>CM054377.1:15775000-16272500 GCA_028858755.1 Ara ararauna
ACAAAGAAACCTGCAAAAAGGTGCATTGGGAGTTAAAAAGAGGTACTTTGATCAGATAATGTAAAGGCTTGTAAAGTCATTAAAGCATCAATTTTCAGTAATAATCTGGCCAACTAATTTACTTGATCACTCCAAAGGGGCTTTAGAGTGGGTGGAGTGGGTGGAAGTGGCTTTCCCAAAAATCTTACTTTAGAAGAGCTCTCCTATTACTATGCAGATGCTCTATGAGACTCCGTTTTAGAGTATATAGTGCATCAAAGGGTCCTTAATACTTCTGTCTTTTTAGAAATGTAGTCACATTCTTCTGCCCCAGATCCCTACCCAGATAGAAGTTTTTATTTCAGTGATTGTGATCTTTGTTAAAACTTATTTTATTTTAATTTATTTTAATTAAATCTAATTTATTTTAATTTTTTTTTACTATATTTTTCTCTGTCACAAAAAAGGCTGATGTGGTTGGTTGGGAATATATGTAGGTTTAGGTGCGGAAACAGGTATGGGAAAGGTGGAAAGCAGATAGCAGGAGGATGACACCTGACACTGTGGTAGGAACAGAGAAGATGACAAGACCTGTCTTAGGTAGATAGAAGGTCTGAAATAATTGGAGGCTTGGTTGCCCCCTATGGTCCTGAGAAAGTGGGAGATTTCATGTAGTAGAACTGAGGGGTTTGCAGACCTGAAGTATGAGAGTACAAAAAATCTTGGGGATGAAGGAGCAAAAAGTCATCATGATCTTTTATCTTTTCCTTCCCAGAACACTCCTAACAACTCTGTTTGGGACATGTACATAAGTAACTGTTGCCATCATTCTCCCTCAAATGGCGCCTCCTTCAGTTATCAATATGATGATTAAAAAGATTCAACCTCTGAAATTTTTTAGGAATTTATCTTTTACAGTGCCAAAGGTCTGCTATTTATTTTGTTCCAGAGGCCAAGAGCATAGATGATTATAAAATTCACTTTACAATAAAATAAATTTTACATGGAATTGTAATAGGTAGTGTCATACCCAGCATAATACAATCCCAGTTCCTGGGTAGGTCTCTGCATGCTAAAGTGGAACTTATCCTTTTCTCCTTCTGCAGAAAGGCAAACCCATCCCTGAAATATGCAGGAAGAACCACAGTTTTATGTACACATTTAAAAGGATACATGCTTCATAGAATCATAGAATCATAGAATAGTTAGGGTTGGAAAGGACCTTAAGATCATCTAGTTCCAACCCCACTGCCATGGGCAGGGACATCTCACAATAAACCATGCCACCCAAGGCTCTGTCCAACCCGGCCTTGAACACCACCAGCGATTGAGCATTCACAGCTTCCCTCAGCAACCCATTCCAGTGCCCCATTACCCTTACCGTAAAGAATTTCTTCCTCATATCCAATCTAAACTTCCCCTGTTTAAGTTTTAATCCGTTACGCCTTGTCCTGTCACTACAGTCCCTCATGAAGAGTCCATCCCCAGCATCCGTATAGGCCCCCTTCAGATACTGGAAGGCTGTTATGAGGTCTTCACGCAGCCTTCTCTTCTCCAGGTTGAACAGCCACAACTTTCTCATCCTTGCCTTCATACGGGAGGTGCTCCAGTCCCCTGATCATTCTCGTGGCCCTCCTTTGGACTTGTTCCAACAGTTCCATGTCCTTTTTATGTTGAGGACACCAGAACTGCACACAATACTCCAAGTGAAGTCTCACAAGAGCAGAGTAGAGGGGCAGGATCACCTCCCTCGACCTGCTTGCTGGTCATGATCCTTTTGATGCAGCCCAGGATATGGTTGGCTTTCTGGGCTGTGAGCTCACACTGACAGCTCATGTTCATTTTCATCCTACAATTTTTATGCTGTGTAAGAGGTTAGTTATTTCTTTGCCACGTTGGTAATTTATGTTGCAGCATCGTATGAAGAAATCTTCACATTTAGTATGCACAAGATTGATATTAAAACGTGTTCACTTATCTACTTGAAGAAATTTGATGCTTGTTTTGGTAGTCTTATTGATAATTGATGTAATCCCCATCTTCATAAGGTACCCCAACCTTGCACAGAAATTCCTGTCTGTTACACAGTTTCATGGGTTCAGCATTAGCAGTCATTTTTCTCCTTCTTGGTAGCTGGTGCAGCACTGTGTTTTTGACTTTCGGCCTGGGAACAGCGCTGGTAACACTGTTGTTTTTGGTTACTGCTTAGTAATGTTTAGGCTGATCAAGGACTTTCTGAGTCTCATGCTCTGCCAGGGAGGAGGAGAAGCTGGGAGGCAGCAGAGACAGGACACCTGACCCAAACTAGCCAAAGAGGTATTCCATACCACAGCATGTCATGCCCAAGATGTTAAAACGAAGGGCAGAGACCCAGAAGGATGGGTTTCACTGCTGGGTCGGGCTTGGTATCGGGTGGTGAGCGGTTGTATTCTCTTCCCTTGTATTTCTCTTGCCATTATTATTACTGGTAGTAGCAGTAGTGGTTTGTGTTATGCCTTAGTTACTGGACTGTGCTCATCTCAACCCATGGGAGTTACATTCTTTTGATTCTCCTCCCCATCCCTCCGGCAGGAGGGTGAAGAAAGAGGGGGGAGCGAGTGAGCGAACTGTGTGAGATTCTTAAACCAAGACGCACAGAAAGGAATCAAAGTTTTATTATAAATGTTCTAAATGCAGATTGATACACTTCCATCTATAAATATACACACATGCTTCCACACGATAGAACAAAACACTGAGAATAAAGTCGTAATCCATAAACCCTTGTGTTTTCATGGAAAAGATTGCCACTTTTTGGTAAAAAAAAAACAAAAAAACAAAAAAACAAACAAAAAATCTAAGTACAACTGGATTAACTGCTTCTTGTAGGACCAAGCATTTTAAGCTTTGACAATTTCTTTTCTTGTTGTAGAATACAAAACAAGCAATCACTATCAATTCAAGTGTAGCATAAATCTATTCATCCAGTACGTAATATACCCAGAAGTACCCAATTAATTTTATTCTCTATAATCACACTGTAATGCTGATACCAATAAACTGTTACACTTTATAAGCTTAGACCAAAAATCTCAAGAAACCCAGAATGCTATAGGCAGAGTCCAGAATACATAAAGCTCAACATCTGCACATTAGTGGAGCACATCTTAGGTAAAAAGCCCAAGAGGTCTGGAAGAAAAATGTTTTGGAAGAGGGAAATAAACTTACCAACAAAATTATGCCTCCCGTAACCCAGAACAAAGAACACAAGTTTTATGCTCTTATTCCAAATTAAAGCATGCGAACAAAACTCAACTAGGCACAGGAATAATTTCTCAATAGTATTCATGGTATGTGACAGGTTTTTCCACTTCATCTCTTGCCTTCAACTGTGGAACATAAGTTGTACATGACCTCAAAAAAACATTTAATATATTTTCAATTCAGTTATCAATTAGGAATTCATTAGTAATAAAATTAATGCTTCTGTAAAATCTCCCACATTCTCAAGACATATAAAAGGAAATCTTAAAGGTTTTTTTCTTTTCCCAATAAAAAGGTCTTCCTGGGGACTGCATATAATCAGCACAAATACTGAAGCGTTGACTCAGAAACTGAACTTTTGCGTTGACATAGAATTCTGATCTCTCATTCATAAACATTATAGAGATAATCATATCTATGATTTTTCTTTATTCTAACTACCTGTGGTTAAAGATAAGTTTGTGATTCTAGGAAAAGTAGCAGGAAACTGTCAGATTATTACATCTTTTAACATATCTTTCAGAGCATTTCTGATAGGAGCAGAAAAAACGATTCAGTACTAATTTTCCTCATTCAGTGAAAATAAATTAAATTTATTCATAAAGGATATTCTGTAGTTCGGCTATCTAAATTGGATGCTTATATTTCTGCCTAAATTCAGTAAACTGAGTGTGAATAATACACTTGGTTTCAACTGTATGATTAATTCTAGTAATATACATTTACACTCAGATACTCAAAGCTTTCCAGCATTTCTTTGCTTTAACTTTAATAATTTCATCCACTGAGGAATCTACTAAGTGCAACAAAATATTTTTTAACTTTATAATACTTAGCAAGAGTTTCTAATACAATTGAATGTTGTCCAGATTAAGAACTGAATAATACATATATTAATATAGTGAATTAAAGAGATTATTGCAAACATTAGAAAAAACAAACAACAAACCTAACTATCTAATGTTGTACTGGCAAGATATTTGGATAACAATAATGATACAAATGTAAGTTTTATTCTCAGTTTGTCATGAGCTTATTGATTGGGTATCAATATAATATCTAAGTCTAATTACTTCAGTAGACGGTATTTTTCATGATGCCAGGAGATGCTAATCTATTATTCTGCATAATTAAATACTAAAAAAAGATTAAAAAAATAAAAGTAACCTTAAAAAAAAAAAAAAAGAAAAGGCGGGGGTTTTGTTTTTTTTTTTTTAGTTCTTTGGCTTAGGAATTGAGGATGATGTATTTTGGATTCTGATCAGAGAAATAAAGAGAACAGCTTTTCTGTTGAACTTTCCATCCTTAGTCACTTTCAATCTACCAAGAGAATGCTGGCAACAGCTGGTTTCTAAAAAATGACTTTTTTTTGGCTTGCTCATCAGTCTACACAAACAAGTTTCTGTGTAACTAACTTATTTTAGTGACAGAAAATTACCATTTTTATTAGTAAGCCTCTGTAACACTTAAATTAAAAAAAAAAATAATAAAACATTTTCTCTTTCATTTGCATATGTATGTACCCCAAAGGGACAAGACTGAAACAAAACCCTATCATAGGCATAACATTTGGGAAATAAAAGTAATTTTCTTGTTAATGTTTCCCTTTTCTCCTTCCCACTATGTGCTAAGCAAACAAAAAATTAGAAGTTTTCTTCTACTTATTGCATACACGTGCAACTAGCTGCAAATGGCAGGAGTTGTATTCTAGAGCATAAGCAAAAGAAAAATAGAAGTTTGTCAGCCAGGACTATGCTTATTTTATTTTATTAATAAAATAAAAATTAAAATATAATCAAGATTGTACTTAATTTACTTTGGTCTTACTTGCGTTTGAGAAGCTTTAGGAAGCAAAGTCCTGGAAATATTTTGGAAAGGGAAAAAAAAAGCACATAATGAATGTGGTAATCATTCACATACATTCACATGCTGCTCCAGAATACAAAGAAATCTCAAGCAATACCAAACATTTTCTTTTAAAAATAGTCATTGTTTTCCTCAGCTACCACTTAACAAAGTCCCACCCATTTGCAATCCCAGTTTCAAATACATAGACACAGCAGGAGTCTCTGCACAGCTCTTTCTGTCCTCTTTGAACCCATCTACAGATGTCTGAACAGTCAGAAACCATGGCTTTACAGGAACCTGCTTATCAGAAAGGGCACATTTTAATATGCACTAATTTCATCCAGTTGTTTGATATGAACTCTGAAATCACACTCAGAATGACGTCAGGATCAGGTCTACAATCACATATGATAAATATATTTACTTATAATATTAGATATACTGGATAGACAAGAATATTTTTGGGTTTTCTTCTGAAATATGTCTTTCTCAGTATGCATTAGTTCATGAACGATCCAGTGAAACAAGTCTGTGCTTTCTTTACGAACAGTTGGTAATTGGAATAGTTGGTGTAGAAATGCTTTAAGCAGGGTCAGTTTGGGGCATTGCCCAGGACTATATCCAGTTGAGTTTTTGGTTTATTAAAGAATAGAGTCTCCACAGCCTCACTGGGCAACTTGCTACAGTGTTTAATCACCTTCACAGTAAACAATTTTAAAGTTTAACTTTTTAAGTGTTTAAGTTCCAGTGTTTCAGTTTATGCCCATTGCCTCTGATTTTGCCATTAGGCACCATTAAGAAGATCCTAGCTCCCATATTTGCTAACCCATAAGGTTACATATGGATAAGATCACCCTTGAGCCTTCTTTTCCCCAGGCTGAACAGTTCCAGCATTCACAGTCTTTCCTACAAGGAAGCAGGTCTACAAGGATGCTATGGGTGAAAGTGTCAAAAGCCTTGGTGAAGTAAAAAAAACCAACACCCATTTAAGTTGTCATGAAGTGACAAAAATGGAAAATATTTTTAGAAATCATACTTTCAGTTGGGTTTTTGTGTTTAATTTTCATTATGGTGTCACTGAAACTTAAAGCTTCACAAAATATTACTCGGTTAAAGACAGGAAGAAATGAGAAAAAAAAAGAAACAAACCACAAAGCCAAACTTATTGATTTTGAAATTTTAGCTCATATCTGTACTAAGGAAGATGAAATGTCAACAATCTTTAAATATAGCTGTTCAAATCAAAACAAATCATTTTGAGTATTCAAATAAATACCTTTACTAGTTTTAGTGAATTATGTTAATTATATTGCAGCTTCTGTTAGTGTCAATATGCCAACATTTCCACAGAAGAAAATACTTATTTTCCTTTAAAGATAGAAAAGGGTGGGTTTGAAGTATGCTTTTTTCCCTCTTGACTGTTAACTATCATAACACAAAGATGTATGAACAGAGATAGTTTAGGAACTGAGAAAATTATTATCTATAAAGCTAATACCATTTAAAGTTTATTTTTTTAAATAATGGTACTGGCCCTACAGTGACACACACAGTTCCATTGAAACTTGGAACTGAAAAGATCACTCTGCAGAATGAGACCTTTTCAAAGTAAACAACTGAAACCATGAAGCTTCATCGCTTTTAAATCCTGTTTTCTCATTAGGACTAAAACTCTTTGCCAGTTGGAAGTGATAAGGGTCTAAGAAAGAATTTTATTCTGCTACTACTTTAATTTTTATTTGTCAGCTTGCCAAAGCTTACCTCTTGCCACAGCCATGGGCCAGAGACCAGATAGGACTTGGAACTGGTTGCTGCAGCAAATAATTCCTCTTGTCAAGTACCATCTTGAAAAAATCTCGTGCCAGACCCATTTGTCAGGTAGCACTCCATACCCTTTTTTTGATTTCCTTTGTTTAAATTTCCTATATTTTTCATCCTAGGAAAATAATGTAGAAAATAACCTTTTCTAAAATATGATGAAAGAACCAAGAGGCTAACAAATGCAACAATCAACCCGAGAAACCTACAGTTGCTCAGAGGATAAGGATACTTTTTCGTAAACAATTACGAATTATTGCAATCTTTTATATCACTTGGAATAAAACAGAGACATCTATCCTTTATCACCAGGGAAAAAGAAATTGAAACTAAGGTGCAAATATTACACACCAGATCTCAAACTGGTTTACCAAAATGCCTGGTTGTTTCTGCAATTTAATTTCAATGTATGAATTAAACTGTGATAGAGATTTGAATTTCGATCTCTTACCTCTTAGTGAAGTACTTTTTCTTGGCCTTTTATGAAAAGGAATATTGAGCAATGAAAGCACAGCCCTGTCATAAGTTACCTATGTCTCTCCCTATAGAAGGGGAATTAAGCCACAATCTGTATTAGGTGAATTTCTAAATACAACTGATTTATCATCTTCAGCTATTAAAAAAAAATGGATCTACTTTAGTTTTAGCTGCTTTACTAATTCCTTCTTCCAAGGCATGGCAGGATAGGTAACAACAGGTAAATCTGTGTGGCAAACACACCGTCAAATGAGGTCACACCCCACCACCAGAATAGCCATTTGGTTTGGGAACACTTCAACATCAGGAACCCGGTACCCAAGTCTAAACCAGGAAACTCAGAAGCAATGAACATCTAAACCTATTTTTGTGAACAGTATATCTGGCAAATACATTAGCTGGTCCTGATAAATTAGCCTTTCTTTCCATAGGAAATATACTTGTCCCAGCTTTGCTGCAGTTTTATCTTTGCCTTTGGCATCACTTTGTGGTGTGAACTTTCTATACTCAATTTATTCAGATCTTAAAAAGATTATATTAGTGGTGGTATTGGTTAACATGGTACATGATGACAGAAAATATCTGCAGATTCTTAACAGCTATTGTGAAGATCAACCTGAAGTCTTCCTGTCTCTTAGGATTCCTCTACAGTTTTGTAATTGTTCTCCCACATTTTTTTCCCTTTTCTCCTTCTTAGGATTCCTGGTAATATGACTGCAAGAAAAAATGTGCATTACAGAAGTCTGAGCTGACCAACATGATGTTAGTATAAAAAGCATATTTATGTGCAACATGCTTTTCACCCATAGAGAGCACCTAATTAATAATTAATGGAATAATAATAGTAGCAGTAGTAGTAATAATAATATAGAAAACCTTAACACATAAGATATATATGCAAAATGTATATTCTTTGTTGCACCAGCCGATATAGCCGAAAAAAATTTGCAAAATTTAAAGCACAAAAAGCTTTTTTTTTAATAGATTTAGAAAATCATGAGTGTTGTTAGCACCTATGAAAGTGATTGCTACCATGCTTAGACCAAGGATAAGCTGCCCCAAAATACAAATTTCAAATTTTCCAGCCTAACTAACCATCTAGGCACTCCAATCTTTAGTAGGCATGCTCTGTATATTACAGATCCATACATCTCATGACATATATCATATGGACATATCATCACCATGGATATTTGGTGGAAATAAAAGATACATCTTATTCCAATCACCTGGTATGTTGTATATCAAATCTCTCTTAAAAACGCAGTCAGCAAAACTGATGTCCAGCTTTATGAGCTCTGAAATTGAAGGCAGAAGTCATTGAAGACAGAGAGTGACGGGGAGAGAAAATACTTTACCTAAGTATACTGAGAAGAGAACACGATGTCCAGCAAGCTTTGGGAATGCACTTTTGAAATACTTTTTGATCTTCATGGTGGTTAGGACAACTAGGTGGAAACCTTCTTCCTGCAAAGCGTATGTCCTAATTGGGAGGACATGTTTGAGAATTCCATAGTGAATGGCAACTCGGATGATGATGACAATGAAATGAGAGATTTCATGGAACTTAATACAGAAAAAAAAATATATGAAAACATTAATTTAAAAAAATAATATTATATACTGCAATAAATAACTCCTTAATTTAAAAATTGTATTACTGGAAAACAAATCTGGAAGAAATTTTGAAAGTACAATAACAGAGCAATCAGGCCAAAAGATGAGCTCAGTATAGCACTCAATCACAAAGATCAAAAAGGTGAATGCATATGTTTACTACAAGCTCTGAAAGACAAAAGTTAAAGGAGGCACAAAGATGCAATAACAAGAGAAGCCATTACCAGAAGGAGGAAAACATGGAACTGGGCTGATGTGCCATTCAGTGGAGAAGGAAAGATATTGACAGTTGATGCCAGAGATATGAACTTAATTTTCACATAATTTTTTATTTTAAAAGTTAGCTGAACTTAAAAAGTTATGACAATTATTATCAGTGACTGAGGAGAAGAACTCAGTCTCATAAAACCAGAATAGGTTAGACAGGTTAGTTACATCTCAATTACAGAAATAAACTCTCTAGCGGTAATGCTGATGAGGATTAGAAAGAGATTGCCTGAGAGGCTGTGGAGTCCCTAATAGTGGAGGTATTTAAGAACACATTAAACAAGCATCAGTAAGAAACAGAGAGACATGTTGTGCCTTTTCCTATGTTGGAGGGAGAGCCTGTTTTGATTTCTTGAATGACACTGAAAGTCAGGAAGTCATCCTAATTCTTCAATCTAAGTACACCTATATATGCTATTGAAATTGGAAAAGGACTGCACATCAATGCAAAATTCAGATAGCTTCAGAACATGGTGTTCTTTGCCATACTGAACATACTTTGTTGCTGGCTTAACAGAAGTTTATAGGGACTAAAAAGTACTAATATGAAGGTCTAATGTAAGACTGGATTGTTAATTTGGGAGTAAGAAAGTTCCTTCTTTAATTCATTAAAGTATGCTTAATTTAGCTTCCACAAAGCTAGTGAAAGTCATGGTCACACATTATGCTAATATGAATGTCTTGTTACAGTTACTAAATATGCAAAGATAGAAAGAGATGGGGAAATTCATTGTGTGGCCTTGTGGTAAGGGACTTGATACAGCTCCCTGGCCCAAAGAAAATCCACTTGCTTATGCATTGTTCAACATGTCTAAGGACAGATATTAAAGGAGCTCCTCATATCTGCAAAGTCTCCAGCCATTTTGGAAAGCCTGGGATTCTCATCTGAGAAAATGAATGAATAAATAAATAAATAGCTTAGATTTGAACCTGGATCATTTAGGGACTATTCCCTCATTTTGGTGCCTTAGAATTTTTAATTCTTAGTAATACTCATGATTTATTTCCTTCCTTTTTATTTTATTTATGGTGAGTTTTAGCTTCATGTGGGTAAAGGCAGGAAAGAGTTCAAAATCTCTAGAGACTTTAAAAGTTTTTTCACATTAACTTCTTTACACAAGAAAAATTATTTTTATGGTATCTTTAGTGCTGTAAACAGGTTTTCTTCAATGTGATTACTGATTATGTACCAACATATATAGACTCTTCTGCTTTGTTTTCCGATTTGCCTTGCTCCACTTGCTAACGTTAATGGTTGTTCAGACATACACAGTATGCAAACCGCACATGAAATGGAAAATTTTCTGTGCAAGAAAAGCTTCTGGAGGAAATTTCGCAGAAGACAAGCTACCAAGCTTTAGTCTTCTGTAATTGAAGCCAATAAAAAAAAAAAAAAATCTTACTGATTTCACTTAACTCACTAAGAATGGTATCAAACTTGCAATAGAAAAGAATAATTAAAAATTTAAATTCCCCAAAGATCACACATTCCAAATGTAGGAATGAAGATAACAGTCACACACATTCGCTCTGATATTTATCTCTAGAAGCATATCATGGCAATTACTCCCACATACTAATAGAACACTGATTAAAGATTCTCATCACACATCAATACACAGAACAATGCAAAAAGTTTAAAATTCTGCATAAAAGTCATTAAGTTATGCGGAAAAGAAATATGTCCAAACATTAGTTTCCCGATGATACCAAGCTGCGTGGTTCGGTTGATACACTTGAGGGAAGGAATGCCATCCAGAGGGACTTTGGCACTCTTATGAGGTGGGCTGATGCCAACCTGATGAAGTTTAACCATGACAAGTGCGAGGTCTTACACCTGAGTCAGAGCAATCCCAGGCACAGCTACAGGTTGGGCAGAGAAGAGATTGAGAGCAGTCCTGCGGAGAAGGACTTGGGGGTGTTGGTTGATGAGAAAATGAACATGAGCCGGCAGTGTGTGTTCGCAGGCCAGAAAGCCAACCGTATCCTGGGCTGCATCAGAAGGAGCGTGACCAGCAGGTCGAGGGAGGTGATCCTGCCCCTCTACTCTGTTCGTGTGAGACCTCACTTGGAGTATCATGTGCAGTTCTGGTGTCCTCAACATTAAAAGGAGCTGTTGGAACAAGTGCAGAGGAGGGTCACAAGGATGATCAGGGGTTGGAGCACCTCCCGTATGAAGACAGGATGAGAAAGTTGTGGCTGTTCAACCTGGAGAAGAGAAGGCTGCGTGGAGACCTCGTAGCAGCCTTCCAGTATCTGAAGGGGGCCTACAGGGATGCTGGGGAGGGACTGTTCGTGAGGGACTGTAGTGAGAGGACAAGGGGTAATGGGTTCAAACTTAACAGGGGAATGTGTGTTATGCATAATTCAATACTGTGCTAATCCTTATATATGAGTAGTGCTGACTTAAATACTTAAAATAAGGTTTATGTTTATGTGATTTGCTGCACTAAACTAAACCCCTAGTGCCTCTAAAAATAATGTTCTCAGTGAATTATTTCTCAGAGTGCCAAAGGTTGGAGGACAAGTATTGGAATACACTGATAATTATGGTAGTTTAATCAATAATTCGTAATTTTGTTGATATTAAGAACATTCCCAGTGGAAAGAAATTAAAAATTAAATTTACTTAGGGAGATAAGTCTTCCAAGGCTGTCTATACTCCTCAGAGAGACATTCCTGCTGAGAAAAACTCAAGGCACCCACACCAGTTTTGCATTCTGAAATGCTCTCTTAATAACAGATTCTCAATTCTTTTAGGCTGAAAATGGTTTCTGTGGACACCCTGATCCCAGCTCTTGAAGAAAGTCACTAAATTTTGCAACTGTAGAAATAACTTTTGGACCAAGATCAGGCACATCTATAAGCTATTTTCTCCTTGAACATCCTTGACAACCAACATAGCTTCACTAAGGGCAAATTGTGCCTGCTAAATTTGTTGGCTTTCTACAACAGGTTCACAGCATTGGTGGATAGAGGAAGAATGACTGACATCATCTACCTGGACTTGTGCAAAGCATTTAACTTTGTCCCACATACCATCCTTGTCTTGAAACTACAGAGACATAGATTTAATGGATGGATTACTCAGCGGATAAAGAACTACGGGAAGCTGGTCACATTCAAACAGTTGCGATCAATAGCTTGATACTTAAGTGAAAGTTACAGACGAGTAGTGCTCTTTCGGCGACAGTGTTGGGGCAGTCACTGTTTAACTTTTGTTAGTAACATTGAACAGTAGGAATGATGGCATTCTTGGGAATTTGCTGGCAACACCAAACTGGTGGAAGGAAGGGATGCCATCAAGAGGGACCTTGACAGGCCTGGGAGGTGTGGCCAGCACAAACCTCAAGAAGTTCAAGAAGGCGAAGTGCAAGATCCTGAACCTGGATCAGGGCAATCCCAAGCACTACTACAGTCTGCGCGGAGAAGTGAATCAGAGCAACCCTGAGAAGTGTTGATTGACAGGAAGCTCAACATGAGCTGGCACTGTGCATTTGCAACCCAGAAAGCCAAACTTATCTCTACACAGTTTGACTAAAAATGTTTGCTTGAAAATATTTGTTTAAGCAAGGTTTCTTTTCCATGCTTGTTTAGCAACGTTCCCCACCCCACCCCCCCAAAAAAAAAAACCAACCAAAAAAAACCCTCAGTGAGAATACAGGTAGAGATTTATTTCCTAATTTTTTTTTAACAGTGGGCTTGAGACACATTCAGGGACCATTCTGCAAACAATAAACTTAGCAAGAAATTGCCATTCACGTAAAACTGGTCCTTTCCAAACCTAACTATTCTATGATTCGATGATATTTGTACTTTCTAACGGAGCTGCTTCCTCTTCTCTTACTGTATTAATAACGTCTCAGAGCTGGTGTCTTGGGTTCCACAGCAGCAGTCATTTTTCTCCTTCTAAGTAGCTGGTGCAGTGCTGTGTTTTTGACTTTCAGCCTAGGAACAACACTGATAACACTGATATTTTCAGTTGTTTCTAAGTAATATTTACTCTGACCAAGGACTTTCTGAGTCTCATGCTCTGGCTGGGAGGAGTGGAAGCCGGTTGGAAGCAGAGACAAAACACCTGACCCAAACTAGTCAAAGCGGTATTCCATACCACAGCAAGTAACGCCCAGTATATAAGCTGGAGGGAGTTATCCAGAAGGGCTAGATCACTGCTTGAGTTAGGCCAGGTATTGGTCTGCAGGTGGTGAGCGGTTGTATTCTCTTCCCTTGTTATTTCCCTTACCATTATTATTATTGGCGGCAGCAGTAGTGGTTTTGTGTTATACCTTAGTTACTGGAGTGTTCTTATCTCAACCTGTGGGAGTTACATTCTTTCAATTCTGCACGCTCTGGGAGCAGAGAGAGGAAAACTGGGGGGCGGGGGGGGGGGGGGGGGGTGAGCTAGCAGCTGTGTGGTTCTGAGTGAGCTAGCAGCTGTGTGGTTCTGAGCTACCGGCTGGGCTTAAACCGTGACAGATGGTTTCATCATTCAGAGGTTCACTTGTAGCCGTAACAATACCAGGATCCAGAAGTTCCTTCACTATTGATATACATGGGAAATTTCCATCTGAATACTGAAATTCAAGATAATCACAGTCACTAATACCTTAAGTTTTTCCCAGTAAAGTTTGATCCCACTCTCTGCCTGCAGTTGTTAACCTATATATTTGTCCAAAGTATTCATAGGTCTGTAATTTGCCATCTAGTTTGCACTATTTTTTTTCTCTTGAAGTGTACTATTTATTTTAACTTCCTTTTACTTTTTATTCTGTGTTAAACTGAAGATCTTGAAGGTCTTGAAGTTTCTCTCATTTGTTATTTTAACACTAAAATTAGCTATAACTCTTTTTAACTAGCAGCCTGAGAATTTACCAGCAAATTTTCAAGCTCTGCTATGAAACTCTGAAGCTGTCTCTGGACCTTCAGAGAAAGATTGCTCAGCAGCTCCTAAAAAATAAGTGAAAAAAAGAAAAAGAGGAGAGTGAAGGAAGGAGGAACAGAGGGTACTTACCATAGGTGCCCATCCAAAAATGGAGGCTTCCAAAATAATTAGTCACTTTTAAAAATATAGATATGGGAACCTTATCTGAGTTATACAGAAGATTGAATCTACTACCATGTGACAGACACTAAGCAAGACAGACATCTTCCGTGCTAAATACCTTGGATATCAGCAGAATCACCAGCAGTTGCAAGTCTGCTCTCAGAATGTATAAAACCTCTCCTGAATGAATGTTTATCTGCTGTGCAATGACTATAGGTATAAAAATTGTATGTTCATGAAATAATTGATGAACACAGGGAAATTATATATAGATTTATTTCTGAATTTTCTATGGCTACAGTTTAGGTAATAGGACAGATGCTTTCTACTGCTTTCTACTTTGAAAACTTGTCTTCAGAAAACTTGCCCTTGTGAAGATAACAGTTCAAAAATTTTTATTATAGTAAGACTTGATAATAGTAGTTTGCAAATCATTTTGATCAAGTCACTGGCTTTGAGAAGCCATTTAGAATCTTGAAGTATCTAACAGAGAAATTTCTCCATTTTCTACAAACTTAGCAGCACAATCAGAAACTGAAAGAAAAGATCTCTTTGAGAATTTTTAAGGACAATTGTAGTGAGGAACAGCTCCACTTCAGTTAATTCAAGCTGTCATCAACAATACTTCAGATTGTTCCCTCGCTAAATAAGGCACATAATCACATAGGTCCTTTTACAAAGCACAAGAAAGTTCATATGGTAGTTTTGTAGGAAAACACTATGCACAATTTGTTTACATTAGAAAAATAACACTGAAATTTCACAACATTCAATGACAGACTGGGAAAAAAGAGAATGACATGATATAACAAAGCAAATATCCAACACCCCAGATTTTAAAATTAGGTTTTTATTACTTGTAAATTGTTAATAATCTTTACAAAGTTATAGTCACCTAAGTAAATTAGTAATGAAACACAGAGAGGAAATTACTATTTCTTATAATTTCTAATATTCTGTCATGGGTTCAGCAGCAGCAGTCATTTTTTTTTTTTTCCTCCTTCTTGGTAGCTGGTGTAGCACTGTGTTTTTGATTTTCAGCCTGGGAACAGTGCTGATAACACCAGTGTTTCTGTTACTGCTTAGTGATGTTTTGGTCTGGCCAAGGATTTTCTGAGTTTCATGCTCTGCCAGGGAGGAGGGGGAGCCGGGAGGAGGCAGAGACAGGACACCTGACCCAAACTGACCAAGGAGCTATTCCATGCCACAGCACGTCATGCCCAGGATGTAAAACTGGGGGGGGCAGGAACCCGGAAGAGTTCAGTTCACAGCTCGGTCATCGAGTGGTGAGCAATTGTATCCTCTTTCCTTGTATTTCCCTGATCATTTTTGTGGGTGGTGGTGGCAGTGGTGGTTTATGTTATACCTTGGCTGCTGAATTGTTCTTGTCTCGGCTAGTGGGAGTTGCATTCTTTTGATTCTCCTCCCAATTTTTCCCCCCCCCTCGGAGTGGGGGGGAAGAAGGAGGGGAAGTGAGTAGTCGGGCTTTGTATTAGAAGGGGTGAGCTATTGTATCCTTCCCTTGTATTTGCCTTGTCATTATTGTTATTGGTGGTAGCAGTAGTGATTTGTGTTATACTTTAGTTACTAAACTGTTCTTATCTCAACCTGTGGGAGTCGCATTCTTTTCGATTCTCCTTCCCATCCCTCCGGGAGTGGGGGGCAAGATAGAGGGGGGAGTGGGTGAGCAAAACTGTGTGGCTGACTGGACTTAAACCACGACAGTTCTTTTTGGCGCCCAACGTGGGGCACAAAGGGTTGAGATAACGACAGGATTAATAACCACTCGTCACAATGCTGATTTATTGGCTCTCAAAGTTGTTGTTCTGGTTCTCACGGGTTCAGCATATGACACTTTACTTACAGCCGGTGTTTCTTATCTTAACATTTCTCAGACATGGGCTTTTGGTTAAGGCTCTTGTTATATTGTACTCTATTGCACTGACTTTTAATACAGTAGACTCAATGATCATGAAACTGATCCGGTTTTTGTTCCCGATGTGGTCACCAACTCTATACTTTGGGAGGTATATAATAGAAGTGTTTAGCAATTACACATCTTTTTTCACCTCCTTGGGTGGTCAACCTGTGAGAGAGACATTCTTTTATGCTCCCGGCTCCCCCTAAATAGTCTACTGTTAGGACCCACTCACCCTTTAACAGCCCCATATGGCCAGTGCGAAAGTCTAACGGAGAGTGGAGACTAACAGTAGACTATCGGGGCCTGAATGAAGTTACACCACCCTTGAGTGCTGCTGTACCGGACATGCTAGAACTTCAGTATGAACTGGAGTCAAAGGCAGCCAAGTGGTATGCCACGATCGATATTGCCAATGCATTTTTCTCAATTCCTTTGGCAGCAGAGTGCAGGCCACAGTTTGCTTTTACTTGGAGGGGCATCCAGTACACTTGGAACCGACTGCCCCAGGGGTGGAAACACAGCCCGACCATCTGCCATGGACTGATCCAGACTGCACTGGAACAGGGGCAAGCTCCAGAACACCTGCAATACATTGATGACATTATTGTGTGGGGCAATACAGTGGAAGAAGTCTTTGAGAAAGGGAGGAAAATAATCCAAATCCTGCTGGAAGCTGGTTTTGCCATAAAACGGAGTAAGGTCAAGGGACCTGCACAGGAGATTCAATTTTTGGGAATAAAATGGCAAGATGGACGTCGCCAGATCCCTACAGATGTGATCAACAAGATAACAGCAATGTCTCCACCAACGAATAAGAAAGAAACACAAGCTTTTTTGGGTGTTGTGGGGTTCTGGAGGATGCACATCCCGAATTACAGTTTGATTGTAAGCCCTCTCTATCATGTGACCCGGAAGAAGAATGATTTTAAATGGGGCCCTGAACAACAACAAGCTTTTGAGCAAATTAAACGAGAGATAGTTCATGCGGTAGCCCTTGGACCAGTTCGGACCGGGCCAGATGTCAAAAATGTACTGTACACTGCAGCCGGGGAGAATGGTCCTACCTGGAGCCTCTGGCAGAAAGCTCCAGGGGAGACTCGAGGCCGACCCCTCGGCTTTTGGAGTCGGGGATACAGAGGATCTGAGGCCAGCTATACCCCAACTGAAAAAGAGATACTGGCAGCCTATGAAGGGGTTCGAGCTGCTTCGGAAGTGATTGGCACAGAAGCACAGCTCCTCCTAGCACCCCGGTTGCCAGTGCTGGGCTGGATGTTCAAAGGAAGGGTCTCCTCTACCCATCATGCAACTGATGCTACATGGAGTAAATGGGCTGCACTAATTACACAACGAGCTCGAATAGGAAATCCCAGTCGTCCAGGAATTCTAGAAGTCATCATGGACTGGCCAGAGGGTAAAGATTTTAGAATGTCACCAGAGGAGGAGGAGATGATGCGTGCTGAAGAGGCCCCACCATATAACGAACTGTCGGAAAGTGAAAAGCAATATGCTTTGTTTACTGATGGGTCCTGTCGCATAGTGGGAAAGCATCGTAGATGGAAGGCAGCCGTATGGAGTCCTCGACAACAAGTTGCAGAAACTGCTGAAGGAGAGGGTGAATTGAGTCAGTTTGCTGAGGTGAAAGCCATCCAGCTGGCTTTGGACATTGCGGAACGAGAAAAGTGGCCAGTACTTTATCTCTATACTGACTCATGGATGGTGGCCAATGCCCTGTGGGGGTGGTTGCAGCAATGGAAGCAGAGCAACTGGCAACGCAGAGGTAAACCCATCTGGGCTGCTGCACTGTGGCAAGATATCGCTGCCCGGGTGCAAAACCTGGTGGTCAAGGTACGCCATGTAGATGCTCATGTACCCAAGAGTCGGGCCACTGAGGAACACCAGAACAACCAACAAGTGGATAAAGCTGCTAAAATTGAAGTGGCTCAGATGGACTTAGATTGGCAACGTAAGGGTGAATTATTTTTAGCCCGGTGGGCCCATGACACTTCAGGCCATCAGGGCAGAGATGCGACATACAGATGGGCTCGTGATCGAGGGGTGGACTTAACAATGGACACTATTGCCCAGGTTATTCATGACTGTGAAACATGTGCTGCAATTAAGCAAGCTAAACGGTTAAAGCCTCTTTGGTATGGAGGACGATGGCTGAAATACAAATATGGGGAGGCCTGGCAGATTGATTATATCACACTCCCACCAACCCACCAAGGCAAGCGCCATGTGCTTACCATGGTGGAAGCAACCACCGGATGGCTGGAAACATATGCTGTGCCGCACGCCACTGCCCGGAACACTCTCCTGGGCCTTGAAAAACAAATTTTGTGGCGACATGGCACCCCAGAGAGAATTGAGTCAGACAATGGAACTCATTTCCGGAACAACCTGATAGATGCTTGGGCCAAAGAGCATGGCATTGAATGGGTATATCATATCCCCTACCATGCACCAGCCTCTGGGAAAATCGAACGGTACAATGGGCTATTAAAAACTACACTGAGAGCAATGGGTGGTGGGACTTTCAAACATTGGGATATTCATTTACCAAAGGCCACTTGGCTGGTCAATACCAGAGGATCTGCCAATAGGGCTGGCCCAGCCCAGTCAGAACTTCTACATACTGTGGAGGGGGACAAAGTTCCTGTGGTGCATATAAAGAATTTGTTGGGGAAGACAGTCTGGGTTATTCCTGCTTCAGGTAAAGGCAAACCCACTCGTGGGATTGCTTTTGCTCAGGGACCCGGATATACTTGGTGGGTAATGCAGGAAGATGGGGAAGTCCAGTGTGTACCTCAAGGGGATTTGATTTTAGGGGAAAACAGCCAATGAACTCAATTGTATGCTGTTGTCTGCTATGTAATACTTTCATAGCCCGACAACTAGATGTCTTCAAGTCATCAGCGACTGGCCCTCTGATCGTCATCCCAACAGAGAATGAACTTTAATGAAACCGGGCGAGTTCTACAGTAAAGGAACGATCAGCATCAGCAGGCAACGATCCAACGCTGCACACGGCTTCTGCTGCTCTGAAGAACTGTTACAGGAGATGGAGCTTGATGTCACGGACCAAATGGACTCAGCAGCTTTGTAGGGATTGGTTTATGCACGAAGGGATGATCTCTCTCCCTCTGTATGTATGTGCCGATGTGTATATATATATATGTGATGGTATATTGAAAATGTGGGATCTGAGCATGACGTGAATGGTATGGAATAAGGGGTGGATAATGTCATGGGTTCAGCAGCAGCAGTCATTTTTTTTTTTTTTCCTCCTTCTTGGTAGCTGGTGTAGCACTGTGTTTTTGATTTTCAGCCTGGGAACAGTGCTGATAACACCAGTGTTTCTGTTACTGCTTAGTGATGTTTTGGTCTGGCCAAGGATTTTCTGAGTTTCATGCTCTGCCAGGGAGGAGGGGGAGCCGGGAGGAGGCAGAGACAGGACACCTGACCCAAACTGACCAAGGAGCTATTCCATGCCACAGCACGTCATGCCCAGGATGTAAAACTGGGGGGGGCAGGAACCCGGAAGAGTTCAGTTCACAGCTCGGTCATCGAGTGGTGAGCAATTGTATCCTCTTTCCTTGTATTTCCCTGATCATTTTTGTGGGTGGTGGTGGCAGTGGTGGTTTATGTTATACCTTGGCTGCTGAATTGTTCTTGTCTCGGCTAGTGGGAGTTGCATTCTTTTGATTCTCCTCCCAATTTTTCCCCCCCCCTCGGAGTGGGGGGGAAGAAGGAGGGGAAGTGAGTAGTCGGGCTTTGTATTAGAAGGGGTGAGCTATTGTATCCTTCCCTTGTATTTGCCTTGTCATTATTGTTATTGGTGGTAGCAGTAGTGATTTGTGTTATACTTTAGTTACTAAACTGTTCTTATCTCAACCTGTGGGAGTCGCATTCTTTTCGATTCTCCTTCCCATCCCTCCGGGAGTGGGGGGCAAGATAGAGGGGGGAGTGGGTGAGCAAAACTGTGTGGCTGACTGGACTTAAACCACGACATATTCTTTAAAAAAAAACATGAGAATGATCTCACATTTATATAGCAATTCATTCCAAAGATTCCTGAAGTTTTATCCAGTGCTTTCAAAGAATAACTAAAAATTGAGATTCTTAACTGAATGCAGGTTGAAAGCTCAAAATATCTGACTCACAGGAATATAATGCAAAGATTAATAGAGTAAGAAGAAATCACAACAACATATATAATTTTGTCATATAAGGAAGAAAAGTCTATTTGCATAGTAAATGTGTAATAGGATTTGGAGGATAACACTTCTTTGGTAGTATCTAAGAGACATTACAGTCCACTGAAAAACTTAAGGGTTTTTCTGAGCCATCTTCTCAGTAACCAAGAATCTTTCCTTCCAGAACGGGAGTGATTGCAGCTGCTTCAAAACTAAACAGGGATTGGAGCAGCTGTCTGTCCCTGAGGCCAAGTGGCATCCACACTACAACACTGCTTTGCCCTTGGCCACTCTAACCCTAAGATGAAAAATTTTAGTCAAAAATTCTGAAGTAAAGGATATTTTATCAGAATGGAAATAATGGTGTCTCAAATCAGTTCATTGTCTCACCTATTCAAAACAAGATGAGGAGTTCTTAGGCCACCCAGGGAATCAATAACTTAAGTCTACTGTGAGTACACACAATCCGATATCCATGGTGTCCTCATACTGAATGACACCATAATTATAGGACAAACTTGAATCTCATATCACACTTATGACTTAACTTCTATATCTCTTGCCATATCAGAGATAGAGTGAGAAATTAAATAACAGTCGTATTTGTAAGAATTCGACTGTATTTTAGTGATTATAAAAGAAGTTCTCTGTTATGAAATTCTTCTGGCATTGAAGAAACAGAGATTCCCAATTGCAAGTTCAAGAAGACATCCACTGCTTCACAATTTAACACTTTGCTCAGGCAATATTTAGATTAGAAATATTAACTAAGAAAAAATACATTTTTCAAGCATTCTAAAATTTATAAGAAAAGAAAAAACCCTGAGGAAAAAGAATCTTTTATTTCTGTGAAATTTATGAAGAATTTATTGATATAATCCTTTCAGGTAATAACTATGCTTTTTCAATTAATCTGAGGAGTTCCATCTGAATGCTTTTGGTAAAGTGCTTTTCAACTCAGCTGTATGGCTTGCATTATCTTCTTTGGAGAAGGTTCTTTAATCTGTTTTTGAATTTATATTTGGGATTGAAATAAATTCCCATATACCAAAAGAGAGACTATAATAACCATCATAAAGGAATATTACAGGAATACTTTACTTTTCTAGTAATTTAAGGGAAACTTTGAAGCCGTAATGTATGATTAGTTTTGCCATATGTAATGTACAATTTTGCTTTCCTTCTAGAAAATTACATCCACAGGACTGATCAAGTGCTTTGCCTTCTCCAATGGGACAACTGCCTCAAGGAAGTTTGAAGGAGAAAGTACTGTGGATTTTATTTATCTTGATATTAGCAAGGCTTTCCATCTAGTGACTCAGAGTATCCTTACCATCATACTATACAGATGTGCTTTTGCTAGGAAAACTAGGAATGGTGTGTGGAAAGCTGATTGTGAGTGCTACCTGAAAAGATTGTCATCAGAAGCAGGAAGATCAGCTGATGTCCTATGATAATTGGTATTGCTCAGGGTGCTGATGCTGTTAAACCTCTTCAATTGCAACCTAGATGATGTGATAGAAGCAGGTGAACTTTTGAAAGCTCATAGCTGATCCCAATGAGGGTTATGTGATATGCTGTAGGGTCAGGTTGCTCCTTACAGTGATCTTAACCATTTGGAAAAGTCGCTTGCAAAAGATTCATAAATTCCCGTGAAGACAAATGCTAGGATCTGGGACAAAACAATCCCATGTAACAGTACCTGCTAGGAAACAGCTAGTTAGGAAGAATTTTTGCATGAGTAGGTTTACCAGGTCCAGGTAGACCGCACATTGAATGAGAGTAGGAGGGAGAACTCTGTGACAATAGAAGAGTACTGTAAATCTAAATATTTTACACAGATGTACCACCCACAGGAAATATATAATCTGAACTAGCTGTGTATTTACCCTCAAATAAAATTGTTGGGTGTGTTTTGTCAGTTTAACTACTTGTGAAGATACATGGAAAACAGATTCTATCCAGGTATGTGCTGTACCCTGAAACAAATGCTAAGAAAACTGTTCAATAACTCTATCCCTTCCAAATTATATAAAATAAATAAAATAAAATAAAAATTAAAATAAAATAAAATATAAAATTAAAGTAAATTAAATTAAAAATTAAATTAAATTTAATTAAAATAATGAAATAAAATAAAGTCTATTTTTATTATTTCTTTTGGTTAACTGTGAGTATTGCCCATATCAACCTGAGTCATAATTAAACAGATTAGCATTTTAAATGCATTTCCTTCCATTCTCCAGAAATATTTAGGAAGAATTTATTGTATGTTGTTATGCAATAGCTTTTCCTTTTTTTTTTTTTTTTTCTTGTTAACAGATTGCTACTTTTGTAAGTCTAACCCTAGGAAAACATCCAGCTACATGGGGTCAGTACAGCTCCAACAATATTGAGAAAAGGTTGGTTTACCTGGTAACACTGAAATTACTGACAGCATATCAGCAGTATTAACTTACAAGTCATTAAACTAATCTTATTAATCCAGTCCTTATTATAGTTTGCTATTCTAGATATAAATATTAAATAAAATATTTCCTTATCATTTTCAGCTGATAACTTCACACATGTAATCTTATAATAATTTTTTTATCTGTTTGCTGGTGAGTATAATTTGCTTAATAAGACATCTAAAATGTGGTACCATTTTACGTGCACTAGGACAAAGGATTTGGGACAATTAACAAGCAAAAAAATTATTACAACAACAAAAGATGGGTTCATTCTTTTCGATGGAGATGATGGTAAGAGCTTCCTGGTTTTTATCCCTTATCCCTTCCTCACCAGTAAAAAAAAAAAGACTGCCAAAAGTCTCCCCTCAGACTTTAAAGAGGATCTAATTTTTCTATATTAATATTTTTCTATTACTATTCTTCTTCTATTATTGATATCTGCGACATATATTCTTACAGTCAGTATTCTTCAGTAGTTGAGTTTGAAATTCTTGCCTTTCTACTTAACGATGTTTGGTTTTATATAACCAACTATTAAAGAAACCATTCACTTGATATAGGTAAATGGCTCTTAGTAAATCCTGTTTTGATCAGCATTTGCAATATTAAAATCAAAGATGACATCTTGAATTTCTCTTTTTTTTTTAAAGAAAACTAATGAATCAAGGATGATATTCTGGACAATGGTAAAGCACTGGGTACTCCAGGGTTTGATTCCAAAATACTGAGGATATGATGGTTAGTGGGAGGTGTCCCTGCCCCTGACAGGTGGGTTGGAACTAGATGATCTTAAGGTCCTTTCCAACCCTAACTATTCTACGATTCTATGATTCCATGATGGCGTTCTAGCTATTCTTAGTCTTATGTATCACAGTGCTTTCCATGTAATCATCAAAGCTCTAAGTTCTTAAGTTTGAAAAACACAATGGAAGAAAATCTCAAGTTGGGATCAAGGACCCTCTCAACAACAATATGTATCACCTTGACAAATACACAATGCACTGAAAGACTGCTAGATTTCTTAGGCTGAGACCACGTCAAACTGGATCTATAGGGATGGACAGGGGTAGCGCAGTTGATGTCATCTACCTGGACTTGTGCGAAGTGTTCTGCACGGTCCCACATGACACCCTTGTCTCTAAATTGGAGAGACATCAATTTGATAGGTGGACCACTCGGTGGATAAAGAACTGGCTGGATGGCCGCATGCAAAGAGTTGTGGTCAATGGCTCAATGTCCAGCTGGAGACCAGTAACGAGCGGTGTCCTCAGGGATCAGTGTTGGGACCGATCTTGTTCAACATCTTTGTCAGTGACATGGACAGTAGGATTGAATGCGCCCTCAGCAAGTTTGCCGATGACACCAAGCTGTGTGGTTTGGTTGATACATTGGAGGGAAGGAATGCCATCCAGAGGGACCTTGACACGTTTGTGAGGTGGGCTGATGCCAACCTGATGAAGTTTAACCATGACAAGTGCAAGGTCTTACACCTGAGTCAGAGCAGTCCCAGGCACAGCTACAGGTTGGGCAGAGAAGAGATTGAGAGTAGCCCTGCGGAGAAGGACTTGGGGGTGTTGGTTGATGAGAAAATGAACATGAGCCGGCACTGTGTGCTCTCAGCCCAGGAAGCCAACGGTATCCTGGGCTGTATCAAGAGAAACGTGACCAGCAGGTCGAGGGAGGTGATCCTGCTCCACTACTCTGCTCTTGTGAGACCTCACTTGGAGTATTGTGTGCAGTTCTAGTGTCCTCAACATTAAAAGGACATGGAACTGTTGGAACAAGTCCAAAGGAGGGCCACGAGGATGATCAGGGGACTGGAGCACCTCCCGTATGCAGATAGGATGAAAACGTCAGGGCTGTTGAGACTGGAGAAGGCTGTGTGGAGACCTCATAGCAGCCTTTCAGTATCTGAAGAGTGACCTATAGGGATGCTGGGGAGGGACTGTTCATTAGGGACTGTAGTGATAGGACAAGGCGTAATGGATTAAAACTTAACCAGGGGAAGTTTAGATTGGATATGAGGAAGAAGTTCTTTACTGTAAGGGTGGTGAGGCACTGGAATGGGTTGCCCAGGGAAGCTGTGAATGCTCCATCGCTGGCAGTGTTCAAGGCCGGGCTGGACAGAGCCTTGGGTGGTGTGCTCTATTGTTAGATGCCCCTCCCCATGGCAGGGGGGCTGAAACTAGATGATCTTAAGGTCCTTTCCAACCCTAACTATTCTGTGATTCTATGATTCTATGATACTTCAATTAAAGATTGATATTTTAAAAAGCCAAACTCAAACCATGGTGGTTTTGATACTACAAGGTACTGGCACAATTCCATAGAACCTGAGTGACTCAAATTCAAGTGAAAAAGCTTGCAAAGTGAGTTCAGAAATCTGGAATCAGAGATATTTATGAAATAAACATCAGCTGCCAATGTGTTTAGTCAGAATCAGATAGTAGTATACTCTGTATTCTGATCCACTGCATAAACTGGACAAAATAATTACATTCCTTATTTCTTATACCATGACCTTAATTTCTGGTACAGCTATAGTATGGCACTTAAGAACACAACTAATCCTCAACCAATTTCAGTCTTAGGATTTCACATAATGAAAAGTCCTCTGGCTCTCTACATGCGTTTCCCAAAGTTTAATTATATACTTTGATACAAGTATACTCTCTATTTCGCAAACATATTTATTTCTCTTCCATTTCTATTCATTCATCCCATTATGCTGTCATATATATTCAAAGACACATTAATATTCAGGTTATTTTCTCAATCGTTTTTCTGTTTTGTTTGTACTGTGTATATATATATATATACACACACACACAGTTTTGACTATAGTTGATGGCATCTTCTGAAATACCTGGTTGAGAGTATCTTCTTGGTTACATCGTCGAAGCTGACACATTTTTAATGAAGAACTAGTCAACCAATTTTGTTGGGTATAAAGAATAATATTTTCTTATCCTATCAGTCACAAAGTTAGAAGATAAGAAGATGAAATTATTCCCTCACTCATCTTTTTCTGTACGTCTGTTGAAATAGTATATGGTTATGATAAAAAATCTTTTTCCCTTGACTATTCATGAAAATATCAGAATATATCATATAATCACTAAATAAACGACAACATTACAGGTCAGTGGATTCCCCTCAGATCATAAACTGAAAATGGGTCTGAACTGTGGAATTATTTTTTGTAGTTCTTATTTTTAAAAAGAAGTAAAAGCTGGTCACAATTCTTCTTTTATAAAGTAATCTTAGGACAAAACCTGAACTTACCTGAATGGAAAATACTGATTGTTTAAACCAGCTGGAAAGAGGTAGCCCTTCAATGTGGAGAATAAGGCACGGACCCTGTTTCTGGTTAGGAAACAAAATCATTTATTTCCCGAAGGTCCAGGGTTGATATACGCTATACCAAGTACCCGTGTGCATGAGCGGCTAATACAATTGGTTGGCTATCACCACCCACGTGTGTATCTTTGCTTCTTCATTGGATGCCTGCTTCTCATTGTTGTCCCCTCACTGTATACTGGTTCCTCGCTTCTTTCTTCCTTCTTATCTTGCCTAAATTTCCCTGCAATACTCCCAAAACTTTCCCAGCAACATTCCTCTGCTATCTAAAAGCTTTCCCAGCAGTTAGTCTGGCTCAGAAATCCATCACATCAAGGTCCTTTACACCCACACATCTACAGAAAAATGAATGTTTTCAATGCATTTTGAAATTTTGAAGATATCCACTGCACTGGGAAGAGTCTTGTAGATAAGAAGTGGCATTTGCCTCTTTCACAAATTATTTATTTTATTGTTAGACAATTCCTTTCAAAGTATTGTAATATGTATAAGGGTTTTTAATATTTTAATTTTATGCCCCATTTTATATGGGTTGACTCCATTCTCAGACCTGTTAACAATCAACACATCAATAGAAAAGGCTGCAGCAAACCTATTGTTTGTTGGTAGCATTACTAGGTTTATTTTGTTTTCCACACCTTCCTTTCTATTTCCATATATCTTTTCACCCCTTCTAAAAGAAAAGTTATGTTTTTCCACTAATGAGGGAGGTGGTGGCTAAGAAGAACGCATGACTGATCTGGAGTGGAGGTCCTGCTTGCTGTCCAGAGAAAGAAAGACGATTTTGCAATTCCCACAGCCAAATGAAGAACAGTAGTTAATGAGGAGCCACTAATCCTGGCACTACCAGAGAGCTGTTTACAGCAAGCAATAGAGGAAGGAAACGGGGTATGTCCATGTCATGGGTTCAGCAGCAGCAGTCATTTTTCTCCTTCTTAGTAGCTGGTGCAGTGCTGTGTTTTTGACTTTCGGCCTGGGAACAACACTGATAACACCGAAGTTTTTAGTTACTGCTTAGAATATTTTGGTTTGACCAAGGACTTTCTGAGTCTCATGCTCTGCCAGGGAGGAGGGGAAGCCAGGAGGGAGCAGAGACAGGACAGCTGACCCAAACTGACCAAAGAGGTATTCCATATCACAGCATGTCATGCCCAGGATGTGAAAACGGAGGGCAGAGACCCAGAAGGGAGTTGTTGGGTTCGCTGGGGGTTTGGGCTTGGTATCGGTGGTGAGCAGTTGTATTCTCTTTCCCTGTATTTCCCTTGTCATTATTATTATTGGTGGTAGCAGTAGTGATTTGTGTAATACCTTAGTTACTGGACTTTTCTTATCTCAACCTGTGGGAGTTTCATTCTTTTCAATTCTCCTTCTTATCCCCCTGGCAGCTGGGGGGAAGAAAGAAGGGGGAGTGAGTGAACAAACCGCGTGGCTGACTGGGCTTAAACCAAGGCAGTCCAGAAAATGATTCTTTTTAAAGGTGTTTTGGTCTTTTTCTTTTTTTGTCTTTTTTTTTTTTTTTTTTAATTGAGATGTCTAAAATTAATATTTCAAAATAAATTTGTGTGCATTTCGATCTGGGCTTAAATCGAGTACCACATAGCCTATCGAATTCCTATCAGAAAAAAAAATAGATATGTGCTCTTCCTCTTTTTAAGCAAAAGTTTGAATTTAAAATTAAAACCTTCATTGTTATTCTGAAAACACAAGAAAAGAATTAGACATTTCATTCAGCAGTATTTCTGTGGGGTTTAAACTATTTAAATGGAAAAAAAAGGCAAAGATTCCATTTTTATAAATTATCTTAATTTTATAGAAAATTATTTTTCATTTAAATGTAAAATTCTTAATTCTTCTAATTTCTTTTTAAATGCTAATGTTTCAATTTACATTTAGCTGAAATACTTTAGTTGTACTCTTGCAATCTACTCGTCAATTACACAGCATTTGTACAAGTGCTGCTCTGAAGCATACATTTCTGAAGTGGTAAGTGGAAGTTTCAGCAACTGACAATAGTTCTAACTTGTAATTTTATTCAACTATCAAAAACAATTCAAGACCACAACTTTCTTGTATCTTAAACGAGTTTCAATTTTCATGCTAATGAGTCTTAAGACAAACAATGTCTGAAGATGTAATTATTACCTACTAGAAGACAAATATTTTCCATAGATTTAATGCACATTGGGAGTTTTCACTTAAGCTCTCAAAAAATTCTGTACTTTACCTGAATCACTTTCAGGTCTTTTCCTTGGAGTGTGATTCATTAACAGGAGCACAGCGGTCAACACAAACCCTTTCCCTAGCACACCACTGGGTAGGGTTCAGAAACAGTTCCTCTTCACTTTTCTATGTCAGAAAGTGAGTATACAACAAAACATACCTGTTTTGGATCCTATTGCGAAATTACATCTCCTTTCCACAATCTCCTTTCTGCTAATGTCTAAACTGTTAGCCGGAAATAGTTAATTCCTTCCAAGTTTCTGTCAAGAAACAACATGACAGTCAGAGGGGATAGACTGCATACTATTGCAGTAAACTTATTTCTAAAGTTTAAAGAATATGACCTAATGTACGCACCTTCGGCATACTTCCTTTTTTATTACTTTTTCAAGAAAATTATTGTGTTGCATTTTTTAGGTGTCCTGGTTTCAGCAGTAGCAGTCATTTTTCTCCTTCTTAGTAGCTGGTGCAGTGCTGTGTTTTTGACTTTCAGCCTGTTAACAGCACTGATAACACCGATGTTTTTAGTTGCTGCTCAGTAATGTTTAGTCTGACCAAGGACTTTCTCAGTCTCATGCTCTGCCAGAGAGAAGTGGAAGCTGGGAGGAAGCAGAGACAGGACACCTGACCCAAACTAACCAAAGAGGTATTCCATACCACAGCATGTCATGCCTACTATATAAACTGGGGGCACTTTACTCGGAAGGGCTGGATCACTGCTCGGGCAGGCGGGGTATCGGATGGCGGGTAGTGAGCGGTTGTATTCTCTTCCCTTGTTATTTCCCTTATCATTATTATTATTGGTGGTAGCAGTAGTGGTTTTGTGTTATACCTTAGTTACCGGACTGTTCTTATGTCAACCCGTGGGAGTTACATTCTTTCGAGTCTCCTCCCTGTCCCTCTGGGAGGGGGGGGGAGGAAGACAGGGGAAGAGTGTGCGAACGGCTGCATAGTACTGAGTTACAAGCTGGGCTTAAACCACGACATTAGGTTACTGAAAACATAACAGAAATTCTCAGTTTATGGCAAAGGTTGTGTTTGGTATAATGTTTATGAAAATAAATAAGAGTGAAACTATATTTAGGAAGAAAATAAATGAAATTTACAATTAAAATTAATTAATCCTGATTAAAATAAGACATTTAACTCTGAATTAAAATAGCATATTTAAATTAATATACCATAAAATAAAACTGAATTCTATAATGGCACATGACAGCTTTGGTCCTCATAGAAATCTCACAGTTAGCTAAGCTCAAATTTAAGTTAAAATGAATAGAGCTAGGAAGCTCATCCTCAAAGATGAGTAAGTCTCAAAGACCCACACCCAGAAATATGAGAACAAGAACAACAAAAAAAAAAAAAAAAAAAGGAAGAAATATTGTGGTGGGAAATGGACGAAAGAAGGCATTCTTTTATGGTCTCTTAGATAATATTTTCTTCAGTCTTACAGCAAAAGAATCTATCTTTTGCTTTTAAAAACAGAGGTTGCATTTGGGGCGCAAAGATTAACGTCACAGCTGAGAGAAATTTCACTGCTTGTCACTAAATTGGAGTGACATCAATTTGATGGGTGGACCGCTCGGTTGATAAAGAACTGGCTGGATGGCCGCACGCAAAGAGTTGTGGTCAATGGCTCAATGTCCAGCTGGAGACCAGTAACGAGTGGTGTCCTCAGGGATCGGTGTTGGGACAGGTCTTGTTCAACATCTTTGTCGGCGACATGGAGAGTGGGATTGAGTGTGCCCTCATCAAGTTTGTCGATGACACCAAGCTGTGTGGTTTGGTTGATACATTGGAGGGAAGGAATGCCATCCAGAGGGACCTTGACATGCTTGTGAGGTGGGCTGATGCCAACCTGATGAAGTTTAACCATGACAAGTGCGAGGTCCTACAGCTGGGTGGGAGCAATCCCAGGCACATCTACAGGTTGGGCAGAGAAGAGATTGAGAGTAGCCCTGCGGAGAAGGACTTGGGGGTGTTGGTTGATGAAAAAATGAACATGAGCCGGCAGTGTGCGCTTGCAGCCCAGGAAGCCAACGGTATCCTGGGCTGTATCAAGAGAAACGTGACCAGCAGGTCGAGGGAGGTGATCCTGCTCCTCTACTCTGCTCTTGTGAGACCTCACTTGGAGTATTGTGTACAGTTCTGGTGTCCTCAACAGAAAAAGGACATGGAACTGTTGGAACAAGTCCAAAGGAGGGCCACGAGAATGGTCAGGGGACTGGAGCACCTCCCATATGAAGATAGGATGAGAAAGTTGGGGCTGTTGAGACTGGAGAAGAGAAGGCTGCGTGGAGACCTCATAGCAGCCTTTCAGTATCTGAAAGTGGCCTATAGGGATGCTGGGGAGGGACTCTTCATGAGGGACTTTAGTGAGAGGACAAGGGGTAATGGGTTCAAACTTCAACAAGGGAAGTTTAAATTGGATATGAGGAAGAAATTCTTGTACGGGTGGTGAGGCACTGGAATGGGTTGCCCAGGGAAGTTGTGAATGCTCCATTGCTGGCGGTGTTCAAGGGCAGGTTGGAGAGAGCCTTGGGTGGCATGGTTTAGTGGGAGGTGTCCCTGCCCGTGGCAGTGGGGTTGGAACTAGATGATCTTAAGGTCCTTTCCAGCCCTAACTATTCTATGATTCTATGATTACAGATACTTCAAACATTGGATGCTGCTTCAAAGACACATCCAGTTTCTGAATAATATAGAGAGCTCGATAACATTGTGCCATTGCATGTTCATTTTCATCTTTGAAATGCCGAATATCTTTGAATTTTTATTACAGAAGACAACATAAAGTAACATATTTTAACAGTTTCCTGTTGCTCAGTCACATATTTTGGGTAGTTCTTCTCTTAGAATATATATCATTGGGTGAAGACTAAGCAAAATCCATGCTCACATTTGTGAGGGACGGCTTTATCTGCCCAGTCATAATTCATTCATATGTTCAGGTGTTAGCTGGAAAAATGAACTGAGCACAGAAAATAGGTATGAAGAAATTTGTCCAAAAGTAGTGGAGTACATCTGCTTTGCTGAAGTGTTTTAGGTTTTCACAAGAAACAACCAGTCACTCTTAACAACTTTACATACTTGTAACACATTTATAAGGGGAAGCCAGAAACTAATAATAATCCAGGCAACAAGTAGTTGGCCTAGGGGTAATGTGAGTAGCAAAGTCATTAGCAAGTTCTGTGATCATCCAAATTAAATTTTCTTTTGCTCCTATCTCCCTTGGGATTCAAAGCCATACCAAAAACTGAGCCTAGTGTGGAGCTATGTATAAAGCCAAGCAGACCACCAGCAGGGTCTTTGGAACCTTGACCGTCTGCAGTGTGTCTCATTCCCTTGAGTCTATGGCAGTGGCCGCAGCTGGACCAGAAGCCTTGACTGACGTGAGCTGGTCCTGTACAGTGTGATTGCGTGTATGTGTGTGTGTGCCACAGATGCAGGTGTTTTGCAGAACAGAAATCACAGCCCACCCAGTGTACACATCCCATCCAGGAATTAATATTTGGATTTTATTTTTTTGTTAGTGATTACTATGCTTCAGTTCTTGAGGTTACCTGGCCCCTGAATTCTCCCATGAGAAGCATAAACTATGAGTTATTTGCACTATGCAAGCAACAAACCAAAATGAGTTTTCAGCAGTAATCCCAAAAGCATGCTTCTAAGTGCACACATTTCATTATCCCTTAATGGCACAGCACAACATGCATGACTGTCTTTAATGAAATTGTCCCTCTCTTTGCCCATTTCACATCTGTTATAACAGTTATAATCTGATATGTTACTTTAAACTTATTATAATTAGTTTAGGATAGTTATCTGCACCCTTTTAAGAAACATATGACTTGAATTAGAATGTGCTATCTGTAACAAATGCAGGAACACAGCAGGATTCTTAAAGAATACATGAAACAGAATTAAATGAAAAAGCTTGAAAGAAAATCAAACTCTTAAATCTCCCCATCCAAGCGCTATAAAAGAGAGATTGCTTCTAATTTTAAAGGTCAGCCTGCTTGTCATGAAAATAAAAACATATTCTTTTTATTAGGGTGTGATTGTCTAAATTATTAAATACTTGGTTAAAATGGTATAATTCATATTCACTCTGAAATTAAAACAATCATTGTGCCTATAAATAGTCCTTACATTGTCACATAGCAATGTGACTCTTAGAAGTATGCTCTCTCCCTTGAATGACTAATGTGCCTTTTACCTATTGAAAAATGTAGTTCTGCTTTGTGTAAATTATAAACCTTTTTTTAGGTGCAAGTGTGCCAAAGAAATTTTGTATAGTTTCATCTTCAGTTTCAAATTATTTATTTGCAATATATAACCTACAAAGTTCAAATATCTCTTCTGATTTTATATAGATATTTTTCTGAACTAACAGAGCTTTTTGTGTCCTAAATCAAACAAAATTTTTCAGCTGTTTATCATGATTTAACCCCAGCTGTCAATAAGATACCATGCAGCTGTTTGCTTACTTCCTCCCCTGCCCCAGTGGAACAGTGAAGAGAATCAGAAAAAAAGGTAGAACACAGGCTGTGATAATAACAGTTTAGTAACAGAAATATTCTTAAATATTTTAATAATAGTAATGGCAATAGTTAAAGTCATAGCCATAGTAATAGGTAGCAAACAAAGATAGAGAGGGATAAAGCAAACAAAGAAACAAGCAAAGACCAAATCTCCAAGTGATGCTCACCACCTGCCGACTGACACCCAGCAAGACCCGAGCAGAGATTTGTCCCTTCTGGGTAACTTCCCCCAGTTTATACTGGTCATGATGTGCTGTGGTGTGGAATACCCCTTTGGCTGGTTTAGGTCAGCTGTCCTCTCTTTTCTTTCACCTGGCTTCTTGTGCCCCTCCTCACTGGCAGAACATGAGAGACTGAAAAGTCCTTTGTCACAGTAAGTGCTACTTAGCAACAACTGAAACATCAGTGTGTTATCAACATTGCTCTCAGACTGAAGCCAAAACACAGCCCTGTAACAGCTAGGAAGAAAATTAATCCCAGTTGAAACCAATTTGCCAAAATTACTCATTTCACACATATTTCATCTGAATTTTAAGGTTCTTCTCACCTTCCAAATAATAAAAATCCATTTGTGTTCTTGGTCTTTCAAAAAGCTCTGAACTGGCATATATTGTTTCTGTTATTCTCTTTATTTAGATTTCATTAAACTCAGCTTTACGTTAATAAGTTAGAAGAGAAAATGACATATATCTGTGACTTTGAGATATTGATCCCTCATGTTAGAACTGATAAATCAAAATACAAAATTATGATTAATTATTTTTGTATTACAGTAGATATCACACCAAAATCAAGATATGCTTGAAAGTTCCTTAGAAATATAAGCACTTTAGTAGTATGGGTCAATAAGTAAAAGTAAAAAGAAAACAAAAAAACCCAAAACCAAAAAATCCCCACCATAAACAAACACAAACAAAACAAAGCCTCCATCATTAACTTCAGAAAAAACTGAACCATATCTGTGTTTTACAGAATATTACTTCTTCCTTCTCTGGGATCTGTAATCTGGGATGGTCAAAAGTTTGGTTCTCAAATCTTTGATCTGGAAAATTAAGATGTCTTAATATTATTAGGTTAAGGCTCATAATCATCACAAAAGTATTTTAGTATTAAACTCCTTTTGACTGAATTTTAAACAAAGGGATGTTGCTGTACATCTTAGAATCATAGAATCATAGAATAGTTAGGGTTGGAAAGGACCTTAAGACCATCGATTTCCAACCCCCATGCCATGGGCAGGGACACCTCACACTAAACCATGTCACCCAAGGCTCTGTCCAACCTGACCTTGAATATCACCCGTTCAAGTTTTAACTCGTTACCCCTTATACTACAGTCCCTAATGAGGAGTCCCTCCCCAGCATCCTTATAGGCCCCCTCCAGATACTGGAAGGCTGCTATGAAGTCTCCACTCAGCCTTCTGCTCTCCAGTCTCAATAAACCCAACTTTCTCAGCCTGTCTTCCTATGGGAGGTGCTCCAGTCCCCTGATCATCCTTATGGCGCTTCTCTGGACTTGTTCCAACAGTTCCATGTCCATCTTCATACACTGAACTTTTTCTTTCATCCGACATAAATCACAGGGAAGTCTTCCATGCCACAAATTAATTGAAGATGCAGGGTTTTAGAATATTAGTCGTGAAACTCCACTGAAAAGGAATTAGACAGTACCTGAGAAGCAAACTAAGATATATGGAAATAGAATATGTTGAAAATTGTGAGCGAATTACCTTGGCACATGACTCATACAAGCAGCCAAGTGGGAAAGAGTAAAGAAATAACTATGACTCTCTACATAATTTCTGCTCTGGTCCTGGATCATGGACGCACTATCATGGAGTTAGGCAACATATGCAGATAACTCGTCACACTGACAACAGAAGGCATTTTACATGAATCACTGTCCTCGGTTCAGCAGTAGCAGTCATTTTTTTCCCTCTTAGTAGCTGGTACAGTGCTGTGTTTTTGACTTTCGGCCTGGGTACAGCTCTGATAACACCGATTTTTTTAGTTGCTGCTGAAATGTTTAGTCTGACCAAGGGCTTTCTGAGTTTCATGCTCTGCCAGGGAGGAGGGGAAGCCGGGAGGAAGTAGAGACAGGACAGCTGACCCAAACTGACCAAAGAGGTATTCCATATCACAGCATGTCATGCCCGCTATATAAACTGGAGGCAGGGGACCAGAAAGGTTAGATCACTGCTGGGTCAGGCTGGGTAGCGGTCGGCAGGTGGTTGGTGGTTGTATCCCCTTGTTGTTTCCCTTGTCATTATTATTATTGGTGGTAGTAGTAGTGGTTTGTGTTATACTTTAGTTACTGGACTGTTCTTATGTCAACCCATGGGAGTTACATTCTTTCAATTCTTCCCGTCCCTCTGGGAGCGGGAGGAAGGAAGTGGGGGGAGTAAGCGAGCGAGCTACGCGGCAGATTTACGGCTGGGCTTAAACCACGGCAACCACTCAACCTATCTACTCTGCTCAATACAGACCATTTTGATCTGGAAAAGATGTGAAGCTTTGATATACAAGAGTTACTCTTCACAGAGTGAGAAAGGGCAATTCTGTGGTGTTGTTTGGTTAGAAAGGAGAGAGACAAAGCACCTATCACTTCAAAGGATATCTCAATAGGTGAGCTGCTTGCATAATGGTTTCACTACTTGAAGACTTTGGGAAGAGAGGAAAAGTAGTCTTTCCCTAGCCCCTCTCTCAAAATTAACAGAAATGTTAGTCTGGATAAATATGAAGACAGAAGATTTAAGAATCCACTCTCCTGGGAAAAACAACTCCTATCCCTAACTGCCCAGATCAACAGAGCTACCAATAGATGATCAGAATTTAGGCAGCCCAGAAACTTGCTTAGTTTCTTTGTTGAGATCTCCTTGCTTTTGGACAAGAAGTTTGGAGTGAGGATTGGTGGTGTCCCAGTATGGTTCCTAAGTGGAATTAAATTTTCCTATATGCTGAAGATTACGGTACAAAATTTCTCGTTTGCTGTCATTAGCCTTTTGTAGGACACTGGTACTATTTAATTATTGAAAGGAACATGTGTATATGGGAAATCAATGATAATTGCTATGAAAGCTTATTTATTTATTAATTTGCAAATTTTCCATATTTTTCTTAGTAACTTCTTGTCCAAAAAATACTTTATATCTCTTCATACTTCAGCACTATACATATGCACCAAAGAACTGTTTCTTTTTCAAAAAATGAAGTTTTACATAGAATTATTGATGTATTATTTTATTCAAAAGTAACCCAAATTTTATTTTTTATCTTACTGCAATAACACTCTTCATGACAGTAGATAATGCAAAGTCATATTGTTTTCAATAAAGTACGTTATTTGTTTTCAAAATGACTGCAGCATATTGTCCATGAAGTGTGCTGTTGACTAACAAGAGTATATATAAAGTTTTAAACTCTATGATGAACAGAGCACACCAGTTTATTTCCATTCTTGTTGATTCTTGGTAGTCGATGATGCACCTTTTGTGTGAAATTTGGTTAACAATCCAATGGTGGTTTTTTTCTTCCAGAATACTTTAGACAGAACTTGTATTGATTTTTGTTCAGATGAAGATGAACACAAGCCATAAGTGCCCAGGTGTTCTCCAGCTGAATTCATCACTTCATCTTCATCTTCTACAAAAATGGACAGCAGAAGAGGAAAGAAAATAGATGGGAGTTTTTAACTATTAAGCAATATATGACTTATCTCAAATATGTTCAGATCCTACAGAGCAACTTGAATGTGCCATGCAAAGCAGAAAATCCTGACATTTCACTACAGATTTTCTTGACCAGCGACTTCATCTGTGGACTGTGGGACAAACCTAGTAGAATTTTGAATTCAAAATCAGCTCTAAAATAAGCACAGCAACTGTAGAAATTTCAGATATTCATATTTGAAAGATGAACAATCTTCTTTATTTTAGACTGATTTTCTATTTTGTCCAAAATATAATTCGTATATTTCAAATCCCCCTACATCTGGTTGTTCTTCAGAGCCAGTATGGTCCATTTCAATGCAAACATGATTACTGGGCATTTTCTTTGGGATACCAAAATTGCTTCTATTCCTGAGAAAAAACCCAAACAAACATATAATTTAAGAGTCATTCAGAACCATGGAAAGCATATGGTTTTCCAGTATCACATCCCAGAGACTAATGGTTAAAATGATTCCTAAGTAGCAGAAGAAACTGCAGATCATGTGCAACACACAAAATCCTATGCTGTTGTCCATAACTGCCTGGTCTATAGTGAAGTGTAGCTCCTGTGGGCTATTGAATCCAGCATACCCATTTTCATCTCCTCTGCTACTACTGTTCTTACTTCTCTGAAAAATAAATCATCACCCAAAGTCTATTTAATTGTCTCTATGGAGCAGGTCAGGCACATTCTGCAAGTAACTTTCTGCTTTGTGAATCTCTCATATTAGAGCAATCAGCTTAAAGATGAGTTCAGAGTTAATTTAAGCTGAATCAGTTCCTTCTGCATTCAAAACACATGCACTCACATGCTTCAAATGCTGTGGGTTAATGAAAGAAAAAACAAAAAAAGAGCCTACAATGAAAATTCTGCTGTTTTGTTGGTTTTAGGGGTTTTTTTTTGGTGCATGTTACACAAATATTATCATACTGCAAAGAATATTAATAGCAAATCAACATACATGCTCTGTTATATGCGGTTTTTTTAGTAAATAAATTCTGTTGGACAAATGCTTAACACATAGCGCTGGAGAAAAGCATGTAAAATCCATCAAAAAATAATCTTGCATCTCTACTGTAATGTTTAGGAAATTTACCCTCAAGGTCTGCTAGAGATGTTAATAGAAATCTTTTATCTGAAGCTTCAGGAGGACAAGACTACGAAAGACAAATACAAAATGTATTTCTTAACCACCGAAAGACTACTTTAAAAATACTTAATGCATTATGGAGTTCTCTAATGTTAAAAAAAATTTACATGTGTGGCAGTATATGTACATATGGTTAACTATATTAGAGTTTACCACTTGAAGTACGAGTTTTAATAAGTGTAGAATGTAAAAAAATAAACCACAAAGATATGTCATAAAAACAATTTATTCAGCCCAGAAATGATGTACTAGTCATCAAAACTTCTGTGGGGCAAGTGAAATCTCATAACTAAAATATTAAGAACAAAACTGGTATAAATTTGTTTAGCTGTTTTGACTTCAATGATTAAATTCGTACTTACTCATGAACATGGATCAGTAAAAAACTGAAATCCAGTCAAACATTCCAAAGATGTAATTTCTGTGACTGAGGTAAATACAGTCAACATCTTCAAGAAAATAGTCTGTTATTTTCAAGAGCTAGTCATACAAAACTCATACAAACTGTTTTGTATATGGCAGAAGAGTAGGTTTTAATACAATATAATTTGTACTTCATACTTTTCATTTATTGTTCTTTCCTAGCACAATTGTTGTCTATGCATGCTTAACTTTGTAACGTTGTGTCAGATCATAGTCTCTAAGAGAAGACACTCATAAGAGGTCTCAAAACCCCTCAATCCTTCAGTTGTACCAATCAACATAATACATAATTAAGTTAATTTGCACATATGTAACCTCATAATTTGTTTTTGGAGAAACTCAGCAAGCTTGGCTGTACAAATAAATTCAAAGCAATGAATGTGTAACTAAAACAATTTAAAGACTGTGCAAACAGTAATAAAAAAAATGTTTATGACAATTTCATTTCTCATTCTCAAACTGATTATGTCTTTGCATGGTTTTTAATGGCAACAAGATGTAGTAACTTACATATAAACCTGTTTCAACACAGTGCTAAATTTTTACAAAGTCATCTGTATTACGTGATTGATATACAAAGCAATGTAAACTTTAATTTAAAACAGCTAAGTGAGTTAGGCCCCCACTTCACATTTTGAGTTATCATGGAATTATTATTCCGTAACTAAGAATATAAAGATCCACCCTTTAGCTTAATTGCATTTTAAAAACAAATAAATAAATAAATAAATGGAAGTATAAAGGAAGATTCAATTTCACCAGAAGTGGAAGGCAGTACAGGTTAGATCGTTTGATACAACTGTAAAAGACTACAGTAATAATTCTATAAATTGTTTTTTGCAGCTGACAGCATATAAATTAAAATAAACACATAGAAATGAATTATATATATATACTAACTGAAAGAGATATCACTGTTCGGTTGATGAGTCTTGTCACACACATAATCGAGCAAGGGCCAGATGTAGTTACAATAATATTGAGACTATACAACAATAACTGTCACTGCCACAGCAAGTGAAAGCACTGCACATGCTGGTACTAACTGAAAAACCCCTTGACCATCCAGATAAATCACTTCCCTTTACACAACTGAGTGTTCCACAAGCATATTTAAGGTATCACATACCCCTGAGGACAGTCAGGGTAATGATTATTCCACTCTGTGGCTTCAGGAATGAAAAGGAGTACAACACATGATATCCATAGATGCCATCACCAGCAGCAGCTTTCCTACACACATGGAGGATGCAGAAAATGTTCATTGCCTCCTCCTCATCTGTGGAGAATAGACCTAAATCCTACATATTTCCTGACTTTGCTACCTGTCTTACCTTGGGACCACATACGCACATCCTCATTCCAATTCTATGAGAAATAGCTAATTCTCTTTCCCCATGTACCTCTACTTACTGTATCATAGCTCTCATTTACCTCCGACTACAAACACTACATCTGTTATCTCTATTTGTCTTAGATGGTTTGGTGCATTCTTAGCAGAGCAAACAGCCTGTAGGAGACACTGAAAAAATGGATCTATGTGGGAAGAGCAGAGAGATATCCAGAGCCTACTCAAGAAGGATAAAATCATAGAATCATAGAATGGTTTGGGTTGGAAAAGATCATCTAATTCCAAGCCCCTTGCCACAGGCAGGGACACCCCACTAGACCAGGTTGTTCATGGCCCTGTCCAAAATGGCCTTGAACACTGTCACGGGTGGGGCGTTCACAATTTTTTCGGGCAGCCTGCTCCAGTGTCTCACCTCTCTCACAGTGGAGAATTTCTTCATTAAATCTAACCCAAACCTTCCCTGTTTAAGTTTGAACCCATTTCCCCTTATCCTATCACTACAGTCCCTGATAGTGATAAGTCTTTCCTAGAGCAATCATATGCATGTTCTTAACACTTGTCTTAAAATTGTTGATACCTCAGCAATTCTGTTAGAGTATCTATTGTAACTCAGACATTAAACTATACAGATCTGACATTCTGCCAGCCAGATTCCTAGATTGGCTCACAAAAAAAAACAGCCACTGAAAAACTTTTATTCCTGCAGATGAAGCACTAGGGAGAAAATTGTGCAAGGTCAAACTGTGGTGTGTTCATATGAATGTGAGGATGAGCTATGACAGGGTTTGTAAGTTCCGTTGCATTTCCCTTTCCTCCAGTACAGAGCTGAAATATATTATTCCTTTAGCAGATGTTTTATAATGCAGTATTCAAACTTGTCAAACGAACTCCTGTAGAGCCACAAGCAATCTCCTTGAAATATTGTGCCTTAAACAACTGATTTTATTTTCTGACTGAGAGTTTTTGTTATTTTCTTATCTTTCATTTCCATTCAGCAGACAATGTAGTGTTCTCACTAGAAGAGATGGTGAGAATGGAGATAAATACAACGAATTTAGATGTGACTGTTAGAATGGGAAGATATTGCTGTACATGTAAACCCTAGGGTATTCTCCCATTTGAAAAGGAGTGGGGAAAGTGGAAGAAAAGTTATTTAGTGCATTATTAATCATATTTAAGAACAATAATAATAATTAAAAGAGCATCTTGTAGCTTTAAGTTTTAAATAACCTGCAAAATAAAAATTAGAGAATGTGAATCTTAACCATGTTTCTACTGTTAGTGGCTAGCCTTTCCTCATTATTATTTCACATAGAAATTGTCAAATAAATAGTCAATACAAAGCAGAAGAGCTAAGTAAGTCAGGACAGATAATACTTTTACACTTGCTATACTACCATCTGTGAAAAGCAGTCCAGTCATTCAAGGACTATAACAGAAAGAGACTATCTGAGTGCGTTACAACTTTTGTCAAAATATTCATCTTGCCTTTGAACTAACAATTTGGTAACTAGAATGACCGAGCCAGAACAGGTTACTGCAAGCAAAGCTTGTGTTGGAAGCTGAATAAACAGCTGTATCTTGCCCTACTGCTACTACAGTTATATTCTATAATTCTCCAGATAAACGCTGAGTACACATATTTCCTGAAAACCTTTGTCACGTCTGAGTTACCCAGTGGTTAGGTCCCATCTACTTCACAGTTCATTACTTGGGCTTTCTCTTGCCTTTTTATGTGTCTTTGAGTACAAACTGATGAATAATCACTGCAGAATTGCCAGAAAACCTCTGAAGGAATTCCAGGAATTCAGGTGACTTGTACAAACTCATCCAAACAGCTATGCTAAACCAGTCATCCAAACCAGTATTTGCAGTGACCTACACCACACAAAGCAGGGAACAATTCCTGACGTGCTGAAATGACTCCACAACTTTATCCAGTTGTAAAGTAAGTATGCTTATTCATCGCTGGGTGACACGGTGAGTAGCCTCCAAAGAACCTTGCCCACCTTCCTCATATTTCAGGTTACATTTATGTGCATTCTTATCTTGGTGCTACATACTTTGCTTGTTCATTTTTGCAGAATCATTATGTTCTCTAAGCGAGGTGGCAGTACTCTCAGCGAACGTTATGCTGAGTCATTCTGACACTATATTAAAGTGTATACATGAACTATGCTTATTCACTCTTACTTTACATTCTACACTTAATTTAGTTTGTTAAGAATGTGTTTGGTTCTAATGCAGTGCCTTGGTTCATTTCCCCACCTTTTCTTCCTTATGTCCTTTTCCAAGGACTTTTATTTGAAGCATAGTCTAACACATTTTATGCATATACCTATAAGCAAGCTAAGCCTTATGAATATTAATATTTCTAATAAGATATACCTAATCCATTTGATCCATTCACCTGAAAAGAGGTATGGTAAACAAGATGTGATTTTTTTCCCAGAATTCTGTAAAACCCCAAGAAGTGTTATCTTGGCTTACTTGGTGCAAGAGACGTAACTGGGTTCACATTATTCTTAAATCTTTTTCTATTTTTCCTCCTTTATTCACGTAAGTACAACAGCTTGAATCTACTACTGTACATACTCCTCTATGAGAGGCTAACATCATGTCTAAGGCTATTTTATTTTTTATTACCACTCCAGAAAGTTGGCTTACCTCACCCTGTAATGTCTAGATGGCATCAATTGTAGTATTACATATTTCCTCTATGACTCCTGATATGTTTATGATGGCATTCTCCAATTCGCTTACTCCTAGATGTGGAATGAGCCATGAGACAAAAGAATGGAATCCTGTCGATCAGGTTACAAGCCTTTCTTTTAGCCCTAAATATGACTTCCCCATGAGTTTTGTCATACAATTGTTTTGTAATCTTTACCTCAGGTATTATAGATCCTAGTGTACATGCCCCTTTCCAAAAGGGAGATGATCACTTTAGAGCTTTCTTTCCATCACAAAACCAATATAGTCTTTTCTCGGGAACATGTCAATAAAAACTAGAGTATAGTCGTCTCTGATATGACCCATTTAAGGTGACGTTCTTATCGCATTGGTAATGTTCCCCTACTGAATATTTCCCTACTTGATTTTCAAACATCGTACCGACCCTGTGAGCACAATATGAGCACTCAAATACCATTCCCTGTCCTCTAAGCTCTTATTAAAGAGAAATTTCTCAGGCTTTTCCCATCATGTTTGCCAATTTGTGTCGTTAGGTACTCCTATCATGGTCAAATTTTGTTTGTTACTGTGTTCAGGGAATTTGTGACAAATCCAGCAATCGCTTGGATTTATGGCCATGGCGACTTTGGTCATTAAAGTCACGTGAGTGTTCTTTTCCCATTGATCTGGCCACCCATGTGATATTTCTCTCCGTTTCCTAGATGACCTTATGACTGATAAAGTTATTGTTTTATAATCTATACCTTGTCCTTTGAATTGTATCAGGCACCGATATTTTCCAAAATCTTGAGTATGAACATTTGTGATTATTACATAAGCTAATCCTTTAAAGAGTGCCCATTAAGAGAAAGTCTTCCGCTGAAGGATTTATCCTGTTCCTTCCACTGTTCTTTCCCATCTCTCAGAAGATATACATTTTGATCTTGTTCTTGTCCTGTTCTTTTGAGTTTATCCTAGCTTACTGAGTATGCTCCCAGGTCCCAGACTTGAGTTTCAGGAAATGTATACTGTAGTGTTACTGTTTGTCCCCCTTTGACATAATAATTAAAATGTGGGTTCCATACCTCAAACCAAGCACTGATTTTTGCCAAACACATACTTATTACAATTTGTCTGAGTCCTTCCCTTATGCCAGTCATTGTTGTCTTTGTAGGTAGATTTTCAACGGTCCGCTGGGCTGGCTTTTACACTTGGCTGGAGCTTTCTTTACATGGGTATGAGGGATCCAGGCATTTTGTTCTCGCATTTTGATAGCCGTGTAGGAGATGAGTATCACCTGGAACAGTCCTTTCCACTGTGGTTCCAAAGTTTTTTCTGTAAGAGACTTAACATACACATAATCTCCCAGTTGAAAGTTATGCATCGGACTATCCAGACCCCTACCCCTTATGCCTACTATATGTTTCCTAATTTTATTAAGCTGTTTACTTAATTCTATCACGTAAGAGGTCATTATCTCATCTCCTACTTGTGCAGAGATTCCCCTCTGGATTTCATATGGTTGTCCATATAAAAATTTCAAAAGGGCTTAATCCTTCCTTCCCTTTGGGTTTAGTCTGTATACGTAATAATGCTAGAGGAAGGGACTGGGGCCACAGTTAGTTTGTCTCTTGTCCTAATTTCGCTACCTGTTGTTTAATTCGATGGTTCGTTTTTTTCTACCTGTCCACTTGATTGTGGCCGATATGGGGCATGAATTTGTCAGTCAATACCTAAATGGTGACTAATTTTCTGTATTATTTTTGGTATAAAATGTGGTCCTTGGTCTGATGAAATAGTGGCTGGTACCCCGAACCATTGTATAATTTCCTGCAATAACATCCTTGCTACTTCCCAAGCTTTAGCTGTCCTGGTCGGGTATGTTTCTGGCCATCCTGAAAAGGTATCTGTAAGTACTAACAAATATTGATACCCCCCTTTTCTGGGCAATTCCATAAAATCTATTTGCTATTGTTGCCCAGGTATGTTGCCTCTTCCAATCTGACCTACTTCTGGTGTGGGACCTATTTTCGGATTAGTCTGGAGGCAAAGGTCACATCGTTGTGTTACCTGTTTTACTATAGTATACAAATTTCTAGCTATAATTCTTCATATTAGATATTTATATCATGTTTCCGCTCCCCAATGTCTATTTTTATTTTCTTCCCATACTAAGTGCCATAGCATGTGGGAAGGAATAATTACCTTACCCTGTGGGGTTTTGGCCCATCCTTCTTTGTTATATGATCCCTCTAAGTCTGCAATAAGTTTTCGGTCTTCCCTGGTATATCCTGGATCGTTCTTGAAAGTTATCTGCCTCTCAGGGACTAATGCTCCTTCAATCTTTACCTGCCCTCTAGCTGCCTGTTTTGCCTCTCTGTCCGCCAGATCATTTCTTTTTTCCAAATTTGAGCTTACCTTTTGGTGTGCCTTAATATGCATTATGGCTACCTTCGCAGGGAGCTTTATAGCGTCCAATAGTTTCAATATTTCTTCTGCATGCTTGATGCTTTTCCCCTTGAGAATTCAATAATCCTCTTTCTTTCCAGACTGCTCCATGTGCATGTATGACTCCAAAAGCATATTTTGAGTCTGTATATATGTTCACTACCCTTCCCTGGGCCAATTCCAGAGCTTGGGTGAGTGCTATTATTTCAGCCTTTTGTGCAGAAGTGTTTATAGGTAAAGCCCCTGATTCTATCACATCTTGCTCTGTGATAATAGCGTGTCCGGCATATCGGTTACCATTCAGGGCATAGCTGCTTCCATCGGTGAACCAGGTTTCCCTGTTTTCTATGGGATTGTCTTTTAAATCCGGACTCCTCGCAAACATGTCTTCAATGGTTTCTAAACAGTTATGATGTATTGGTTCTCCTTGATTTCCACTGAGAAAAGAGGCTGGGTTAACGATGTCAGTTACTATAATTTCCACGTCGTCCTGTTCTATCAATGCGGCTTGATATTTCAAAAATCTTTGTGGGGAGAGCCAATGTACCCCATTTGCCTCCAGTACTGCTGACACTGTATATGACACCAAAACAGACATTCTTTGTCCCAACTTAAATTACCGGTATGTTTAACATTACAGCCGCAACTGCTCGTGGGCATCCAGGCCAACCTTTCACAGTTGTGTTCAGCTGTTTAGAGAGATAACCAACTGCACGTCTATATGGGTCAAGATCCTGTGCAAGTATCCCCAGGGCAATGCCTTGTTTTTCATGAGAGTAGAGGAGAAACGTTTTACTCACATCCGGCAATCCTAAGGCTGGGGCAGACATTAAAGCCATTTTCAGTGATTTAAAGGCTTGTTCGGCTTCTTTATTCCACTCGAGAATTTTATGGTTGGTAGTCATTAGCTCATACAATGGCTTGACCAGTAGTCCACAGTTATAAATCTATAACCTGCACCAGTCAGTCTTTCCTAAAAATGTCCGTAATTCCTTTACTGTTTGAGGTTTCTGAGTCCGGCATATTGCTTTTTTCCAAGCTTGTCCCAAAGTTCTCTGCCCTGTACTGATCTCATAGCCCAAATAATTCACCGTTCGTTGTTATACTTGTGCCTTTTTTTTTGGATACTCAATATCCTTGTAGCCCAAGGAAGTTTAATAAACTTATTGTCCATTTTATACATTACGTCTCTGTCTTGGTGGCTATGTCATTGACATATTATAAAAGTTTTCCTTTTTCGGATGGAGCTTCCCATACTTGTAAATCTTTTGCCAACTGGTTGCCAAGTATAGTGGGGTTGTTTTTGAATCCTTGTGGCAACACTGTCCAGGTAAGCTGCGTATTTCAACCACTTTTAGGGTTTTCCCATTCAAAAGCAAAAAGCTTATGACTGGCCTCATGGAGAGGAAGGCAAAAAAAGGCATCTTTTAAATCTAATACAGTAAACCAGGTTAATTTGGGGGTTAGTGCCGTTACCAGAATATAAGGGTTTGCTACTATGGGATAAAGGTCTTTAGTTAACTTATTTATTGCCCTTAAGTCTTGAACTATGCAATAAGTCCCATCTGGCTTTCAAACAGGTAATATAGGAGTATTAAATTCAGATTCACATTGTCTTAATAGCCCTAATTGTAAAAATTTCCTTATGTTTGGCTGGATTCCTTCTTTGTCTTCCTTTTTAAGAGAGTACTGCTTAATTTTTACTGTGTTTTGTTCTTCCTTAATTTTAACCTCCACAGGGAGAGCATTCTTGGCCTTTTCTGGTATGTCTGCAGCCCAGAGCCCTGGGTATACTTGGTCTAAGATTTCCAAGTCAATGTTTCCTTCTAAAAGGAGGTTAGTCAGAGCGAGACTTAGGAGTTGAATATATTGTTCATCTTCTACCTCCAGAGTAATCTCTCCCTCTTTGAATGCAATTTTGGCTCCCAATTGCTTTAGCAGATCTCTTCCTAATAATGCTTTTGGGGAATTTGGCATATATAAAAATTCGTAAATACCCCATTGTTTTCCCTATTTATATTGTAGGGGTTGGCAAAACCATGCTTTTTCATTTTGCCCAGTTGCTCCTTTTACCACCACATAGTCATTTCTTACAGGCATTAAGGCTTGATTTAAAACTGAATATGTGGCCCCTGTATATACCAAAAACTCTATCTCCTGTTTTCCTTCCCTAGCTTAATTATAACCAGTGGATCCATTAGGGTAGATTCCCCAGGTTCCCATCGGTCTTTCTTCAAGTATGTCACCATCTTTCCTTTCTGGTCTTTTCTTTTATTTTTAGGGCACTCCCTCTTTCAATGACCAAAGCCTTTGCATATAGCACATTGGTCTCTCCCTGATCGGGAAGGGTGCTCTTTCTTCCCCTCCTGGATTAAAGCCATAATTCTCTTTTGTCCTTGCCTGCTCTCTATTACTAAATATTTGCCATGCCTCCTCCAGCAGAACTTCCAGGTTCCTACTTTTTGCTGTTCATAGTTTCTAAAGCTTACGCCTAATGTCTGTAGCAGAATGTCCCAGAAATAACGACACTAACTGTTATATTCCTATCTCTGATCCAGGATTTAAGGGGGTGTTTCAGCATATAGTTTCTCTTAATCTGTCTAAAAATTCGGAAGGAGATTCTGTGGGGCCTTGCGTGATCGCATATAAGGCTGACCAATTTATAGTCTTAGAAATAGCCCTTTCCATTCCCTTTATTATCCAACCTTGATATCCCTGTAATCTATTCATATGCTCTGACTGTCATGGGTTCAGCAGCAGCATTCATTTTTCTCCTTCTTGGTAGCTGGTACAGCGCTGTGTTTTGACTTTCGGCCGGGGAACAGCGCTGATAACACCAGGGTTTTCAGTTACTGCTTGGAAATGTTTTGGTCTGACCAAGGACTTTCTGAGTCTCATGCTCTGCCAGGGAGGAGGGGAAGCCGGGAGGAAGCAGAGGCAGGACACCTAACCCAAGCTGACCAAAGAGGTATTCCATGCCACAGCATTCCATGCCCAGGATGTAAAATGGAGAGCAGGGACCCAGAACGGTGGGGGTGCACTGCTTGGTCGGGCTACGTATAGGTGGTGAATGATTGTATTCTTTCCTTGTATTTCCCTTGTCATTATTCTTATTGGTGGTAGCAGTAGTGGTTTGTTTTATACCTTAGTTACTGGACTGTTCTTATCTTACCTGTGGGAGTCGCATTCTTTCGATTCTCTTCCACATTCCCCCGGGAAGGGGGGAAGAAAGAGGGGGGAGTGAGTGAGCAAAACTGCATGAGTTATAGAGGCTTAAACCACGACAGTTCTTTTTGGTGCCCAACATGGGGCATGAAGGGTTGAGATAACGACAGGATTGATATCCACTCATCACAATGTTGATTTACTGTCTCTCAAAGTTGTTGCCCTTGTTTCTTTTGAGTTCATGGTTTCAGCCTGTTGTACCTTACTTACAGATGGTATTTGTTATCTTAGCAATTTTCAGATATGGGTTTTGGGTTAAGGTTCCTGTTTCATCGTACTTTATTGGAATGACTTGTAACATGGGTGGGCTCCAGAAGCGGGGGGGGGGGGCAGATGTGGATGTGGACTTCTTCCTGGCAGTTCGGCTGCTCTTCACCGTCCTGGTCCTCGTCCTCGACTCCGTCTTTGTGAGGCTGTGGGGAGACGAGAGGGGGCGGCCTCGGGAGCTGCCGGCAGCCGAAACGGCCCATGAGCTCTGCCTCGGGTATCAAGAGGCCATGAAGGAGGTGGCAGAAGAGGTTAGCCCCGCTGCCGAGCACAGCCTGGCAGCTGCCGAGCAGTGGGAAGGGGGGGCTGCCGAGCAGCGGGAGGAGATGACAGAGGATCTGAGCCCTGCAGCAGAGCCCAACCCCACGGTGACTGAGAGCATTCCCCAGCAGACGCCCACAGAGCCCCGTGAGCCCGAGCCCCAGGAGGATGCAGAAGACCACGCAGCACTTCCCAGCAAGGCAGAGGAGGAAGATCTGGACTCAGATAAAGAGCAGCTGGTGGTGAGAGAGCCAGCAAGCACAGCAGCTACACCAGTCCCAGTTACAAGTACAGCAGCGCCATCTGAGAGCTCTGAAGGTTTTGAATGGCCTTTGGGTACCCTTGAGACCTGCCTGCTGATTGTGATGGGGATCACAGTGTTGGCATGCATGCAGAGTGTGTTTTACCCACAACCATTTTGTCTGGTCCTGAGAGTTAAGCAGAGGGGTGTTTGGGCCTTGTCTGGGGTTAGACGATGACGCAGGATGGCCAAGAGGTTTTCCCCAAGCCTGGACAGTCATGAGTGGCAGGGTGTGTGGGAATGTGTGGGCAAGTATCTAGTCCACTAGGCCCCTCCAGTGCTTTGGAAGCATCGCAGATGGAAGGCCGCTGTATTGCGTCCCCACCGACAAGATGCAGAAACTGCTGGAGGGGAGGGTGAATTTTTTTGAGCCTGGTGGGCCCATGACACTTCAGGCCATCAGGGCAGAGATGCAACATACAGATGGACTCATGATCGAGGGTGAACTTAGCAATAGACACTACTGCCCAGGTTATTCATGGGTGTGAACACTGCACCCAGTCTCTCCTGCTCTGGAAGACTTCCAAGAGATGGAGCCCGACATCATGGACTGGATGGTCTCAGCAGCTTTGTAGCGATTGCTCCATGCACTAAGGGGTGATCTCTCTCCCTCTCTGTGTGTGAGGATGTATACATATACATTTGATGGTATATTGGGAATGTGGGATCTGAGCATGACGTGAATGGTATGGAATAAGGGGTGGATACAGTCCTGGATTCAGCAACAGCAGTCATTTTTCTCCTTCTTAGTAGCTGGTGCAGTGCTGTGCTTTCGACTTTTGGCCTGGGAACAGCGCTGATAACACCAGTGTTTTCAGTTACTGCTTGGTAATGTTTTGGTTTGACCAAGGACTTTCTGAGCCTCACGCTCTGCCAGGGAGGAGGGGAATCCGGGAGAAAGCAGAGACAGGACACCTGACCCAAACTGACCAAAGAGGTATTCCATGCCACAGCACGTCATGCCCAGGATGAAAAAATGGAGAGCAGAGACCTGGAAGGATGGGTGTGCACTGCTTGGTCAGGCTGGGTATAGGTGGTGAGAGATTCTATTCTTTCCTTGGTTTTGCATTGTCATTATTCTTATTGGTGGTAGCAGTAGTAGTTTGTGTTGTACTTTAGTTACTAAACTGTTCTTATCTCAACCTGTGGGAGTTGCATTCTTTCAATTCTCCTTCCCCCCCTCCCACCCCCTTCCCCCTTAGCTGGGGGGAAGAAAGAAGGGGGAGTGAGTGAGCAAAACTGCATGAGTTATAGAGGCTTAAACCACAACACTGATTTAGTCGGATCTCATTTTGGGTCTTGAAGAGGGAAGTATTCTTTCGCCTCTTCCCCTTTAATCTTTTGATAATGGTCTGCTAGATCCCCTGCTGTTTTTAAGCATATCTGCATATCTGCATGCATTATTTCATCCTATTTTCCCTGCCACCCCAAAACCAACAATAATTATAACAGTGTATCATATTTCAAAGTTCCATTTTTAACCCATTTTTCTTAACATTCAATAGTATATAAAGGCCACCATTTGTTACAATATTTTACCAACGTTTTCTTAACTATTAAGCCCCCAGGAGACCCTCTCAGTTCTTTCCAATGTGCTAAAATGCACCCTAAAGGACTCTTTTTCAAGACCCCACCACTCTGCTGATTTTCCATTTTCAATCTCACATTCACACACACACATGGGATCCCACAGACATACTTCACAGTTACAACATTTGAGACAGAGACTAAAATTCAGTCAAACAAACAACAATTAATAACACAGTTATAATATCCTGTCACCAGTACTAAAATCACAAAACCAAAATCATTACTGTGACAAGTTACAAAATGAGTCAGCTATCAGTAAGATCCAAAATCATTTTCACAAGACACCCCCTGTATCTTGTAGGACCCAAACCACAGGATACCCCCTGCTTCTTGTGGGTGTATACCAAATGGATGCTAGCAGCTGGGTATGCCCCTTTATCCACGAGATTTCCTCTCTCTATTTACGGAAGGCTGCCTAACCATGCGTACGCTTACCAAACCAATTCAGCCTGTAAGATGCCACCTGCTTCTTACAGACGATACAAAAGAAAACAATACCTTTTATTAATTCGTACCCCTGCAGCTGCCAGTGTGGTCCGGATACTTTTCCACGATTTTCAAAAGGCCTGCTTACCCTTCTCCTGCTTCTTATACAATCATTAGCAGGTCTGTCCTGGCTCCAGATGATAGGATGCAGCAGTAGCCTGGAATTTGCCTGATCTCGTCCTTTTACTAAATATAACTCTGTTCTACCCCCAAATAGGGTATGCTCCCAAACAGGGACTATGCTGAGCACCAGATGTCTCTGCGCGATTTACCAGCTGCCCTCATGGCCCCTTTTAAACATACCGTTTCTCCGATGATTCAAGAGGTCGTTGTCTACTCCTGCAGTGAGTAGCTAGGAGTGGAGGCTCCTCTGAGGAAAATATTCCGGGCGCGCCTAGGGGCTTCCGCTCCACAGCTGATCCCACAGCCAAGCAGAGAATCTCCTGGCTGGCTTGCCAAACTGACGCTCGGAAATGACTCCACAACTTTATCCAGTTGTAAAGTAGGTATGCTTATTCATCAGTGGGTGACATGGGCAGTAGCCTCCAAAAACCGTGCCCCCCTTCCTCATATTTCAGGTTACATTTGTACGCATTCTTATCTTGGTGATACATTACTTGTCAATTTTTGCAGAATTATCATGATGTGTTCTAAGCTAGGCGGCAGTATTCTAAGCAAATGTTATGTTGAGTCATTTTGACATGATATTAAAGCGTATACATGAACAATGCTTATTCACTCTTACTTTACATTCTATATTTTGTTTAGTTTGTTAAGAATGTGTTGGTTCTAATGCAGTGCCTTAGCTCATTACCATTGAAGACTTCTTGAAAGAGCTAGGTACCAAGGTGGAACCTGTGTATATTTGCCCACAAAGAAAAAATGTAACGAGGAAGGGGTGATGAGCAAGACAGAAAGGAAGAGGAAGGAGAAAGAAACAGAGGGAGTGTGAGAAGCGAAAGAAACCAGGAGAGAAAGGGAGGGATGAAAGAGGGTGAAGTTTTTACATATGTCATGGTTTAAGCCCAGTCAGCCATGCAGTTTCACTCCCTCACACACTCCCCTCTCTTTCTTCCCCCCGCTCGCGGGTGGATGGGGAGGAGAATCAAAAGAATGCAACTCCCACAGGTTGAGATAAGAACAGTTTAGTAACTAAAGTATAAGACAAGACCACTACTGCTACCACCAATAAGAATAATGACAAGGCAAAACCAAGGAAAGAGAATACAAATTGCTCACCACCCAATACCAAGCCCAACCACGCAGTGCACCCCACCCTTCCGGGTCTCTGCTCTCCGTTTTCACATCCTGGGCATGACGTGCTGTGGTATGGAATAACCTCTTTGGTCAGTTTGGGTCAGGTGTCCTGCCTCTGCTTCCTCCCAGCTTCCCCTCCTCCCTGGCAGAGCGTGAGACTCAGAAAGCGCTTGGCCAGACCAAAACATTATCAAGCAGTAACTGAAAACACTGGTGTTATCAGCGCTGTTCCCAGGCCAAAAGTCAAAACACAGCACTGCACCAGCTACTACGAAGGAGAAAAATGATTGCTGTTGCTGAACCCATGACAGTATCCACCCCTTATTCCATACCATTCATGTCATGCTCAAATCCCACATTTCCAGTATACTATCACATGTATATATATACATCCACACACACACAGAGAGGGAGAGAGATCATCCCTTAGTGCATGGACCAATCCCTGTAATGCTGCTGAGTCCATTCGGTTTGTGACATCAAGCTCCATCTCCTGTAACAGTCCTTCAGAGCAGGGGAGGCTGGGTGCAGTGTTCACACTCGTGAATAACCTGGGCAATAGTGTCCATTGCTAAGTCCACTCCTCAATCATGAGTCCATCTGTATGTTGCATCTCTGCCCTGATGGCCTGAAGTGTCACGGGCCCACCAGGCTCAAAATAATTCACCCTCCCCTTCAGCAGTTTCTGCAGCTTGTCGGTGAGGACTCCATGCAGCTTCCTTCCATCTGTGGTGTTTCCAAAGCACTGGAGGGGTCCAGTGGATTAGATACTCGCCCATACTGTTCCACACACCCTGCCACTCATGACTGTCCAGGCTTGGGGAAAACCTCTTAGTCATCCTAGATTGTAGTATAACCCCAGACAAGGCCCACACCCCACTCTGCTTAACTCTCGGGACCACACAAAATGGTTGTGGGTAAAAAACATTCTGCATGCATGCCAACACTGTGATCCCCATCACAATCAGCAGGCAGGTCTCAAGGGTACCCAAAGGCCATTCAAAACCTTCAGAGCTCTCAAATGATGCTGCTGTACTTGTCACTGGGGCTGGTGTAGCTGCTGTGCTTGCTGGCTCTCTCACCACGAGCTGCTCTTTGTCTGAATCCAGATCTTCCTCCTCTGCCTTGCTGGGATGTGCTGCCCATTCTCCTGCATCCTCCTGGGGCTCGGGCTCACGGGGCTCTGTGGGCGTCTGCTGGGGAATGCTCTCAGTCACCGCAGGGCTGAGCTTGGCTACAGAGCTTGGTTTCTCCACTGTCGTCTCCTCCCGCTGCTTGGCAGCTGTCGGGCTGGGCTCAGCAGGGAGGCTCAGCTCCTCTGCCACTTCCTCCCGCTGCTCTGCACCTGGGGGGCTTGGCTCGGTGGGGGGGGTCGGCTCCTAGTCCCCGGAGCTGTGCTTCCAGGCCGATTCGGCTGCCGGCGGCTCCCAGGGCCGCCCCCCCCTCAGCTCCCCACAGCCTCACGAAGACAGAGGCAAGGACGAGGACCAGGACGGTGAAGAGCAGCCGAACTGCCAGGTACAAGTCCACGTCATCATCCACCCCCCCCCCCCCGCTTCTGGAGCCAGCCCGTATTACAAGCCATTCCAACTAAGTACAATGAAACAAGAACCTTAACCCAAAACCCATATCCGAAAAATGCTAAGATAACAAATACCGGCTGCAAGTAAGGTACAACAGGCTGAAACCATGAACTCAAGAGAATCAAGAGCAACAACTTTGAGAGCCAATAAATCAGCATTGTGACAAGTGGCTATCAATCCTGTCGTTATCTCAACCCTTCGTGCCCCATGCTGGCCGCCAAAAAGAACTGTCGTGGTTTAAGTCCAGTCAGCCACGCAGTTTTGCTCTCACACTCACTCCCCCCTCTTTCTTGCCCCCAGCTCCCAGGGAGATGGGAAGGAGAATCAAAAGAATGCAACTCCCACAGGTAAGATAAGAACAGTCCAGTAACTAAGGTATAGCACAAGACCACTGCTGCGACTACCAATAAGAATAATGACAAGGGAAATACAAGGAAAGAGAATACAAATTGCTCACCACCCAATACCAAGCCCGACCACACAGTGCACCCCCACCCTTCTGGGTCTCTGCTCTCTGTTTTTCCATCCTGGGCATGACGTGCTGTGGTATGGAATAACCTCTTTGGCTAGTTTGGGTCAGGTGTCCTGTCTCTGCTTCCTCCCAGCTTCCCCTCCTGCCTTGGCAGAACCTGAGACTCAGAAAGTGCTTGGTCAGACCAAAACATTATCAAGCAGTAACTGAAAACACTGGTGTTATCAGCGCTGTTCCCAGGCTGAAAGTCAAAACACGGCACTGTACCAGCTACCAAGAAGCAGAAAAATGACTGCTGCTGCTGAACCCATGACAACATATAATTACAGAAGAGAAAAAGGAAATAGGTACCAGCAATATGCAGTCATTGTCTAGGATTTAGATATGAGATGTGTGATGTAACATTTTAGCAAGTTTATTTTGAAAGTGTACTGGAGCAAGGCTATATAGTACTTAATTTATATTCAAACTTTAAACAGTTTGCCATGTTCAAATGCATTAAGAATTATCTACACAGGTCTTAAAACATGTGGTAACTTTAAATTTTGAAGGCCTTACAGAAAGGAAGGAAAAAAGACAGAAAGAGAGTAAGAACCTGGAGACAGAATCTGAGAGAGGTTAAACCTGGATCTCAAAGCAAGAGGAGATTTAATCCATTGGATGACGCAGAGAAAAGAGAATTGAACATTTCAATACAATTTCTAGAGGAAAGAAAGCCTGTAGAGTATTACATCAGGATTTCCTACTCTGTCTTTAAAGTTACTGCTCAGCAAACATCTCTGTTTTAAGCAGGTGGATTGGAATGGTCACTATATATAGCTTAAGCAGCCTTTCTTGACCTTTTTTTAGAAGTTATTAGAGAACAGAAAGAGAGAGGGAGTTTTCAGGAGAATATTCAAGAAAGGATGTTATAATATCAAAATATAGCAAGCAATTTTTTTTAACCCAAAATTATTTTTTAGTAATTTTTTCATTTGAGATAAAATGAAACACAGTCATCTGCAAAATCTGATCATTGTGGAAACAAGAACTAAATAATATGATACTTGCCATTCTACACTCTTTTCATCCCTTTCTTAAATTACTTTTCTCTGTGTCTTTTTTCTCCACTTCATGTTCTAAGAAGGGAAACTTCATATTTGCAAAATGAGGCTTCAAAAACCTGTAAATCATTACCAGATCACACAAATATGCAAACTTCCTGTACTATTTTTCAATTAAAGATAAAGGAAAAATGAAATTTTAAAAGCCAAACAATGAGGCCTCCAAAATAGATAAAGCACAGGATTTCTGGGGGTTTGACCTCTGTGTTTGCATATAAATTAAAATTTCTTTGTCATTCATCTATGTTCATATGCTATTATTTAAGTTGCTCACAGACAGATGGACTAAGTGTTTGGCTACAGAAACCCAATCTATAATAAGAAAAATAGCTCCTGGAACCATTAAAACTACACAATTTCTTTTCAGAACTTATTATTACAAGAGAATCCAGAAGCATTAATCAGGTCACTGGGCTTGATTTGGAACAAAAGATAGAGTGAGATAAAAATTCTTTTTGAAAATATGCAATCTCTTTCCAAAACATCACAAAAACTAGTTTTTACTGTGGGCAAGGGACTTTCTAGCAATATATTTTTTCATCAGAAAACTGTAAACTGGAAAGGCATTGAGCTACTACTATGAAAAGGATCAGCTTTCTTGAATCTCAATTTTTGTTTTTTTTTGGGGGGGGGGTTTATTTATTTATTTATTTATTTTCCTTTTTGATCTTTCTTGATTTTTAATCAGTGATTCATTTCTAAGTTGTACTAATTTTTACTTTTGCAATTTTGAAACTTGTGGAAAGTTAAATTAAAAGAAAGCAGATCAAATATTTTGACTAAGTTTCTCTTCACCTTTCACAGTATTGTTTGTTAACTAGAAAAAGTACTAGATTTAGTCTTCTTCTTCAAGTTCAAGAAAAAAAAATGAAATGAACCCTGGAAATCTGTTAAAGCTGATAAAAATATTTCTTCAATCACAAAATAGGAAAATGCTAATAACAATGTGAACTAAAATTTAACAAATATTATACAATATGATATATCCATGATCCAGATGTGTTCTTGTTTCTTAGTTAAGTTTTTCTCAGGCTGTTCCAGGTCTCTTTTTTTTTCCCTCCTTTTTAAAATATTTTTTACATATTCATGCATTAGGATGTTTTTATCATTTATTTGAGCGTTTGCACGTTTCAGTAGGGTTAGTGTTTACTTTGTTTATCTCTGCTGGTCTTGCATTCTACTTTGAACTGTTTAATATCTTTGTCTATTAAACCTATTTTTACTTATCACAGTCATGGATATTTCTTTTTTACTATATCTTGATAATCTATAAGGGTTTTATTTCATAGATAATTTTCCCCTTTTTTTCTTATGTTTTATTTGCTTCATTCTTTACTAATTTTCCCAGCCTAGTGTTTTGTAAAAGGAATCCATACTTAAAATGTTTTTCATACTCGCTTAGTTATACAGTTCAAACTATTCACATTTAGGTTATTCACATGTACATCTTTGGAGTACACTGTCAGTTTTCAAAGTACTTCACACGGCAAACTCTATTCAGCAGACAGCAGACTGCTGCAAAAAGAAGTATCATCGTGACCCCTTCAGACGCAGTAATGATTTACTTGTAGTGCTCTCAACATTATAGTATTTGCACTCTTCTGTGTTAATAATTATTCTTGCAAAAAGAACTCTGAGATTGAAAAGTATTATCTCCATTTCATAGAACGGGAATATCCAGTATAGGGTAGACCGATTTGCTTGTTGCATGGAAGTCTGTAGTTGACATAAGATGTGTTCTCCTAAGTAGCCTACATAAACTAGCTCTTAGAGAAGTCATTGCTTAATAAAGTAAAAAGGAACCACAGACATTATGCAGATACTAAATTTTAAAGAAATTTTCAGACGTTCTTTTCTTTTTTTCTTTTTCAGAATGTTTAGGAATGCAAACCAAATCGCATCCAAAGATAGTGGGTTGGTATCACAGCATAATATATTTAATTTCATGAAAAAATTTTCATTAAAAAAATTCTACATGAAACAGATCTCATTTCACAGTAGCCTGGCCATTCTTCTTCAATGAACAGCTCTACTCTTGAATTTATAGTTCAATAATAATTTTTATATATAAATTTGCAATAATATTTTTTTACATTTTTGAACATGTAAGTCTGAAGGGAACTCACAAAACATATCCCTGTAGCTAGCTTCCTATATAGTGTGAATATATTAGATCATAAATTCATAAAAATACTTGCGAATCACTGGGTATGAAATATAAACTTTGAGAATAAAACCCAAAACCCTCTAATGTTCTGCAAAATTTGATATTTATGTGGTTGTCAAAGCAAAATAGTCAGATAAAGCAGTCCAGAAGACTGATTATTTTTAATCAAGCAAAAGTTTAAACATTTGTTTTGAGTGAAACAGATCAAACAGGATATGAAGTCCTGTTTGAGTGTCTTTTTGTTTCCTGGCTATGTAGAACCACATCTCTGTCAATGAATTCTCCAAATTCAGATGCTGACAAGGCAGGAATCTGCACTGTGTCCAGCCAATTCAGTAAGCCAGAATCACTAATGGTAGATGAATGCATATGTTATGCTCTTCTTAAGCTAAGAATTCTAAAACTAGCTGCATAAGGTTTCGCTTAAATATCTGTTTGTAGGTGATATTTAACTCAACTCACATTAATATTGGTAAGCAATTAGAAACTTGTTTTTATACATACTGATTTTAGAAAGATGGGTCTCTCATTTTCACTCCTTTTTGTGGATGCTTACATAAGAAAACTCCATTGTTTTTATAAAAAATAATAAAATGGCAAGTTTGTTTCCTGTGTAAACTAAGAATATGTTTGAGATTTAAAGTTGCATTTTCTTCTACACATTTCTAACATTAATTTCAGAGCTAGTTAAAACTATTATGTTTTATATAATTGAAAGTAAGATGGCACATAAAACAACAATGCACACTGTCGTGGTTTAAGCTGTAAATCATGCAGCCCATTCACTCACTCACCCCTCTTTCTTCCCTCCCACTCTGTGTTTGGGGTGGGGGGGAATGGGGAGAAGAATCAAAAGAATGTAACTCCCACGGGTTGAGAAAAGAATAGTCCAGCAACTAAGGTATAATACAAATCACTACTGCTACCACCAATAATAATAATGACAAGGCAAATACAAGGGAAGAGAATACAAATTGCTCACCACCCGACGACCGAGCTGTGAGCTGAACTCTTCCGGGTTCCTGCCCCCAGTTTTACATCCTGGGCATGACACGCTGGGGCATGGAATAACTCTTTAGTCAGTTTGGGTCAGCTATACTGTTTCTGCTTCCTCCCGGCTTCCCCTCCTCCCTGGCAGAGCGTGAGACTCAGAAAGTGCTTGGTCAGACCAAAACATTATAAGCCGTAACTATAAACATTGGTGCCATCAGCACTGTTTCCAGGCCGAAACTTGAAAAAAACACAGCACTGCACCAGTTACTAAGAAGGAGAAAAATGACTGCTGCTGCTGAACCCATGACACACACACATGAAATCACTATAAAGACAAGATTAGGTAGGAAAATTGAATGAGCTGCAATTCTGTTTGTCATGTTCTGCATCCAAACCAGACTTGACTCCTTCCCTACTTTTAGCCGTAGAGTTCATATTTCCAACCCCACCTTCAGGTTTGCCAGTCCTCGTTCCTCTGGCAGCTCTGTCATGCATCCCTCTGCCCAGCCAAGGTATCACATGTCCTGCTGGCAAAACAGCAGTTGCGGCCATTGACTGCCAGAGGCCACAGTAACACCTGCTCAGCCTGCAGCCATCTGACCTCCTTTCCCACAGTCCCCCAGTCCCCTCTTCAATCCCCACACAGGCTCAGAGTGGGTTTAACGTTGTCCAAGCTCCTGAACCTACCACCACCACCTTGTTCCCAGGCAGCAAGTTAGGTATCAGCTACCCAGCCTTGCAGCAGCCCAGTCAACCCCTTTTTTTTCCCTCCCAACCCTCTGTTTTCCCCGTAGCTTCCAGCTCACCTGATCCAAAGAGCATGAATGCCGAAATAGCAATGTATACACAAGATGCTCAGTCCTGTTTTCAAGTACACCTCAATGATGAGTTTTATTCTGTGAAAAGAGCCATACAATAGCTTCAGTTCCTAGTGGGCTGTCACCAGTAATTTAATGTCAGTCTGTTATTTTTCATTTGGGCAGTACTTCTGAACACAAGGGTTTTTTGATTTACTTGATTTCTGATTCTAGATGTGCAACCCTGATTTCTTTGCTTGCTCTTATTTTAACTGGAATTCTCAGATAATGTCCAATCCAAACAACTTTGTATTTAATTTTTTACAAGAGCATATAGTGATAGGACAAAGGGTAATGTCTCTAAACTAGAAGAGGGTAGATTTACATTAGATTTTAGGAAGAAATTCTTCTCAATGAGAGTTGTGAGACACCGGCACAGGTTGCCTAGAGAAGCTGTGGATGTCCCGTCCCAGCAAGTTTTAAAGGCCAGCTTGGATGGGGCTTCGAGCAACCTGGTCTAGAGGAAGGTATCCCTGTCTGTGGCAGGGGTGGTGGAACTAAATGATCTTAAAGATTCCTTCCAACATAAATCATTCAATGACTCTATGATTCTAACAGCAAGAGAAATCATTCTTTCACTGTGCTGTAGTACAGAGGGAACTGCATTTAAACTGTTAGCAATTGCTTCTCTATGATTATAGAATATTAAGAAGCAAAACTTCTTCCCACTGTAGAAATACGAAGTGTACCTTTAAACGAATTTTTTTGAGTTCCTGCGAAGGAGCAGTCTGATTATAAAGACACAGACATCAGCCACATGCCTGCAACTAAGTCATACAATGCAGAAGGGCACATATTACCCTGGCTGAAGGATGGGGACCCCCTCTGCAACTTGATAAATTTGAGCCTAATTAATTGCACCTTGAGGCATAATTCTGTGTCAGTGTAACTGCACTGATCACTTCTAAAACTAATTATCTAGCAAAAACATTGCTAAAATTCTCCATTCATTAATAGCTGCATTTGTAACTTCATTTGACTTTATAGTAAAACAAATGAAGAGTGGGAGAAGGTGATTTAAACTGCCTTAATATTTCATATGTAAATAATTGTCAATTAAACAAGACTCCATTAGGAAGCCAGTAATGGACAATTATTTTTAATGGAAATGTTCTCACTAGTTTACAGCTTTGTCAAGTGATTCAGTACAGGCAGCAAGTTAAATCACCTGTTTTTCCAACAGGCAATTTGAAATGCGTGGCATTTTACCACAGTGTACCATGGAACATAAGTATTGCAGAAAATGCTATTTCAGAGTTCAAAGCAGTATGAAAATTGCTGTTTAATAATTCAGCAGTAAAATGAAAATAATGTAAAGACTAGCCATGCTCTTTTATTGGGGGGTATTCATAGCAACATTCTCATTTCTAGACCTGTTTTTTTCAACTGATATTTTTAATCAAACCTGTTGAATGAAAGCTTTGTTGTTTTTTTTTTTTTTTTTTTTGACAGCGAGGTCAGAAGGGGGACCTCTCCTAAAAGAATGAACCATCTTTTATTCAGCATTATGACAGAACTAAAATTTGTTCTGTGTACCATACTTGTCTTTTGTTTCTGTCACAATGATACACAAATAATTCAACAGAAATCTGTATCCCTCTGGAAACTATTGTTTTCATTGTTTGAAGTATTCAAAAGTAGTTGCAAACACTCAGCTGCATTCTGTTTTAACATAGCCCAGATGAGAAATGGAGCAGTAGGATAACTGTGATTTTCATCCATTTAGGTGTTTCTCCTATCATCTCCAGCATTTCCTTTACACACAAGATAAGTTACTTGGCTACCGTACACAATGTCTCTCACATATGTCCATTCCCACCCAGTTGCACTTCTCCTTCCAGAAATCCTGAAAAGCAGAAATCCCTGGAAAATTGAAATATCCTAAGCTGATTCTCTGAAGACCCTATACTGTACACCTGAAATAATAGACACTTGTGTCAACAGCACTCCATGTCTCACATTTCCAGGAAGATCTGAAAATTATTTTTGAAAAAAAAAAAATAGTTGTCTTTGATAAAAATCACTACAACTGCGTCCACCAAAACAAATATTCAAAGAAAGACATTTGAGCATGTTTATCAGGCATTTGGACAATCTGGTGAATTCTCAATTCTAAGAACTACATTTCCACATTTTTCCTGCAAATTCCATTTCAAATGCTGATTTGCCTGGCTGTTGGAAATCCAGTTCTCAATTGAGTTTATTTGCTAAATCCAAATAAAACACAGGTTGCAAGTATATTCTGGGAATTGCCTCATCCTATACGCATTCCAGTGTTCAGTATATCTGGCCTGAGCCTTCTGCTTGCTGTCAAAATATAAAAGAACAATCATCATAAGAGTAATAAGTCATGCTATTACATAAGACTGCTCCTAAGTTTCAACTCATGAATGCATACAGAAAATTCAGACATTATTTTATTTGACAACAGGTTTATTAATGAAACCAATATGTATTGCGGGAATTTCAAACACAGTTAAACATAGGTATTTCTACTGCAGCAGATTTCCCCTACTGTGAAAAGCATCTCCTAAACCATTATAAAACTAAGCAAGTCTACATCTTTTATTTAAAAAAAACCCAAAAACATCAACAGTCACTTCCCTGCTTACCAGTCTGGAACAGCATTATCTAGCAACTTCTAGGACTTCAGTTCTGCTCAAAAATTCAAAGGTCCCATTCATAATATCAGTCATCCTAGATATATCTTTTGGCTCCCTGTGTTTTCTGATTCCAGGACCTTCCAATTTCTAAACACATTTTCAGTAGGTTTTCAATAAAATTTGGGAAAAAAAAAAAAAAAAAGGAAAATAAAAAAAGACAGATACCCAAATATGAACTACAACTATCAAGTTCTAAAATTGCAATCTCAATAGTATTTGGAAGAGTGCCAATTAAGAAGAGACTTTTTTTCTCCCAGGTTTTTAATTCTTCTGTTCCTTCATAAATTCTGCAGATTTATTTGTCTAAGAAAAAAATTAAGAATACAATTTTATATGTGTTTGCTTACATATGGAAGTGTGTAATTCAAGAAGACTATTTTGCTTTCTGTTGTGTGAGGAAATAAAAGAATACACATTCTTTCCAGACAAAATACAAAGCATCCAACACGTTAAGCCAAAACTTTTTTCTTGGTTCTGAAAAGAGCAAAGTACACAGGTAAAGTAGTACATGTACAAAAATATGAAAACATCAAGCTGCAGGGTGCATCATATATTCATCTGTCATATAAAATGGAATCAAGCAGCATACTGCAGATACTTGTTCTTATCCAGATGCTCTACTGTATCATGCAGTTGCTAACAAATAATATTTTATTGTGAAAGGAATCACTAGGAAACACATTGGTCTTTAAACAGACAATAAAAATCACTTTGTGTTGGGAATATTCACACATGTAAACTTATACAGGTGCTTAGCTGCTCTACTGGAACCACACAAGCATGTCCAGCTTCTGTCAGTATCAGGTACATTGCAAACATTGCCACAGTATACTATTTATGCCAGTGCTTTTCATCTGGGTCATTCATAGGTTTCAACAGACATGGAAAAACTACTTAGGAATTTTAAACGTGGCTTGTCAAAGAGCATATATGGCCTTGATTTTCTTCATCATATATGAAAAACCACTGAGAAACAAGACTGAAATACTAGGGATTACAGATCACGAATTTGAAAGAATTACTTATTAAAATGAACAGGAAATATTATCCATAGTGTTATCCATCATATAGAATTATTCAAGATTTTAATTAGGAATAAGTCTAATAGCAAAGTAATCAGAGACTATAAAAGCAGCTGTGCATAGATTATAGACTTTTTTAATTTAATTTGTTAAAGAATTGCATATTAGACTTTTTGTATCAATTCTTGGAATCCCAAAGCAGTAATAAAGTTAATTTTCTAAGAATTATATTTATAATTTTGCCTACATAAACATTACAAAGCATTTCAATAGTGTATTTCTTCCTATTTAATGAATGTCCATTTAAATCAAAAGGAATTGCTATTTTGGGATTAGGGGAGAACTGTTGAAAAAAATTTTATTTAGAAAAGTAAATATAATTGCACTGTGCACAATGCAGATTCAAAGATTTTTATGCTGATTTTTATTAAGGCAATACACTAAGATTTTATAAACCTGTGCTTACTAAATAAACAATATAAACCAACAATACTGGGTCTAGCATAAAGGAGAGCTTCAGCTGCGTTTAAAGACATTGTTGTGGATAAAAAAAAACCTGCTAGTAAAAGAGCTGACTTCTGTATTGCAGTCTGGGGATTATGGTAATCACCCATGAAATGGGGAGATCTGGTCTCCTGACCTTTACAACCCAAAGTAATTTACACCAGCATTTGACCTTCCTCTAACAGTCACACGTTTTCCAATAAAATACTGACTAAATGAAAATACACAAATCTAGAAAGAAATTTGGAAGCAGAGCTCAGGTGTGCCCTTTTTCTCATTTTTTAAAAGATTTAAGACTCTGCCTAGATATTTCTCTTCTGTCTCCATGATAAATGAACTCTCAATAGTTACTTGATAACCTGTTACTTACAGAACGCTCTAGAAAAATGGTTTGGTTCCTTTCAAACTGAGACAGGCCTATACGTAAGTCTTCATTAAATGACAGTTGAGTACCTTCTGGAAAACATACTTAAGTCCTGCCCAATGTATGCACTTGAAGAAAATTACTTTAGCATTATGTTTTAAAGGAAAGAGCACATTCATCCTGAAAGTACCATAAGCTTTCAAAGAAGCTGATCTTTAAGTTCCAAAATTGGATTCAACGGTATTGAAATAGATAGCCTTGCACTTGGCCTTTCCTATTGATTAATGTTAGGTCGACCCTTTTGCAGTATATTCATCTTGTTGGATGGCACTTTGGCAGCAATGGATGCTTCTAACTGATTGTGTGGGGAGCACAGAGGTCTAACCTTGACTTTCTTGGGACATTAGCCAGATGAGAATGTTAAATTAGCCTCTGTGGAACTCACCTAAAGTTTGAATTTATCAGATGCAGCTCTTCTTTCCTATCTTTGGAAGTAATCCATTATCAATATTACCCTTAAGTGTAAGGAAAAAACCACAAAAACATTACATATATCGCAAAATAAGCAAATGAGAAATGGCCATAACAATAAAATATTAATTCTTTTTCTGATTCAGAATATAGCCATTAAATACTTACCTCATAGTTTTGATCTTTCTCAGGTTAACATCGTATCACTATTATTTTTGTAATCAGAACTTCTACAGTCTCAAATTTTGGCATACCCACCTGGAAGGATATAGGAGGTGGGAGACATTACAATAGCTGCAAGAAACGGCAAACACAAAAGGCAAATGAACAATTTGTAACTGTAAGCATTAGCCAGAAATTACATTTTGGTCGATGTTCTTTGTTATCACCAGTTTCTGAGTTTTTTTTCCTGCAGAACCTGATGTATGGAATGAGCTGCTAGAACTAGGTTAACCTACACCAATTCTCACATCTTGACCTATGCTCTATCCACTGCAATTCTCACATAAAAGCTACCAGCTTCTAATAATAAAGCAAGCTGAGCTGAGCTTATAATTTTATTTATTTATAAATATGAAAAATGTTTTCAAATTATTCAAAACAATTCAATTTTAAAAATAGAGAATCAGTGTAACGAGTACCGCAGTCAATGACATTTGCCTCTTTTCCTTCCTGTCTGCTATATTCAAAAGACACATTTCAAATTAGATGGTAGTCTTTCATGGTAGACTTTCTTCATGTACACTTCATGTGCTGGGGACTATACTCTGGAAAAGGGATTTTATAATGCAATAATTTAATACATTTTTTGAGGTCACAGATTTCGCAAAAAAGTAAATAGCTAAATGTCATTAACCTTCTAGGGCATCAAAAATTCACAGAACTTCTACTTCTGTAGAGCTTAGCTCTATTTCCACAGGACTGAAAAGGCAAAAGAGAACTTATGTGGGATAAACCAGGAGATAAGGAACTAAACTTCTGAAGGAATTTTTGCATTAAGAACAGCTCAAAGAGTTCGAAATTTCAGCTGGTATATATAAGAGCAAGTGAAAAGTTAATTAGAATGGAAATATTTTGCAACTTTTGCTGCATCATAATGCTTACTCCCAACTCATGGCTGCAGTGGAAGTCTTCATCTACAAAGGGTCGATAGGTGTTTTATAAATACAAGCTATTATTAAAAAATGTAGAAGCAACTCTTGCATAGTGAAAGAATAAAGAAGAGAACATTTTTTTTTCTGTGTAATGCTCAGTGATGATTCTTGAATAATATTGAAGAATATACTCTACATATCCAGATAACATCCACTCTGCCCATGAGCAAAGGTTTTGTTTTGGCTCTAAAATTTGAAATTGCTGTAAATATTTTTGGACTATTGTCATGGGTTCGGCAGTAGCAGTCATTTTTCTCCTTCGAAGTAGCTGGTGCAATGCTCTGTTTTTGCCTTTCAGCCTGGGAACAGTGCTGATAACACTAGTGTTTCGCTTACCGCTTAGTGATGTTTTGGTCTGACCAAGGACTTTCTGAGCTTCATGCTCTGTCAGGGAGGAGGGGAAGCCGAGAGGAAGCAGAGACAGGATACCTGACCCAAACTGACCAAAGAGGTATTCCATACCACAGCACGTCATGCCCAGGATGTAAAACAGAGAGCAGAGACCTGGAAGAGTGGGGTGCACTGTGTGGTCAGGCTTGGTATTGGGTGGTGAGCGATTGTATTCCTTTCCCTTGTATTTCTCTTGTCATTATTATTATCGGTGGTAGCAGTAGTGGTTTGTGTTATACCTTATTTACTGGACTGTTCTTATCTTACCTGTGGGAGTTGCATTCTTTCGGTTCTCCTCCACATTCCCTCGGGGACTGGGGGAAGAAAGAGGGGTGAGTGAGTGAATGAACTGTGTGAGGGGCTTAAAGCACGACAACTATGTGTATTTATGTTGTGTCAGCAGAAAAACTGGTCAGATAGCAAAGATCATTTTCATAATAAACACTGATTACTAATTTTGGTTAAAGTCTCAAAAGTATGGCTATAAAACCTCAGTTTATGGGAGCCTTACTTCCTGCTCATTTTATCCTTCACAGATAAATACCACTTAGTTTCTTGATGTCTTTGTGTGTCCTTACCTCAAAAAGGCCAACCAGTCTTTGTTATGTCAAAATTCTATTCACCTTTATCTATCTCCAAATAGTCCTTTAGACCTTTCCACCAGATGAAAGTATTGTATTCCTACAGCGAAACTATCCTGTCCATGGTGGTGGGAGGATGGGGTTGTGTGTGTGTGAATGGAAGTAGACAATCCAAGTCAAACCATTCTATGATTCTATGATATATAATTTATGACAGTCTCTACACTACATTTCCAGTAGTCAGCCTATAAACTGTCTTTCTAAACCTGCCTGGTTTTTTATGACTCCATTAATATATTCATAACCTAGCATCTATATAAGGAAGTTTTGCAGACAAGATTGGATCTTAAATTCTGATTCTGTCCTGCAACTTGGTGACTACCTCAGCAGCTCTTGAAGTTGCCCAAGTGTGAGATCAGTCAGGCTCTTCCCTGAAGGTAGCTGTTCATGGTCTTTTTCCACAGAAACCGTTACAAGTATGTTTCAACTCATGCAAGTCTAACACATGTGGGTTACATTAGATTCACTGTTGATGTGAAAATCAGTTGCTGCTTGGACCCACTGCCCACGTACTGATCTGTATTCATGGAACAGCTACCTACTCATCACTTCCAGAAATCAATAATTTGCCATTGGAAAAAAAGTGTCAGATTGCCAGCACAAGGAGAAAGGTTCACAAATCTGTCTCTGAAAACTGCACAGGGGCAGCTACTTTCATCTTTACTCACCTTCTCATCCTTCCAGGCTGCAACACAGTTGGATTCAACATTGCCAAAGAGAAATAAACTAATTTCTTTTCTATAAAAATGTTTGAACCAGGGGTTCTTCTATAAATGACTAGCAGAAAACCTAAATGATATTAGAGGAAGCTACATGTAAGAAAACAGCCTGCGACATTTAGTTTACCATATGTGCTAATTATAATTAGATGATATAAAGCAGACATATTTGCTAATAACAATGAAATTACAGAAAATACATTTTTCTTCCATTTTTAAGTAATTATTGAAAGAAATAAATATCTTCTATGTCACATAGAGGCAGCTGTCCCTGACATGACCATATCCAGTGACAACCTTGAATCTTTCATATTTAAAGATACCAGCCAGCTGCAGGGTATAGAACATGCTGCAGAAAGGCTGAGTACTTGCAGAAAGGCTGAATACTCGCAGAAAGTCTTTTTGGGAGCAATTAGGTCTTGATTCATAAAGGTAGACATTAAGTAAAGTGACCATTAAGTAAAGTGACATTAAGTAAGAAACATGTTTTATGTCAAAAATCCTAACTAGACTTCTCACTGTATGTCACAGAGAAGAGAAATGCCTCAAAACATGGATATAGGAAAGCTATACATAGTTTGTAATGTCCATGATAGCTGGAAGCCAAATAATTTCCTCTATGATATCCATTTCCTAGTATATGTATTTATTTATACACACATACATACACTCATATGCATACATATACATATTGTGTATTTCTAAGGTCTAAGCGCAGGTAACACATACAACCCTTTTAGATAAGATCTACTTTCCACCAAATAAAGTTACAGAAATTAAGCAACCAAGCAGATTTTAGTCTTATGGACAAATTATTTGATACCTAGCGAAGTGATGCCTAATTAATTTAAGAACAAAGATATCATTGGTTTCACCCAAACTTTGTAGGATTTCACAAAGAAATCACTGGCAAGAAGTAAGGAAGATACTCATCTTTGACTGTCAACAGGAGAAAATGAGTGAAAGAAAAAGGATGGACTTCCATGGGGAAAAAAAAAAAAGTTCGACACAGAAATCAGTCAAATGATCAGTAAGGCTGCAGAAAATCAACTGTGCCAAAAGTTCATTCATAATAAAATAATCTTCTAAAGGATAATTTTAATAATTATTGTGATATCAACTGAAATTTTCAAAAAGGACAAATTTGAACATTTAATTAGGGTTTGATCCTCTAAGTTGGCATGTATCAATTACTGACCCCCACAAAAAAATTATTGAAATATCTCAAAAATATGCAAAAATCAAATCACCATATTTATGGAAATCTTTGCCATATTGTATGGGGTTCCATTTCTAGTTTTCAGTCAAAGCTACCATTATAAGCTCAGAGGAATTCAGTCTTCCTCTCTTACTAAGCTTCAAAGTAGAAAGAAAAAAAAAGACAATATCTGGAAAACCGTTTCCTTTTACAGTTAATGCAGATAAAAGAAGTACCTCTGAAAGGACATTTATCATGGTTTAAGCCCAGCTATAACTCACGCAGTTTGCTCGCTCACTCCCCCCTCTTTCTTCCCCCCTGCTCCCGGGGGGATGTGGAGGAGAATCGAAAGAATGTAATTCCCACGGGTTGACATAAGAACAGTTCAGTAACTGAGATATAGCACAAACCACTGCTGATACCACCAATAATAATAATGATAAGGAAAACAACAAGGGAAGAGAATACAGTCACTCACCACTCACCAACCGATAACCAGCTCGACCCAGCAGTGATCCAACCTTTCTGGGTGACTGCCCCTAGTTTTTACATCCTGGGCATGATGTGCTGTGGCATGGAATACCTCTTTGACTAGTTTGCGTCAGGTGTCCTGTCTCTGCTTCCTCCCGGCTTCCTCTCCTCCCTGGCAGAGCATGAGATTCAGAAAGTCCCTGATCAAACCAAAACATTACCAAGCAGTAACTGAAAACATTGGTGTTATCAGCGCTGTTCCCAGGCCAAAAGTCAAAAACACAGCACTGCACCAGCTACTTAAGAGGGAGCAAAAAATGACTGCTACTGTTGAACCCAGGACAACACTTAAAACTATCATTCCTTGAGCAATGGTTTACACTGGAATTTCACCCATCTAAGCCATGAGCAGCTGGTTTCTCCAGAATGCTCTGGAAATAGTGTCAAGGATTTTACTAGAGTCTAGGTAGACAACATACATAGCCTTTCTCTCATTTACTAAGCAGGTCACCTTGTCATGGAAGGAGATCAGGTTAGTTAAGCAGGACCTGGCCTTCATAAACTCATGCTTGCTGGGCCTGATCACCTGGTTGTGTTCTATGTGCCACGTAATTGCACTCAGGATGACCTGCTCCATAACCTTCCCTGGCACTGAGGTCAGAGTAACAGGCCTGTAGTTCCCCTGGTACTTGTTCCGTCCTTTCTTGTAGATGGGCACCATATGTCCTGGATTCAGCAGTAGCAGTCATTTTTCTCCTTTGTAGTAGCTGGTTATGTGCTGTCTTTTTGACTTTTGGCCTGGGAACTGTGCTGATAACACAGATGTTTTCAGTTACTGCTTAGAATGTTTTGTCTGACCAAGGGCTTTCTGAGCCTCATACTCTGCCAGGGAGGAGGGGAAGCCGGGAGGAAACAGAGACAGGACACCTGACCCAACTAACGAAAGAGGTATTCCATACCACAGCACGTCATGCCCAGGATGTAAAAACGGAGTGCAGAGACCCGGAAGGGGGGGTTCGCTGCTGGGTCGGGCTGGGTATCGGTGTTGATCGATTGTATTCTCTTTCCTTGTTATTTCCCTTGTCATTATTATTATCAGTGGCAGCAGCAGTGGTTTGTGTTATACCTTAGTTACTAAACTGTTCTTATCTCAATCCGTGGGAGTTGCATTCTTTCAATTCTCCTTCCCATCCACCCAGGAGCGGGGGGAAGAAAGAAGGGGGAGTGAGTGAGCAAACTGTGTGATTTACGGCTTAAACCATGACAGCTAACTTCCAGTTAACTGGGACGTCTCTGCTTAGCCAGAGCAGCCCCATAGATTTGTGTGTCTAAGCAGTGTAGTAGGTTACTTACCCCAAAACCAAAAAAAAGCAATATAAGGGGAATCACTAGGAAAGGAGCAAATGACAAATTCACTAATGATTAGGAATAAATACAGAGAATACAGTGCTGCGTCAGTCCTTATATCTCTTATCAAAGACCCACCAAACATGACAACCTTGACTGGTGACTAAGAATCACCAAAGGTCACAGTCATCAGTGCTTAGTGAATTATATCAGCTGTGGAGTGCTGCAAAAACATAGCTGAAGGAGTATGCAAGCGCTAAAGAGTTATAGTTTTGTACAGGTAGTGATAATTATCAATAAAATGCAAAAAAAATATAATATATATTAAATATAACTGCAGTAACACTAAATTGAGCCCAGTTCAAATCTATTCTCTACTTTTGATTAAATTACCAATTTATAATACTGGAAAAAAGAAAAAAAAAACCCAACAAACCAAAACTATTGAAGAATTTCACTGAAGGATGGTGTCAAAAGCTGGCTAAATACTTAAAAGCCACATTAACTTAGAAACCGTTATAGCAAGTATTGCGTTTGCATGGCAAGGTTTTGCTAACATGGGGGCTACAGGTATGGCTTCTATGAGATGCTGCTAGAAGTTTCCCTTGTCCAATAAAGCCAATGTCTGCCAACACAAAGTTGGACCCACTGCTGTGCCCATCAGCTACCATGATAGCACCTCTATGATAATATATATAAGGAAGGGAAAGCTGCAAGAGAAATTGCAACTGAACAGAGAAGAGTGAGAATATGCAAAAGAAGCATCTCCACAGACACCAAGGTCAGTGAAGACACAGAGGGAGAAAAGGCACTTCACTTGCCCGAGCAGATTTCTCTGCAGCCTGTGGTGCAGACCTTGGTGAGGCAGGCTGTGCCCCTGCAGAACACGGAAGTCCACAATGGAGCAGGGGGATTCACCCAAAGGAGTTTGTGACCCCTTGGGAGGCCAGCTCTGGAGCAGGTACCAGGCAGGATCTCCGCAGCCCCTTGAAGAGAGGAGCCCATGCTGGAGAAGTTTTGTGACCCTGCAGGAGACCCACACTGGAGCAGCCTGTTCCTGAAGGATGCACCTCGTGGAAGAGACCCATGCTGGAGCAGTTCATGAAGAACTGCAGCTTGTAGGAAGGACTCAAGTTGGAGAAGTCCATAGAAGACTGTCTCCCATGGAAAGACTTCATGCCTGAACAGGGAAAGAGCGTGAGGAATCCTCCCCCTGAGGAGGAAGGAGCGGCAGAAACAACATGTGATGAACTGACCACAGCACCCACTCCCCTTCCCTCTGAGCTGCTGGAATGGGAGGAAGTAGAGAAAATTTGGAGTAAAGTTGGGATGGGAAGAAGGGAGGGTGGGGGGGAGGTGTTTTAAGATTTAGATTTTATTTCACATTACTCTACTATGATTTGATTGGTAATCAATTAAATTAATTTTCCCAAAGTCAAATTGCTTTTGCCCATGGCACTTGGTGAATGAGCTCTCCCTGTCTTTGTAATCTTTCGTTATATTTTTCTCCCTTGAACAGCTTTTGTCGGCACCTGGCATCAAGCCAGGTTCAACCCACCACACCATAATTTCCAATTGCAAGCACAGTAAAATAGCAAGGAAGATGATTTCTCACATTCTAGTTTCCCTGCCATTTTTAGTGTAGGGTTAAAAAGTAGAGTTAACCATGAGAAGGTCTTCTGGATTCTGGAAAGAGAAATATTCTTACTTTGTATTTTGCTGCGCCAAACCTTTAGATATTTGCCTCCTAAACGGTATTCAACTACCTGGATTATACACACTAGCTCCACACATAAAGCCTGTACGAACATGAAAACATGAGAAAAATTGAATTCCCAGAAAGGCATGTACCGAATAGCAGATGCCTGAAGTAGCCAGAAAAATTGCCGAGGACAGAGACATTTCTTAAATTTTGTTGCTCTCCAGACTGTATGCTACAGGAAAATATGTTCTCTCATTTTGCTTTATGCTTTTCTGGAAGCAGGCTCAGACCTTATTTTACAACACACAGATGGTAAAATTGGCATTATTTCCTTTGCTGTGTCCTTATATCCAGTATCAGAACACTCACCCAAGACCTGGATTCAGGTGCCAACAACTCCCTGATAAAATGCAAGTCATTTCCACTATGTCACAGAAGCCTGACCTGACTACAATGGAACAGGTTAACCTAGACTACTGCTTGGGAAGATGATCCATCTAAAGGACAGTTAAAGTGTGACTCGAGATACTCATTACCCAACAGCTTGATCCGCAGAAGGGCCACAGAATGTCTAAGGACCTTTATGTCAAATTTTAATCATGAAAGCCTAAACAAAGGTCAGTCATCCCTTTCTAACAACAGAGAGCTTGTTGTCAAGAAAAGCCTCACAGTTGCAGATCTCACTCTTTCTGGGTAACCTTCTGGAACTCTAAAAGTGAGTAGGCCGGTGAGCTAAATGCATTTTTTAATTGTTCATTTGTAGTGATTTATACTGAGAAGTTAACATACCAAAATCCTTTATAGTAGGAATATTATGATTCCTTTGAACAGAAAAAAATTATTTAAATTAAGTTATTCTAAGTTTTAGAATATCTCAACAATTGTTTTAGTAGAAGCACAAGAGACAAGGGAGTATTATTCTTAAATTGAGGCCTAAACAAGCAGGCAGTGGTGGGCGAACATTCAGTAAAATACAAGCAGACGTTGACTTCTGTGTAGTGTGCTCAATGAATATTATAAGAACCCACAACAATATTTCCCAATGCAACAAACTAAAAGCTAGTCCATACATTCTGATTTTCTCTTTATAGTTAGGTGACATTAAATTGAAACACTAATTTGTTAGATAAGTAGTCCAAGTTAAGTTTCTAGGCCCTGAGTAGTGGATGACAAGTATATTCTTGTAAATGGTAGTACATACACAAATCTATAAATATGTTAAGTGAACTTGAGGAATTATTATGAAGATGGGTTTTTTATATAATTTATATTTAATTAAAAATAAATTTGATGCTGACAGAAACTAATTCACTTGGAGGTTTGTTTGATTTGCTGGGCCTGACTGATTATGCAGAGAAAGTAAAATGTTCTCTGACAAGTAACTGATTATTTGGGTGAGGGAGGAAAGCAGGTAATAGATTTATACTTTATCCTGCCCTACCTAGCTTATTTATGGCAGCTGAAAATTTCTTTCTTTAAGCCTATACAGGAGTAAAAAGGACATCTTTCCAGTAGGTTAAGTAGAAATTTTCCAGTGCTATGTAGGTATCTTGCTTTTTGTTTTATTCTTAAAGCTGTATTGCATGGGTAGAATTCCAGAAAATTTTGTTCCTGCTATTATACATGAAACTCAGAGTAACTCTTCAAAATATGATGATGTGTAAAATGTTTTGCATCTGTGACTTATTATAGAGGTAAAGCAAGCCATAATTTTATAAGTAGTAAATGAAACTTGGGATTAAGATCATAAGAAAGAAGAACAACCTTTTCACAAACCTGTACATACTCTTAGAAAGAAAACAACTCATCAATGCTACCCATTTTTTGAAAAAGCTATTAATTTAAAATGAAAATTCATAAGCAGAAGTTCAATTTTAAACACCATGCAGTAAATAATGCATAGAAGAAAAGTGATTCTGAACTATTTGTTAAATATAGACTTGAATAAGCAGTGGAATAAATTCAGGCTTTGGTAATGTGTAGGAATCATATGTCACAGTTGTAATAACCAGCTTTTTGCAGTGTAAAAGACTATAAATTACTTATATTCAGCAACTGGGCACCATACAGACTTTAACAAAAAAAGTTTTCTATTTTATATTGCTGGCACGATTTTTTTGACCTTGTAGGTAAAAGTTTGGAAATGTACAAAACAGATATGTAATCAGATCTTTAAGTTGTTCCTAACGAATCTCTTTCCTCATTCCCCAAAAAGCCTATAATCCTAAAAAGTGTGATATGAACTGTTCAATTTGATCATGTAAAACCAGTGGGATTTTGTGATTTTTATCATGTTTCAAACTCATTACAATTTTTTAAAAAGTGAGATTTTTGTGTGTGTGTGTAATTGAAACAGCAGTAAGAAATGCAGGATTTTATATTCCTTTTATTTTTTTAACTTCTTTATTGTGATTACTGAGTGACTACACATGTTATCACTGTGAGCTGACTGAGCAATTGCACCATATGATCAGTTCCCCTTTATGCAGATCTGCACTTGTTAATTATTATGCTTTACAATTTATGAATCAATCTAAGAAAATTTAAAAATGCAACGTCCCTAAAACTGTAAAGCCTCTTCTGCTTCATTATTTTTACATTCATTCTTTGATTGAAACTTTCCAAAAAAGTGAACTATGTTGTGTAAGTAAAAAAGTGATGCTATGTTGTGTAAGTCTCCAGGATTCTGTGAAAAATAGTAACAAATGGAACAACATAGTCCCTTGCTATTTTTAGGGTTTTTTTTTTTAATAGTATACACAAGTTTTAAAAGTGGCATGGAGTTGCCATTAAAGTAATTTCTATGTAATATGCATGTGGGAGCATCATTTGCGATGGGAGCAACTCCGTGCCTCTTCTAATGTGAGTACCATTTACTGGCTCAGTTCTGGATGCAGATGGGACACAAATATGCACCATTTTGGGGTAACGATAATAGTAATATTTACACTTAATTATATTTGCAAGTTGCAATATAAAATAAAATGGCAGTTCTGCTTGAAAGAAGATAGTTCAGAGAAGGGAAACAAAGCTGGAGAAGAGCTTAGAGCGCAAGTCAGAGCACAAGTCTTACGAGGAACTGCTGAGGCAGCTGGGATTTTTTAGTGTGGAGAATCATAGAATCATAGAATAGTTAGGGCTGGAAAGGACCTGAAGATCATCTAGTTCCACCCCCCCTGCCAGGGGCAGGGACACCTCCCACTAAACCATGCCACCCAAGGCTCTGTCTAACCCAGCCTTGAACACCACCAGCGATAGAGCGTTTACAACTTGCCTGGGTAACCCCTTCAAGTGCCTCACCACCCTTACAGTAAAGAATTTCTTCCTCAAATCCAATCTAAACTTCCTATGTTTAAGTTTGAACCCGTTACCCCTTGTCCTCTCACTACAGTCAAGAAGGCTTAGTAGGGATCTCATCACTCTCTACATCTACCTGAAAGAGGATGGAGCCAGGAGGTGGCTGGTCTCTCTTCCCAAGTAAAAAGCAATAGAAGAAGAGGAAATGGCCTCAAGTTGCATCAAGGGAGGTTTAGATTGGCTTTTATGAAGAATTTCCTCACTGAAAGGGTAGTCAGGCATTGGAATAGGCTTCCCAGGAAAATAGTGATATCGCTGTCCCTGGAAGTGTTCAAAAAAAAGTGTAGATGAGGCCGTTAGTGACATGGTTTAGTGGTGGACTTGGCAGTCCTGGGGTAATGGTTGGATATCATTTTCTTAAAGGTGTTTTCCAACCTAGTCAGTTCTATGATTCTAGTCTAATCAAATATTTTTCCATCAATTATGTTGGAGATTTGATGCTTCTGTTATTCCAGTGATTTACAGAAAAAGTACATTTCCCTAAACCATTAAGAAGTGTGCTACTTTTTAAAGAAAAACTTGCAAATCTAGCATTCTGAAAATGCAGTTGATTTATCTTCTACTTACTTATTATAATCATTAATATTTTTACTCATGTTCTGCATTAATATCCATAACTGTGTTACCCATTTCATTTAGACTGTGCTTTTAGGTAACACTTCTGAGATGCTATTGAACTCAGTGAGTAGGTGTAGTGATGCACTTCATGAAAAAATGCCACAGATTCCAATTAAATTTCTTTCTAACTGTATTGGTTGAAGCTGTGATAACAGTTAGTAATAAAATATTAAACTTATTTTCATTACTAAAGTCTGTAATTATGATTCTAAATGCACCACAGGGTGAGTTCTCTGACATAAAATGGATCCACTTTTATAGAATTATATTTTTAGAAGCAGAGGTACACTTTAAAATATTTAAACCTTTAGAAATGTTTTTGGTTTAGAAAGAATTACAGTAATTAAGAAAAAAAGTATGATATACATATCACTTTATTTTTTCAATGATTTTTCTAGTAAGTTAGTGAATTTTAACTATTTGGTAAATATTAAAGTTGTTGATGAATATTAAAAAATTCACACTTGCTTAAAAATTTCATTAATGTTCTTGTAGCAAAATACATATCTTTATCCTTTAACTAGAAATATGGGTTCAAATTACTTAACTATACTGACATAAAGCCTATACACTTCAGCCACTTTTAACTTGAGTTCTGTGGGAGATATTCATAGAGAAAGAGATTAGTACTCTGATGAAATAATAAAGAAAATCTTACATAACATATTTTCATATATATTTTCCTTAATGGTTCGTATTTATTATCTTCTTATTATTTGGCATCACTAGTATGTTTCGTCAACATAAATATGTCACCATACGGATTACCAGGTTTTTATTGTAAACCTTAAGCCATTTCAGCATGCATTCTGTTGCAAGAATCGTTTGTTCATGTGACAGGTTTAATTGAACAACAGATTTAGCAGCCAGAAAACTGTTGATATATCAATACAGTAAAAGACAGGTAGTGTTCAGTTGTTAAAAGTTAGGAAAAAATAAAGAGGATGGATTGTTATGTAACTAAAATTATGCAGAGACCCAGTGCAACAGTACTTTGAGGGAGCTCCTCAAAGTCCACTGACTGTGGACATAAACTGTATTACCTCCTTAATTTAGCAGATCATTGCAGTACCTTTATGCAGACAAGGTAGAAGAATAAGCAGTCCTAAAAAACTAATCTTACTTTTAAATGCCCATATAAAATAAGTTTATCATTATGTAAGTGAATAAGTTATATAAGTAAATAAGTGAATCATTATGTAAGGATTCTTCTTTTTACTATAAATGGAACCTATTGTCCCTCTCATGTGTTGGTGTCTACATTGTAGATGTCTAAAATCGTGTGATGAATTTAAAATTTAGAGTGGGATTAGTTTCCCTAAATGGACATAACAGGAGACATTTGAGACATTCAAAGCATCTTTGTGATCCTGGGGGGCATCACAGAAGACCAACCTTCCTTGAGGGTCTTGGGGCCAGGCTGCTTGAAGTAAGGCAGTGTACATTGCATACCTGGAGTTAAAACATCTGTGTGTCTGTGTTCAGGCAATTGAACCTCATCCTTGTTACCTTTTCATGTTCTATGATTTAAAATGGAGCAAGTGGGTGTTATTTCTCATAAACTTTTAAGGGGGCATCTATATAACATATTTGTCATTAACATCAGAGAAGCTGGAGATGCTAATAAAAAGAAATCATTTTGGAGACTTTATAAATAGTTTCACCTCTTCCTGAGTATTGTTAGCATTGAAAGGCAAAATGTGATGAGAAAGGCTCAAGTTAATATAGCTTTATTTAATGGATATCCTCATACAAAATCTTCATGATACTGATATGCTAAATAAAAAGAACCTTTTTTCTTTCTTGTATATGTGCTGCCTGTGAGAAAGAGCTCTGGAATTCTGATGAGCAGAAACTAACGCAGACTCTGACACCTGATTTCTTATGCCCCTAAATTACTTAAGGAAATGCTGAATATTTGGTGTTGTAGATGAAATTAAGCTTTAAATTAAACAAGATTCTTTAATGCAAAATAACACAAGTGTATGTATCCTGACAGAATAAAATCCTGATTTATGTTAAGGCAAATAAAAACAGGGTGGTTATCTCACTATAAAAGATGTCTAGATAGAAACTAAAAACTTCAGTTTTAAATCTAATCTTCAGCTATTTCAATATCATGGTCTGTCTGCTCTTTAGGATTTGGCCTGTGCCCAAATTCCATATGGGTTTTAAACACTAAATTAGTTTGCTTTAGTATAAGGTTCATCTAATGAGAATTATATCTTTTATTCATAGGATCATAGAATCATAGAACAGTTAGGGCTGGAAAGGACCTCAAGATCATCTAGTTCCAACCCCACTGCCACGGGCAGGGACTCCTCACACCGAACCGTGCCATCCAAGGCTATGTCCAATCCAGCCTTGAACACTGCCAGCGATGGAGCAATCACAACTTCCCTGAGCAGCCCATACCAGTGCCTCACCACTCTCACAGTAAAGAATTTCTTCCTCATATCCAATCTAAACTTCCCCTGGTTAAGTTTGAACCCATTACCCCTTGTCCTATCACTACAGTTCCTCATGAAGAGTCCATCCCCAGGATCCCTATAGGCCCCCTTCAGATACTGGAAGGCTGCTATGAGGTCTCCACGCAGCCTTCTCTTCTCCAGGCTGAACAGCCCCAACTTTCTCATCCTATCTTCATACAGGAGGTGCTCCAGTCCCCTGATCATCCTCGTGGCCCTCCTTTGGACTTGTTCCAACAGTTCCATGCCCTTTTTCTGTTGAGGACACCAGAACTGTACACAATACTCCAAGTGAGGTCTCACAAGAGCAGAGTAGAGGGGCAGGATCACCTCCTTGGACCTGCTGGTCATGCTCCTTTTGGTGCAGCCCAGGATACGGTTGGCTTTCTGGGCTTTGCAACCAAACATAAGCATACTAAGCAAGAGTAAAACTTATGTTCCTTTTCATGCATGTTTAAATGCACAGATTACTTTGCTCTTCACTACTCCGTCAGTGCACACTCATGTAGCACGTGCTAATTCCCCAAAGAGCAGACGCTCACACTGCCATCATCTGTCTGATGCAAAAGTAAGCTGCATGTACTGACTCCATGTACTGACTGTATGTATTACCCAGCACTGTGCACTGGGTGGAGCACCATCTATCACCATCCCAGCGTGTGTCTATGGATGTGCATGTCAGGGGATGTGTGTGTGTGTACTTAGACAAAGACTAAATGCAAAATGTTCCAGCTGCAAAAAGTTGTGTGTGTCTGCCCATGCTTATTTATTCTGAGAAAGTAGACCATCACTATAAGGTCTATTTTCTCCTTTCCAGAGCTGGCTTAACCTCTACATTTTAATGAGACATGCAAACAAAAATTTAAAAATGTATTTCTAATAAATTAATGGTTGTCCTGGACAGTCCACCAGGCAGAACACAGGTGTCGTGGTTTAAGTCCAGTCAGCCACGTAGTCCCCTCACTCACTCACCCAACTTTCTTCCCCCCAGCTAAAGAAGGGGGGGATGGGGAGGAGAATCAAAAGAATGCAACTCCCACAGGCTGAGATAAGAACACTCCAGTAACTAAGGTATAACACAAACCACTGCTGCTACCACCAATAACAATTATGACAAGAGAAATACAAAGGAAAAGAATACAATCACTCACCATCGATACCCAGCCCGACCAAACAGAGCAACCCCACCCTTCCGGGTCTCCGCCCTCCGTTTTTTCATCCTGGGCATGACGTGCTGTGTGGTATGGAATACCTCTTTGGTTACTTTGGGTCAGGTGTCCTGTCCCTGCTCCCTCCCAGCTGCCACTCCTCCCTGGCAGAGCATGAGAATCATAGAATCATAGAATAGTTAGGGTTGGGAAGGAACTTAAGATCATCTAGTTCCAACCCCCCTGCCATGGGCATGAGGCCCAGAAAGTTCTTGGTCAGACCAGAACATTATCAAGCAGTAACTGAAAACACTGGTGTTATCAGTGCTGTTCCCAGGCCAAAAGTCGAATACATAGCACTCCACCAGCTACTACGAAGGAGAAAAATGACTGCTGTTGCTCAACCCATGACAGTATCCACCCCTTATTCCATACCATTCACATCATGCTCAGGTCCCACATTTTCAATATGCCAACACATGTATATATATACATCTACACACGCACAGAAAGGGAGAGAGATCCTCCCTCAGTACATGCACTAATCCCTGTAAAGCTGCTGAGTCCATCCAGTCCATGGTGTCAGGCTCCATCTCTTGTAACAGTCTTTCAGAGCAGGGGAGGCTGGGTGCAGTGTTCACACTCGTGAATAACCTGGGCAATAATGTCCATTGCTAAGTCCACACCTCGATCATGAGTCCATCTGTATGTTGCATCTCTGCCCTGATGGCCTGAGGTGTCATGGGCCCACCAGGCTCAAAATAATTCACCCTCCCCTTCAGCAGTTTCTGCAGCTTGCCGTTGGGGACTCCATACAGCTGCCTTCCATCTGCGACTCTTCCAAAGCACTGGAGGGGTCCAGTGGACTAGATACTCGCCCATACTGTTCCACACACCCTGCCACTCATGATTGTCCAGCCTCGGGGAAAATCTCTTGGTTCTTCTACATCGTCACCTAACCCCAGACAAGGCCCACACCCCACTCTGCTTAACTCTCGGGACCAGACAGAATGGCCATGGGTAAAACACACTCTGTATGCGTGCCAACATGCTGATGCCCATGACAATCATCAGGCAGGTCTCAAGTGCACCCAAAGGCCATTCAAAACCTCCAGAGCTGTCAAATGAGGCTGCTGTACTTGTCACTGGGGCTGGTGTAGCTGCTGTGCTTGTCGTCTCTCTCACTACCAGCTCCTCTTTGTCTGAGTCCAGATCTTCCTCCTCTGCCTTGCTGGGAAGTGCTGCGCAATCTCCTGCATCCTCATGGGGTTCCGGCTTGCGGGACTCTGCGGGCGGGTGCCGGGGGTTGCTCCTGGCCTCCACGGGGCTGAGCTCGGCTGCAGGGCTTGGCTGCTCCACCACCCCCTGCCGCTGCTCGGCAGCCACGGGGCTCAGCTCCTGGTCCCCGGGGCCGCGCCCTTGGGCCGGTTTGGACACCGGCAGCTCCCAGGGCCATCCCCCCTTGGCTTCCCACAGCCTCACGAAGGCGGAGGTGAGGACGAGGGCCAGGACGGTGAAGAGCAGCCAGACGGTCAGGTACTAGTCCACGTCCACATCCGCCCCCCCCTGCTTCTGGAGCCTGCCCATATTACAAGCCATTCCAACTAAGTACAATGAAACAAGAACCTTAACCCAAAACCCATATCTGAAAAATGCTAAGGTAACAAATACCGGCTGTAAACAAGGTACAACAGGCTGAAACCATGAACTCAAGAGAATCAAGAACAACACCTCTGAGAGCCAATAAATCAACATTGTGACAAGTGGCTATCAATCCTGTCGTTATCTCCACCCTTCGTGCCCCATGTTGGGCACCAAAAAGAAGTGTCGTGGTTTAAGCCTCTATAACTCACGCAGTCTCTCTCTCACTCACTCCCCCCTCTTTCTTCCCCCCAGCTCCCAGGGAGATGGGAAGGAGAATCAAAAGAATGCAACTCCCACAGGTTGAGACAAGAACAGTTTAGTAACTACGGTATAACACAAACCACTACTGCTACCACCAATAAGAATAACAACAAGGCAAATACAAGGAAAGAATACAATCGTTCACCACCTAAAACCAAGCCCGACCACGCAGTGCACCCCCACCCTTCCGGATCTCTACTCTCTGCTCTCCATCCAGGACATGACGTGCTGTGGCATGGAAAACCTCTTTGGTCAGTTTGGGACAGGTGTCCTCTCTCTGCTTCCTCCCAGCTTCCCCTCCTCCCTGGCAGAGCATGAGACTCAGAAAGTCCTTGGTCAGATCAAAACATTACCAAGCAGTAACTGAAAACCCTGGTGTTATCAGCGCTGTTCCCAGGCCGAAAGTCAAAACACAGCGTTGTACCAGCTACCAAGAAGGAGAAAAATGACTGCTGCTGCTGGACCCATGACAACAGGGCACTGAGTGCCCTGGCTATCCCTGCCCTGCCTCCCTCAGGTTTCCTGTGAGCTGGACTCAGGACCCCATTTCAGCCCCACAGGACTGTCAGCCCCTGTCCTGGTGATGCCACAGTGGGAGCAGTCACCACCTCACCAGACCCTTGACATGCTCAGCCATGGGCCCTGTCATGCTCAGCCCACCCTCAGGCCAATGTTCCATCTCAGCCTTGGCCCATTCCTGTCTCAGGAAGGCACCTGCCCCAGCTCTGGCTGCCCCCTGGTCTGCCCTGCTTTCTGCCTGGGCAATGGGACAGCTCTGGCTGCCAAACCCAGCCCCAATCTCCTGTGGGAGCTCCGTCCGTTTCCAAATCCTAGCAAGACACCAGCCCATGCTGTGATCTGACATAATCACACACTGAAATCTGCTTGGACTGAAGGAAGTATTTCACAGTTCTTATACCCAAACATATATCAGTAGGGTATAAAATGCTTATTATTATTAATTTACACTGCTCCCATAAATGCCATGTAAGCTTTATGGGACAGATAAAAAGACATGGTCCATGAAATGAAGAGCTCACCATCTAATTTTAGAAAAGAGAGAGCAGAAGTAACCAAATAAGTCATCAGGAAAGGTGTTCAGTGAGATAAAGAGGTAAGCTTGTGTGGAGTATGGAGCTGGCATCAGAGGGAGGAACACAGAATCAGACAGAAATATTTGGCAGAGCCAGCAGGATAAGGTGAAAGGGATAAAAAACAGGGACACACACACAGTCAGGCTAGGAATATGACAATGTGAATCTTGTTACAATGAAAAGGTATACTGACTAAAGATCAATAGGAATAAAAAATGAATATATTTTCAGGTGCTGGCACTGAAATCAAACAGATTACTCTCTACATGTGAATAGCATCCATAAAGCAGGATTAAAAGAATACTAATTGTATTGCTCTGAATTCATAAATGTGCAAATTCAATGACAAAAAATAACAATTTTATTCTACCAGGGAGTACACAGAGTTCATTTCAGACAAATCCATAGGAGAAAATGTAAAAGTCTTACGCTAGTGGCTGTCACTAAGCACCCACATAATGCCAGATTTTTCATATCACACATTAAATAGTTTTTGGCAGCTCATACCAGGCAGTATTATTAATGAAAAGACTGTTTTAAAAAATTGGCAGACTTGGTGTGAAAGTGAAACTAATCATGATGGTGTGATATGGGAATTATTTCAGGACTGACAGAATTACATTTGTTTCATTAGCAGGGAATCATTTTAAAAAGCAAAAGTACACAAGAAACATTTCTTGAAATAAACTAATCCAGTAGCAAATTAGATGTGACAGCAACTTCCTGTAAATTTGTAGTTTTATAGGCACTCCATACTGAGCAACCTATAAGAATATGATATGGATTAAATCAGTCGCATGATTTCCAGTTACTGTTCCAATTTTCTAAACATTTTTCTTTATGCAGACAGCCTCCTACTGTTGTTCAGACTGTCTCTGATGGTGTAAGCATCAAGCTCAGTTCATGCTTCAGGATAGACCAGAGTTCTAAACCTATGGAAAAATCTATGACTTGATTAAATGTATGTACTGAGAGTAGAAATATAGATAGTACTCTGTGCATGAGGAGCAGACATTTACAACAAAGGTGCAAAACAAAGCACAACTACTACCAAGGAGTTATGAAAGTAGAGACATTAAACTATGGAAGGGCCATACAGCCTGCCACTTTTTCAGTGCACATTCCCTTCTCTTGCTATTTCCTATAGATTTTTTCTGGCTTGGTTTTACCTAACTGTTGTTCCTTATCTTTCAGATCTTTATTTGGAAGATGATTTTGAATATTTAGAAAAGAAAAAAGACATTACAGATGGGTTGGATTGAGTGCTACAGAAATATCAGAGGGACAGAACACCTCCCCTATGAGGACATGAGAGAGTTGGAGCTGGTCAACCTGGAGAAAAGACACTCTGGGGATACCATATTGCAGCCTTCCAGTACTTAAAGGGGCCTTATAAGAAAGATTAGGACAGACTTTTTGATAGCTATTGTGATAGTACAAGGTGAAATGGTTTTAAACTAATTAGAAAGTAGATTTAGACTAGATATAAGGAAGACATTTTTTTACAATGAGAATGTGAATCAGTGGAACAGGCTGCTCAGAGAGGTGATGGATGCCCCATCCCTGGAAACATTCAAGGTCAGGTTGGAAGATGTCCCTGCTCATTGCAAGCAGGTTGGACTAGGTGACCTTTAAAGATCCCTTCCAACCCAAGCCATTCTATGATTCTATGAAACTAGGAGTAATCAATTATATTTCAAAATGAACTATTTTCTATAGCGCAACACTGAATAGCACAGTACTTAAGACAGATATAATAGCTCTTTTACACAGTTTATTTTTTTTAAGCAGCAGTTAATATCAGGTTTATCAGTTTAGTACCTGTATCTCAATTAGATTTTTACATATGCACTGTAGGGTTATAATATACCATTTTGACAATCATTAGATGACAACAGCAAGCAAATGTTTAATTGAGTACTATGCAATCTCTACTTTCTAAGTATTTCCTTGTAAAAGTGAGATTCCTTCTGCACAGTTTTTAATGACAGAATAATTTTTCCCATTTCAACTGAAGTAGTTAAAATGGTATGAACTCCTAAAGACTATCTAGGTATATAAAAGTACAGATAGCTTTTTCATGGTGCGTGCACTCAAGTGTTCTTTAAAAAAGAGGTGCACCAAATTCTGAAAAAGACAATTTTACAGCCATGTTCCAGGTCTCAGGAACAGCAACGAAGTACAGTGGAATGGCTGAAAAACAGTTATACTAGTCCTAACAGTATTGCCATAATAACTAGATGCATCTTTCTTTAAACAGCTTTGCAGTTTATAATGAATTATGAGAAGCTTTAGATTTCTCTTAGCATTTCCAAGAAAAACTGAAGTGGATATATTAAATACATAAATATTTCCCATTGCAGAGGCTAATACTATTCTTTCATGAACAGTTATGATGATTTATGATGTAGTGCAATGCAAGAGACTTATATTTTGCTGATTGATACAGATAAGGAAAATTGGAGCCTAAAGTGTTTTACAGTGTATCTTGAAAACATGCTTAGTAATCAGAAACTAAACATTTTCTGAATTGCAACATAAAGAAGGAAGGATGGGACCCCAAATTATATGTAACATTCATCAATACAGTTGGAGGCCCTTTCCAGATTTTTTTTTAAGAACTGGTATTTTGATTGTGATTTTGTATTTTAATTTCTATGGAACCAGACTCTTGAATTAGCATCATTTGAATTTAGAAAACTATGCTTGGAAATGGAACCATTCTGCATACAGCGCACCAACATGTAGGGTGTCAAAGTAGCTTACATGGTGTCACTGTTATATTCTGACTGAGAGATTTTAATAAGTGACAGCTACATTCAGATTTAGTTTTGGCTCTTCAATGGTCTTATAGGAATTGCAGAAATACAATTTCAGGTGAAAAAAAAGCATGGTGAGAGGTATGAAAGTTCATATATGAAAAAAAATTCTACATTCCTTGTGCGAGGGAAAGATGGAAAGAAAGTAAAAAAGCAATCTGAGCGGCTGTAGACCAAGAGCAGCTGAAAGTCTAAGAGCTTCTCCCTACAGAACACCCTAAAGAATACCCTTTCATGCAGGGGGCATGGTATCCCTCATTCTTTTTCAACATAGTAATAAAATTCTTAGGTCACTGAGAGACTAGTATGGCCTAAAAAACTAAAAGCAAGAGACATGACTGTAAATCAAGGAATTAGTATCATTACCTCAAAAGTTAGCCATGTCAAATCCTATTTTACATAATTCACTAAAGGGAGTCAAAGTGCATGCAGAATTGGAACAAATTGGGTATTCCATGTAAAGAGTCATTCACTCTTCTGCACCACCTTTAGCATTCTAGCTCTTAAATGCTATCAGGGTTACAAATATTTACGTATTTTTATTTTTGATCGCTCTAACTTTAACATCGGGCTGTGTCATGGTTTAAGGCTCTATAACTCACGCAGTCTCTCTCTCACACACTCTCCCCTCTTTCTTCCCCCCGCTCCTGGGTGGATGGGGAGGAGAATCAAAAGAATGCAACTCCCACAGGCTGAGATAAGAACACTCCAGTAACTAAGGTATAACACAAACCACTGCTGCTACCACCAATAAGAATAACGACAAGGCAAATACAAGGAAAGAATACAATTGCTCACCAACTATACCCAGCCCAACCAAGCCGTGCACCCCCACCCTTCCAGGTCTCTGCTCTCCGTTTTTACATCCTGGGCATGACGTGCTGTGGCATGCAATACCTCTTTGGTTAGTTTGGGTCAGGTGTCCTGTTTCTCCTTCCTCCCGGCTTCCCCTCCTCCCTGACAGAGCATGAGACTCAGAAAGTCCTTGGTCAGACCAAAACATTACCAAGCAGTAACTGAAAACACTGGTGTTATCAGCACTGCTCCCAGGCCCAAAATCAAATACAAAGCGCTGTACCAGCTACCAAGAAGGAGAAAAATGGCTGCTGCAACTGAATACAGGACAGTATCCACCCCTTATTCCATACCATTCACATCATGCTCAGGTCCCACATTTTCAATATGCCAACACATGTATATATATACATCTACACACGCACAGAAAGGGAGAGAGATCCTCCCTCAGTACATGCACTAATCCCTGTAAAGCTGCTGAGTCCATCCAGTCCATGGTGTCAGGCTCCATCTCTTGTAACAGTCTTTCAGAGCAGGGGAGGCTGGGTGCAGTGTTCACACTCGTGAATAACCTGGGCAATAATGTCCATTGCTAAGTCCACACCTCGATCATGAGTCCATCTGTATGTTGCATCTCTGCCCTGATGGCCTGAGGTGTCATGGGCCCACCAGGCTCAAAATAATTCACCCTCCCCTTCAGCAGTTTCTGCAGCTTGCCGTTGGGGACTCCATACAGCTGCCTTCCATCTGCGACTCTTCCAAAGCACTGGAGGGGTCCAGTGGACTAGATACTCGCCCATACTGTTCCACACACCCTGCCACTCATGATTGTCCAGCCTCGGGGAAAATCTCTTGGTTCTTCTACATCGTCACCTAACCCCAGACAAGGCCCACACCCCACTCTGCTTAACTCTCGGGACCAGACAGAATGGCCATGGGTAAAACACACTCTGTATGCGTGCCAACATGCTGATGCCCATGACAATCATCAGGCAGGTCTCAAGTGCACCCAAAGGCCATTCAAAACCTCCAGAGCTGTCAAATGAGGCTGCTGTACTTGTCACTGGGGCTGGTGTAGCTGCTGTGCTTGTCGTCTCTCTCACTACCAGCTCCTCTTTGTCTGAGTCCAGATCTTCCTCCTCTGCCTTGCTGGGAAGTGCTGCGCAATCTCCTGCATCCTCATGGGGTTCCGGCTTGCGGGACTCTGCGGGCGGGTGCCGGGGGTTGCTCCTGGCCTCCACGGGGCTGAGCTCGGCTGCAGGGCTCGGCTGCTCCACCACCCCCTGCCGCTGCTCGGCAGCCACGGGGCTCAGCTCCTGGTCCCCGGGGCCGCGCCCTTGGGCCGGTTTGGACACCGGCAGCTCCCAGGGCCATCCCCCCTTGGCTTCCCACAGCCTCACGAAGGCGGAGGTGAGGACGAGGGCCAGGACGGTGAAGAGCAGCCAGACGGTCAGGTACTAGTCCACGTCCACATCCGCCCCCCCCTGCTTCTGGAGCCTGCCCATATTACAAGCCATTCCAACTAAGTACAATGAAACAAGAACCTTAACCCAAAACCCATATCTGAAAAATGCTAAGGTAACAAATACCGGCTGTAAACAAGGTACAACAGGCTGAAACCATGAACTCAAGAGAATCAAGAACAACACCTCTGAGAGCCAATAAATCAGCATTGTGAAAGTGGCTATCAATCCTGTCGTTATCTCAACCTTTCGTGCCCCATGTTGGGCGCCAAAAAGAAGTGTCGTGGTTTAAGCCTCTATAACTCACGCAGTCTCTCTCTCACTCACTCCCCCCTCTTTCTTCCCCCCAGCTCCCAGGGAGATGGGAAGGAGAATCGAAAGAATGCAACTCCCACAGGTTGAGACAAGAACAATTTAGTAACTACGGTATAACACAAACCACTACTGCTACCACCAATAAGAATAATGACAAGGGAAATACAAGGAAAGAATACAATCGTTCACCACCTATGCCCAGCCTGACCACGTAGTGCACCCCCACCCTTCCGGGTCTCTGTTCTCTGTTTTTACATCCTGGGCATGATGTGCTGTGGCATGGAAAACCTCTTTGGCTAGTTTGGGTCAGGTGTCCTCTCTCTGCTTCCTCCCAGCTTCCCCTCCTCCCTGGCAGAGCATGAAACTCAGAAAGTCCTTGGTCAGATCAAAACATTACCAAGCAGTAACTGAAAACCCTGGTGTTATCAGCGCTGTTCCCAGGCCCAAAGTCAAAACACAGCGCTGTACCAGCTACCAAGAAGGAGAAAAATGACTGCTGCTGCTGAACCCATGACAGCCTGTTTTGCTGAACTAAACTTACTTACAAAAAATTATCTCCTTGCTGCATATGTAGTAGCTGCTCAGGTTACAGCATAAATTTCTGTTCAATAAAATAAATGGGTTGATTTATCAAATTTGTATAAGAAATAATGTTTCCACAACCAAATACTTGATGTTGTATTTTTCTTTATCTACAACAGTATTAAAAATATTGCCAATTATGTTCATCAGAACCAGACCATTCTAGTGTAGTCTCACACAAACATTCTTTTCTCTATAAGAATTTTTAGACACTAAAAGGAGATGTGGAAATTTTCTTAGGCCATCTATTTTTACTGACTTGGACATCAGTAATAGAAATGATGAATTATCCAGTTCACTTACAGGGTACCATGTAGCTTCTGCTGATTTTTGATTTATTATAAGGTTGCTTATGTCATGGCTATTCCTGAGAGAAAAATAGGGTTGCCTTTGCACAGTAACCTGATCAAAAGAACAACTTACCCCTTGGAATTTTGTTTTGAACTGTAATAGGTTAAAGAAAAAATAAATTTAAGTTCAGTTTTTGTCATGAAAGAGGGTTTTAGGATGTTAAAATCATATTCAATGCATTTCTGTTGTCATAAAGTGTAACCACAGGTGTGTATGGTTTCATTCAGTTCTATCTTATTTCTTTTCCCTTTTCCCTTACACCATACTCTAAATACCATTAATCAAAACAGAAGTTTAAAAGAAAAAGCTTACTAAAAACTTTATCTAAATTTAATATAAATTTTAGAAAAGAGATAGAATACATCCCTCAAGAAGAAGCGTTCATCAGAAAATTTAAAAATTAAAGTTGGGGTTCCAAACTATGTCAAACCTAAGAAATAATTTCTTTGTAAAAACAAATGTGTGCATACAAGCTCTATCCTTTTAAAAATGTAATCAAATTTTGAATATTTAGAAAAGAAAAAAGACATTGTCATGGGTTCAGCAGCAGCAGTCATTGTTCTCCTTCTTGGTAGCTGGTGTAGCGCTGTGTTTTTGTTTTTGGGCCTGGGAACAGCGCTGATAACACCAATGTTTCGGTTACTGCTTTGTGATGTTTTGGTCTGACCAAGGACTTTCTGAGCCTCACGCTCTGCCAGGGAGGAGGGGAAGCCGGGAGAAAGCAGAGACAGGACACCTGACCCAAACTGACCAAAGAGGTTATTCCATACCACAGCACGTCATGTCCTGGATGGAGAGCAGAGAGCAGAGACCTGGAAGGGTGGGGGTGCACGGCGTGGTCGGGCTTGGTTTTAGGTGGTGAGAAATTGTATTCTTTCCTTGTATTTGCCTTGTCATTATTATTGGTGGTAGCAGTAGTGGTCTTGTGTTATACTTTAGTTACTAAACTGTTCTTATCTCAACCTGTGGGAGCTGCATTCTTTTCGATTCTCCTTCCCATCCCTCCGGGAGCGGGGGGAAGAAAAAGGGGGAAGTGAGGGAGAGAACGAGCTGCATGGTTAGAGAGGCTTAAACCACGACAGACATTAAAGATAGTATGGAAAAAATTCCCCCTTTTTAAAAAATTGGTCTTTATACTTCATTGTAATATTTTGCACCAAAGATCAAAACCAAATATTGCCAAAATGCAAAGTCAGTTTACAGTAGAGAAAAAATTTTTTTAAAAGAGCAGTAAATATGACAAATTATTAATAAAATTAATTCTATTACCATAGACCTCCAAAAGTTCTGCCAACACCACTTATACATTTTAAAGTTAACTGGAAGTGTCACAAGCAAACTATGTTCAGAGTCAAAACAGCAGAAATTATTAGAGTCACCGTATTCTTCCTTATCTGTGCTTAAAGATACCCTTGACCAATTGACTGGCCATTTAATGATGGTAAGTAAGCTCTAATGAAAAGAAACCCAACACAGCAAATTTTATATGGACTCTCTTCCTAAATCTCATTACCAAACTTCCTATAGACATTGAACAATGAAAAGTAACTGTACAGCAGGCCATACAAACACAGCACAGAAAGTACTTAACAACCTCTGCAGTGTTTTTCACATTGATGGACCAGAAACGTAAAGCAGAGGATGATTTATTAATGAAAAAAATAAAACAACCAAGTCAAAATCCTTGGGAATAATTATTCAAACTTAGAAGAAAATTTAATTACCATGGTTCAAAATAACTCGCTAACTATTCGAAATTGGACCAGTGAAAATATCAACACTAATTTCATTTGAAATTTTAAAGAAGAAGAGAAAAAGAAAAGACAAAAATGGACAAGAAAGTATATAAAACAACATAAGTATCTGGCCCACTTTTCAAGAATTATTTAACTGTTAGAACAACAGAATCATAGAATAGTTAGAATTGGAAAGGACCTTAAGATCATCTAGTTCCAACCCCACTGCCACGGGCACGGACACCTCACAATAAACCATGTCACCTAAGGCTCTGTCCAACCTGGCCTTGGACATCGCCAGCGATGGAGCATTCACAGCTTCCCTCAGCAACCCATTCCAGCGCCTCACAACTCTTACAGTAAAGAACTACTCCCTTACGTCCAATCTAAACTTCCCCTGTTTCAGTTTGAACCCATTACCCCTTGTCCTATCACTACGGTCCCTCATGAAGAGTCCCTCCCCAGCATCCCTATAGGCCCCTTTCAGATACTGGAAGGCTGCTATGAGGTCTCCACACAGTCTTCTCCAGGCTGAACAGCCCCAACTTTCTCAGCCTGTCTTCATACGGGAGGTGCTCCAGTCCCCTGATCACCCTCGTGGCCCTCCTTTGGACTTGTTCCAACAGTTCCGTGTCCTTTTTCTGTTGAGGACACCAGAACTGCACACAATACTCCAAGTGAGGTCTCACAACAGCAGAGTAGAGGGGCAAGACCACCTCCTACGACCTGCTGGTCACGCTCCTTCTGATGCAGCCCAAGATACAGCTGGTTTTCTGGGATTCAAGCGCACACTGCCGGCTCATGTTCATTTCCATTTTCTCATCGACCAACACTCCCAAGTACTTCTCTGAATGCTGCTCTGAATCTATGCTCTGCCCAAGCTGGAGCTGTGACTGGGATTGCTCTGACCCAGGTGTACGACCTTGCACTTGGCATGGTTAAACTTCATCAGGTGGGCATCAGCTCACCTCACAAGCATGTCAAAGTCCCTCTGGATGGCATTCCTTCCCTCCAGCAGATCAACCGAACCACACAGCTTGGTGTCATCGACAAACTTGCTGAGGGCACACTCAATCCCACTGTCCATGTCACCAACAAAGATGTTGAACAAGACCTGTCCCAACACCGATCCCCCTGAGGGACACCACTCGTTACTGCTCTCCAGCTGGACATTGAGCCATTGAGCAGTTGAGCACATCTCTTTGCATGTGGCCATCCAGCCAGTTCTTTACCCACCGAGTGGTACACCTATCAAATTGATGGCTCACAACTTAGAGACAAGGATGTCATGTGGGACAGTGTCAAATGCTTTGCACAAGTCCAGGTAGATGACATCAACTGCTCTACCTCTGTCTATCAGTTCTGTGGCCCCATCATAGAAGGCCACCAGATTGGTCAGGCAGGATTTCCCCTTAGTGAAGCCATGCTGGCTGTCACCAACTACCTTGTTGTTTTTCATGTGCCTTAGCATGCCTTTCAGGAGAATCTGCTCCAAGATTTTGCCAGGCACAGAGGTGAGGCTGACTGATCTGTAGTTTCCCAGCTCATCCATTTTCCCCTTCTTGAAAATGGGGGTTATATTTCCCTTTTTCCAGTCGTTGGGAACTTCACCTGACTGCCATGATTTTTCAAAGATGGTGGACAGCAGCTTAGCAACTTCATTTGCCAGCTCCTTCAGGACCCACGGACGGATTTCATCAAGTCCTATGGACTTGTGTACGTGCAGGCTCTTAAGATGGTCTAGAACCAGGTCCTCTCTTACAGTGCGTCTTCATTCTCACTGTCCCTGTGTCTGCCTTCCATGACTTGGTTGGTGTAGTCAGAGCATTTGCCAGTGAAGACTGGGGCAAAGAAGTCATTAAGAACCTCAGCCTTCTCCAAATCCAGGGTAACCAGTTCTCCCAATAGCTTCCGGGCAGGGGCCACGTTTCCTTAGTCTGTCTTTTATTTCCAGTGTACCTGTAGAATCCCTTCCTGTTATCCTTAACATCCCTAGCCAAGTTTAATTCTAAGTGGGCCTTTGTTTTCCTAACCTGGTCCCTAGGTTCCCGGACAACATTCCTGTATTCTTCCCAGGCCACCTGCCCTTGCTTCCACCTTTTATAAGACTCTTTTTTCCTTCAAATTTTCCTCAGCAGCTCCTTATCCATCCAAGGAGGTCTCCTGGACCTCCTTCAGCACTTCCTTCTAGTAGGGATGCAACACTCCTTAGTTTGTAATAGGTGATCCTTGAATATCAACCAAGAGTCTTGGGCCCCCCTGTCCTCTAGGGCTATATCCCATGGAACCTTACTAAGCAGGTTCTGGAAGAGGCCAAAGTCTGCTCTCTTGAGATCCAGGGCAGTGAGCTTGCTGCATGCTCTTCTCACTGTCCTGAGGATCTCGAATTCGAACATCTCATGATTGCTGCAACCAAGGCTGCCCTGGAGCATTTTTAACCAGCCCTTGCCTGATGGTGAGTACAAGGTCAAGCATGGCACCTCTCCTTGTTGGCTCCTCTATAACTTGGAGAAGAAAGTTGTCTTCCACACAGTCGAGGAACCTCCTGGACTGCTTGAACTGGGCCATACCATCCCTCCAACAGATACCAGGGTGGTTGAAGTCCCCCATGAGAACAAGGGCCTGCAAGCGTGAGGATGTTCCTATCTGTCTATAGAGCGCTTCATCCACCGAGTCCTCTTGATCAAGTGGTCTGTAACAGATGCCCATTATAATGTCTCCCATATCTGTACTCCTTTTAACCCTGACCCACAATCTCTCTATTGGCTGTTCACCTGCCCCCAGAGTTCCATCCTCTCCAGCCTATCCCTAACATAAATAGCAACTCCCCCTCCCCGCCTACTGGGCCTGTCTTTTCTAAAGAGCCTGTAACCTTCCATTCCATGATATAATGCCTACTTTATCATACCCCAGTAGACATGCACACATCTCTAATTCTTCTTGTTTGTTCCCCATGGTGCAGGCATCTGTTTAGAGGCATCTGAGCTGAGCTCCAAATGAAGCCAGCTCATTGGCTGGAGCAGCTGGAATATTTCTACATTGTTCCGAGTATTTATTATGGGTGCTGGCAACTGACTGGGTGTGTTGGGATGGAATGATGCCCCCCTCCCCCAACACATCTAGTTTAAAGTATCCTTGACCAGTCTGGCAGGCCTCCTACCAAAACCACTCTTCCCCTTCCTTGTCAGACCAGCTCCACCAGCCCCCAGTAGACCTGGCCTATTAAATTGAGTCCCATGTTCTAGATACCCTAACTCCTGATTACGACACCACCCTTCTACCCATTTATTTACCTGGCCAATCTTCCTAGTCTTTCTAAGGTCTTCACCTTTATCCTAGAGAATTGATGAAAAGACAACCTGAGCTCCAGAGCCCCTAACCACCTCTTCCCAGGGCTCTGTAGTCCTTCTTTATATTCTCTGGGCTACTGCTATCTATATCACTAGCACCCACATAGATCACTAGAATTGGGTAATAGTGGGACTTACTAGAGCAGGCAGCCTCTCTACAACATCCCTGATCTGTGCACTGGTAGGCAGCACACTTCCCTTGAGACTGGGTCAGGCTGACAGATGAGTGCCTCTGTTCCTCTCAAAGTAGAGTTCCCTACTGCTATGACCCACCGCTTTTTCCTGGCAGCACCAGTAGTAATCTTCTTCTTTACCAGTGCATCAGCCAGTTGTTCCTGGTGCAAGTATGTGTCCTCATTAGACCCCTGCAGGCTAGCAAAGCAGCTCTGGTTGGGGACAACAGATTTAGGAGGAAGCCACTTGCTTTTAATTGTCCTCTTCCACGTTCTTTTTTTGTTGGTTTTTTTTTTTTTTTTTTTGTTACTGTTTCGCAGCTTCCTGGGTTATTGGCCTCCTTCTTTCCTCCATGAGCTACAGGGGATGCTTGATGGCCCTGTACAGTTTGGTCCTGGAGCAAGCAGTGTTGCTTCCTCTCAGCTTCCCTGACAGCTTTCAGCCTAGTAACAGCGTCCTGCAGCTCAGCCACCTTCTGCAAGAGGACTTCTATTAAGGAGCACTGAGTGCCACCCTGCCCGTTGTGCACTCTCACCTCATGAGACCGGCACAGAGACTCTCTACACCCTGAGCTCTGCACTGCAGCCTCCCCTCTCATCAGCTCTGTCTGGGTGTCTACGCTGGCCATCGCCGGGGCAGCCAGAGCAGAGCTCCCAGACCAGGCCCTGCTCATAAAGTGAGTGCTCACCATTCTGTGTGAACTGCTGCGCAAACTGCCTCAAACCCACCATGTTTACTGCGCTCCCTGTGGCAGGTTTTTATCCAGTCAGGGCTGGTGCCTCTCCTGCTGGCGCCTCCCCCTGTGAGTCTGCTGCTCTCATCAGCTGAGCTGCCGGCTCTTGTGCAAGTCTTGTCGAGCCCTTGAGCCTCCCGCAGTGGCTCTTGTGCTCTGAGTTGACGCTCCTGGATGCTGAGCTTCCCCCCTCTTAGGTGTTGACTCTGGAGCTACTCACCTCAGCAATTCATTGTTGGTACAGTCTGCCATTGAATTTACAAGATAGTAGATTTGACTTAAGCGAAGTTAAATATAGAAAATGTGAAGTTGCTAAAATTTCATACAGAAATACTGAGAAATAGCTGGTATTTCCAGTGCAAAAAAGAACTGAAATTATTTTCTTTTTCTTTAATGTGTTTTAGGTTTCAACAAGAGAGTCATATAAATGTATGAGCTACAGGCTGTTTTACACTTCTGAAATACAACATTGATTATACAGAATGGAAAATCTCATAGTAGTAGCTTACAACAGTCTTCCAAAATTAATGTAAAGGTATAGAATGCCACTGCACTTTGCTAATAAGTCATTCAGACTCCAAGGGTAAGTGTAGGTATAGAAACCAAGCTCTTTGCCTGAATATGAAGTACTTGTTAAACAGTTACAGACAAAGAAAATTTGCTGTGTGTTTCTGAATTACCAAGCATGATATTAATATTCAGTTGGTGAGCTGCTGTGTAGAAGGAAAGACTTGATAGAGTCTTAAAATGCTAGAGGCATGTCTCCATTTACTGTAACTGCATACTAAAAGCACTGCTCCGTCACACATTAGAAGGAAAAGTTCAAGAGCATTATAATGTAGCAAACGTCCAAATGCAAGGTACTTGGTTTGAGTTTTTAGAATTAATTGAAGACATAAACACACTAAAGGAAGGAAAAAAAAATTCTTTGCCTAAATGAATCTATAGCACATTGCTTCTTAAAATTATATCTTGCCTAGGCTTTAGTATTAATCAGTACTTGAAAGGATTTCTGTTAGAAATGAGTGAACTGCTCTGGTGAAATTAAGAGCTGATTCAAAGCTTCTGCCACCAGTTGTGCTTTTTGAACTATACCCGGTTACATTCAAATATGTTTGGCTACAGATTCCTGCTTACTCCAGCTAGGAAAAACGTAAGAAAACTATAGTCTTCTTACTGAATCCATCTGAACTCACTGAGATCATATGCTCAGGTAGCTGAATTCAGGCATATACCATGAAACTGATTTTATATCTTATGTAGGCAGCCAGTCAAGCAATGGGGCCAACAGAAAAGGGAAATCACATAGTCTGTACTTAAAGGTATATGGTGGCCCACAGCAGGAAATCTACATTGATAGGATATGAATAGAACCAAATACTCCATCCCCTTAAAGGCAGGGGCTATCTGCCAGAAGCACTGCACTCTTCCCTGCTCTATTCTCACAGAGGATGAAGTACGCAGGACAGTTTGACCTATATAAAGCCGTATCTCAGAGTAATTACATTGCCGCCTCTGTGACTGACCACCTATTACAGCAAAATTGCATCATAAGACTGCAAACAACAAAGTTATGTCTTGGAATACGCAGTGCTTCATGGTTTATGGCTGAAGTTAGCTCAGGCAGTTGCATCTTCTGTAGCTGTATGGTGTGGCACTATGACTACTGGTCATCAGATACATGCAGAGGGTTAGGCCATCATGCACGTGGTCCTCTTCACGTATCTTCAAAAGGATCAAGCTTGTAAACAGTATCCCATGCTCCAACAATCTGTGGCATGCACCTCTCCCTCCCACAAGAAACATTTTCAGGAATAACATCTTGAGGAATTGTCTTTCTTCAGCACTAACAGGATTCTGGCCAGGACCTTTTATTTACTGTCTGCTAGATATGGGTTTCTGCAAGAGAGGAAATGAGGGTAAATTTGTAATTCAACAAGCATTATTACAGCTACTATTGTAACTCTGATTGACAGGCTTCTACAGAAGGTGAATTATACTCTTTCTAAATTATGTAGCCATAAGATTTCTGCAGCAAATAATGTATAGGAATATGTATACTAAAAATAGAACCACAATTGTAAAACTTGTGCCAGGTAACATATCCTGTTCTTCTCATACCCATCTTCTTCCTAACCTTCTGCTGATAAGCTTCGAGGTAGCAAGGAAGGGAAGATTTGGAGGACTGCTTCAAATATTTTTGATACAGTGAAGTTGACAGTGAATATCAGAAGCTGGTTTTCCAGTAATCATCATGTGTTAGAATAGTCCAGGCTCCCAGGTATTATAGTGCCCACCTTGGACAGGAAAATGAGAGACGTAAGTTGTTAAAAGACATGATCTTCATAGTCTGCTGAACCTATCAGAAGCCATTCAAGATGTAGGGGCTACAACAGTTGCACAGACATCTACTTCTCCCATTCACCAACAGTATTTTGAATACCAAATAGACTAGACAAAACAGCAGCCATGACACTAAGTAATAACTGAGGTAACAGGGAAGAAGAATAAAAGACACTGCCATACAAAGGAAAATTATTATTTTTCCTTGAAATACTGAAATGATAAAGAGATTCCAAAATGGCTTGAAACACTGTGAGCCTCCTTTCTTCATCCTATATGCAATTAAGTGTGGCTTATTATGTGACCTTCCTGAAGACCCTAGCAGCTGCACTTCCAAGCTGTGAGTGTGAAAGGTAGCACAAGGGATTTGAATGTGAGCACTTCTATTGAGCTTGCTGTTAAGTCATAAGAAGTGCCTGAGGCAGACAAGCCAAACTGGTCGCACGCTCTGCTAATCAACACTGCTTAAATAAGACCACAGCAGAAATTTTTCAAATAGGTAAGGAGAGCAGTTCATGCATGTAAATAACAGAAGTTCTTCTATTTATAAGAAGGAACAGGTTGAGACATCGTACATTACTGTGTCCTACAACAATCTAAAACTGAAGACATTAGCAAACAGTGCTAGCTGATCACTTTGTTTCCGAGCACTTCATTACCCAAGAACACGTAAACATGTCCTTTCTGATGCCAGTAGGAACGTAACTATGAACTGGGAGACGTATCCAAACTTCTTGCAAGTCATATCTTCAAAATCTGATTTCTCTCCTTTATTCTTGCCTTATCCTTCCAGGTTGTCATCATAATAGGGTTTAGTACTGTCGTGGTTTAACCTGTAAATCACACAGCCCGTTCTCCCACTCACTCCCTCTCTTTCTTCCCCCCGCTCCCGGGTGGATGGGAAGGAGAATCGAAAAGAATGCAACTCCCACAGGTTGAGATAAGAACAGTTTAGTAACTAAAGTATAACACAAGACCACTACTGCTACCACCAATAAGAATAACGATAAGGAAAATACAAGGGAAAAGAATACAATCGCTCACCACTATACCATGCCCGACCATGCAGTGCACCCCACCCTTCCGGGTCTCTGTTCTCTGTTCTACCACCTGGACAAGACGTGCTGTGGTATGGAATAACCTCTTTGGTCAGTCTGGGTCAGGTGTCCTGTCTCTGCTTCCTCCCAGCTTCCCCTCCTCCCTGGCAGAGCATGAGGCTCAGAAAGTCCTTGGTCAGACCAAAACATCACTAAGAAGTAACTGAAACACTAGTGTTATCAGCACTGCTCCCAGGCTGAAAGCAAAAACACTGCGTTGCACCAGCTACCAAGAAGGAGAAAAATGACTGCTACTGCTGAATCCATGACAAGTACTATGGCAGTATTAGTGACAATGTTATTACCATCAATATCAGTCTAATTGATTCAGAAGTTTAAGGCACATCCATCAGTGCATTATGCAAATTCAAATATAAAGGAAGGCTTTAACAAATTTATCTGCTGCAAGAAAGATGAATGGAAAAGCCTGTGTCATGGATTCAGCAGCAGCAGTCATTGTTCTCCTTCTTGGTAGCTGGTGCAGCGCTGTGTTTTTGATTTTGGGCCTGAGAACAGCGCTGATAACACCAGTGTTTCAGTTACTGCTTAGTGATGTTTTGGTCTGACCAAGGACTTTCTGAGTCGCATGCTCTGCCAGGGAGGAGGGGAAGCCAGGAGGAAGCAGAGACAGGACACCTGACCCAAACTGACCAAAGAGGTTATTCCATACCACAGCACGTCATGTCCTGGATGGAGAGCAGAGAGTAGAGATCCGGAAGGGTGGGGGTGCACTGCGTGGTCGGGCTTGGTTTTAGGTGGTGAACGATTGTATTCTTTCCTTGTATTTGCCTTGTTGTTATTCTTATTGGTGGTAGCAGTAGTGGTTTGTGTTATACCGTAGTTACTAAACTGTTCTTATCTCAACCTGTGGGAGTTGTATTCTTTTCGATTCTCCTTCCCATCCACCCGGGAGCGGGGGAAAGAAAGAGAGGGAAGTGAGTGAGAGAGAACGGACTGCGTGGCTGACTGGACTTAAACCACAACACTTCTTTTTGGCGCCCAACGTGGGGCACGAAGAGTTGAGATAACGACAGGATTAATAGCCACTCGCCACAATGCTGATTTATTGGCTCTCAAAGTTGTTGCTTTTGATTCTCTTGAGTTCATGGCTTCAGCCTGTTGTACCTTATTTACAGCCGGTATTTGTCATCTTAAAATTTTTCGGATATGGGTTTTGGGTTAAGGTTCTGGTTTCATTGTACTTTATTGGAATGGCTTGTAATAAGGGTGGGCTCCAGAAGCAGGGGGGGGCGGATGTGTACCTGGCAGCTCGGCTGCTCTTCACCGTCCTGGCCCTCGTTTTCGCCTCCGTCTTCATGAGGCTGTGGGGGGCCGAGGGGGGATGGCCCCGGGAGCCGCCGGCCGCCAAAACGGCCTGGGGGAGCGGCCCCGGGGACCAGGAGCCAAGCCCCCCCACCGAGCCCAGCCCAGCAGCTGCCGAGCTGTGGGAGGAGACGATGGAGGAGCTGAGCCCTGCAGCCGAGCCCAGCCCAGCGGTGCCCAAGAGCATTCCCCAGCAGCCGCCCGCAGAGCCCCATGAGCCCAAGCCCCAGGAGGATGCAGGAGACCACGCAGCGCTTCCCAGCAGGGCAGAGGAGGAAGATCTGGACTCAGACAAAGAGCAGCTCGTGGTGAGAGAGCCAGCAAGCACAGCAGCTGCACCAGCCCCAGTGACAAGTACAGCAGCATCATTTGACAGCTCTGAAGGTTTTGAATGGCTTTTGGGTACCCTTGAGACCTGCCTGCTGATTGTGATGGGGATCACAGTGTTGGCATGCATGCAGAGTGTGTTTTACCCATGGCCCTTCTGTCTGGTCCCGAGAGTTAAGCAGAGTGGGGTGTGGGCCTTGTCTGGGGTTAGGTGACGATGTAGAAGAACCAAGAGATTTTCCCCGAGGCTGGACAATCATGAGTGGCAGGGTGTGTGGAACAGTATGGGCGAGTATCTAGTCCACTGGACCCCTCCAGTGCTTTGGAAGAGTCGCAGATGGAAGGCAGCTGTATGGAGTCCTCACCGACAAGCTGCAGAAACTGCTGGAGGGGAGGGCGAATTATTTTGAACCTGGTGGGCCCATGACACCTCAGGCCATCAGGGCAGAGATGCAGCATACAGCTGGACTCATGATTGAGGTGTGGACTTAGCAACGGACACTGTGGCCCAGGTTATTGATGAGTGTGAACTCTGCACACAGCCTCCCCTGCTCTGAAAGGCTGTTACAAAAGATGGAGCTTGACGTCATGGACCGAATGGACTCAACAGCTTTGTAGGGATTGGTCCATGCACTAAGGAATGATCTCTCTCCCTCTCTGTGTGTGTGTGGATGTGTATAAATACATGTGATGGTATATTGAAAATGTGGAATCTGAGCATGACGTGAATGGTATGGAATAAGGGGTGGATACTGTCATGGGTTCAGCAGCAGCAGTCATTTTTCTGCTTCTTGGTAGCTGGTGCAGCACTGTGTTTTTGATTTTGGGCCTGAGAACAGTGCTGATAACACCAGTGTTTCGATTACTGCTTAGTGATGTTTTGGTCTGGCCAAGGACTTTCTGAGTTTCATACTCAGCCCGGGAGGAGGGGACCCGGGAGAAAGCAGAGACAGGACACCTGACCCAAACTGACCAAAGAGGTTATTCCATACCACAGCACGTCATGTCCTGGTTGGAGAGCAGAGAGCAGAGACCCGGAAGGGTGGGGGTGCACGGCGTGGTCGGGCTTGGTATTAGGTGGTGAGAATTGTATTCTTTCCTTGTATTTCTCTTGTCATTATTATTACTGGGGGTAGCAGTAGTGATCTGTGTTATACCTTAGTTGCTAAACTGTTCTTATCTCAACCTGTGGGAGTTACATTCTTTTCGATTCTCCTTCCCATCCACCAGGGAGCGGGAGGAAGAAAGAGAGGGAAGTGAGTGAGAGAGAACGGACTGCGTGGCTGACTGGACTTAAACCACGGCAGCCTGAAAAAAACCCAGCATTTTGTTTCTTCACAGGTACCATGTCTGTTTCTCTGTAGTCCTGTTTAAAAAGAACCATATAACTGCATTGCCTCAGGAAGCGTCAAGGAAAGATATTCAATCACAAAAGCATGATTTCCTCCCTGTTCTCTAATTACTTCCAGAGGTTAGCAATTTGGTATTAGCTCTGAACAATGTCAAATGCTGTCTCAGCAACACTGAACACTGCATGGGACTTTGGTGGAAGTAAAGGGGTAAAATCACAGTTGCAGTTTTCCTTTTGTCTGGTTTCCTCCTGGTTTGAGCAACTTCTATCTCTGCCCATGATGTGTGCAGGTTAGTTGTTGCTGCAAAGAGGCTGGTAGGACATTTTCAAATGTTATGTCTCAACATAAATAAGTGTAATAGATCAAGACCCAGAATCGTTATGAATTTGTACACACTGAATTAATAATTTTGTACACATGTCACAAAGCCCATCCCATCTCACAGAATCCTTGTACCTTACTTCCCATTACATCTATCTTAATTTGGAATTGTCTAATTCTTAAAAATTTGTACTTGTTGTGACTTATTCTTGTTTGGGGACTATGACTTTTTCTTTTCTTTTTCTTTTCTCCTATAGTATATGTGTGACTTGGTGATTTCTTGAGCAAACATTTCAAATAACCGCTACATGTAGTGTATAATTATATATATAACTATATTTTAATCTATTATTATATTTTATGGCTAAATTTTATGGTTATTTGTTTTTATAATGAGAGGCCAGAAAGAGACACCAAGAATTTAAAATAAAGTAAAATGCAGAAAATTGCTGAGGTGATATTTTATTGAATTCCTTTAGGTTAAAAAAAGGTGTTAAATGGGATGATGCTTTTAGTATTAGCTCAGTGGTATGTTATCAGAATACATTGTAGGATACTGATTTCTATTTTTTTATATATAAATTTTTCTTTTAATTCACAGAAATATATTTTCAATACTGAGATGCTAATAGATGTTAGTAAGGCTCTCCATTAGTTAGCACTTATTCTGTTGTCTTATACTATATTGCATACATTGATAGTTTTGAATACTGCTTTTTCTTGAAAGATGCTCAGCAAATTCATACCTGGTACATACCCTTCAGAAGTATCTAGAACTGCCTCAGAGATTAGAATGCTCATTCTAGCAAAGTAGATATTTTCTGTCTACAAAAAAAGACATTGTGAGTCCCAGTACTCATTGCCTCACAATGATTCCCAGAAGCAGTCTGTTCAGACTTCAATAAATATAGCGCTAGATTCTGAGCTTTGGTTAAGCTGAATCCAGTGAACATTGAAATAAATAAATAAAGGGATGGATGGATGGATGGATGGATGGATGGATGGATGGATGGATGGATGGATGGATGGTTGGATGGATGGATGGTTGGATGGACGGACGGATGGATGGGTGAATGGATGGATGGTTGGGTGGATGGATGGAAAATGGCATGAAGACATTTTAGTGACCCTGCAGTCCTGAACCTAGTTAGTCAAAACTCTAATAAATTCATAGCAGAACACTTGAAGAATGTCAGACATCCAGACTCAGAGAATGAGTGACAGAGGTGACCAAAATGGACTGAAGCACAGATCAAATGACAAGGCTCAGACCTGGCCTGTGCAAAGCAGTAGATCAATCTGACATCTTTTAAAAATTTGTCTGATGACTGTAAACTGAAGTCTAAAAGTCAAGCTGAATTTTGTTCAATGCATCTCCTGATGATAAATATTCCAGCAATTATTTAGTCAACAGTCCTGATGATTATATGATGAGAATAGAACACAATTCATTTTTCTGCACATATATCGATGCTGCAGTACTGATACAGCAAGAAGGGTGGTGATTTGATGTTGATCACTAAGCTGGTAAACATGAAGATGGAAGCACAAGAGGATCAGGTCATAGGGGAGGCATCGCCACTGATGTTTTTTCCAAACAGTTAGTTAACCCTCTTTCTTTTTCAATATCTTATATAGGAACAGATCTAAACCATGGTGATTCAGAGAGCATGACAGCTTTTAGTCCAATCTTCCTCTTTTACAAAAAAGTGCAAAATTACCAGACTTTTCGAAGGATAGTGTATACAAACAGGGTTGTGCTATAGATCTCAGGAATGTTTCAGTGGAACAGCAATGTTAATTTATAGTCCAGGCTTTAGTAGCAAGTGATTAACCTTGACAAGATATCCTTCATCTAAAGCAGCACTGCATTGAAACATATTATTCTTTATGATTAATGCAGTGAAGTGTGCACTGTAAGACGTCCAATTCGGTTGCATGCATTCAGAGGTCTAACATTACTGTGATGCATTAAAAGGTCCAAGCTGCAACTGAATAATGGCTATGAGTTCAAGAGGAAAGGAGCTCTTGGAAGGCTTTTATACAAGCAGGAGAACTAAAAGCTAGTTGTGAAAGACGCTCTTTTGAGCCATACTAGACATAGGCCTATGCATCAGCATATATTGCGCAGAACTTGCACAGACAAGCAGCTGTGGCACCAGACATCAGAAGAACACAGTTTCTTTTTTCATTGCAGACGTAAGGTCTAACAGTTGTCAGTTTAAAACATTTCAGATGCTGCAAAATTATGTAATATCAACAATTAAAGACCATTTGAGATTTTGTTTTCATCAACTTGGCGTTCCTATACCACCACCAGTACAGGTGAAGCCATAAGCTTCAAAACAGAATTGTTTTAAAGTAAGCAATTTCAAATAATAATAATAATAGTAATAGTGCTTTTTAAGTTCTCTAATATGAGTCAGAGTGTTTCAGTCCCAATTCTATAGTCATAGAGGAAAAACCATAAATAGAACTTCATACTGACAGCCAAACAACAGCCTACAATAGGTTAGTCTTACATAACCCTCAAAACATTGCTGAACTTCATGGTAACTAGGTCTTGAAAGAGTTCTTTCCTAAAGACTCAATTTTGTCCTAAGTCTGACATTTTTACAAGCAAGTTTATAAAGGCCTGAAAAATGAAACACAGCATCAATTTTATTATTGACCCTGTGTGCTCACATGACCTGTGTAGCTTATGTTATGCTTAAACACCACTCTTAAAGCTAACTTTCTTCATAGCAGCCTGTATGGTGCTGTGTTTTGGATTTGTGACTGAAACAGTGTTGAAATCACGTCTATTTTGTCACTGTTGATGGGCACTGCTTGCGATATCAAGATTTTCTCTTGTTTCTCACTCTGCCCCTCCACCAAGAGAATAGGCCAGGAGCAGGCAAGAAGTTAGGATGTGACACAGCAGGGACAGCTGACTCAAAATAGCCAAAGAGAAATTCCAGGCTATGTGGTGTCACACAAAAAAGCTCTCTGTATCTCATCAAAAAGGGGAACAGGGGATGTTTTTGTTTTAGATAAATAGCTATCAACAGTTGAGTGTTTCAGCTGGTGGAGTAGATGTTTGTCCCTGAATTCACTAAAAAAATATGGTTTTCCCTCACCAATATTATGGATAAAACTCCAAGTTTCTTGACTGCAAAATCATCAGACACCTGTGTTCTCATCAGAACAGGTTTGCTGTTCTGTTCCAGGCTTTGCTTTTCAGGCCAGGGTTTGTTGTGACCTCCAAACAGCCCCAATTATGTGCTTTGCTTTATCTTACAGTCAGGTCTTCTTTCCACCTGTTTCCTCTCCCTGGGTAAATCATTCTCATATAGGAAACTCTTTTCCATTTGCTCCAGTTTTACTGATTTACATCCTTGGTTTTTAATTTTGTCCTTAGATATCAAGCCCTTGAACCAGCAGCATCTGTTTCACTTTTTTTTTTTTTTTTTTTTTCTTAGATTTAGCTCCTGATTCTCCCCTCTCAGTTTCTGCTTTTCTTGTGTTAGTTGCTTTAGCCCAGGTCATGTGGGAACAGCTACTTTTCTCCTTACATTTCCTGCAGGATCTAGAATTTCTCATCTTGACACAGTTAGTCTAGTCATGGGACAGAGCTAGTTATCTGCACCCATACCTTAAGAAAGACCAAAGAGGTTTTAAAGCTCAAAAGAAGGTTTGTGAACAGAAGCTAGAGCAAATAATATATTCTAAATAAATAAATTACATTGCAACTTGGAAGGACAAAATGTAAGTAAATAATTCACTCACTGCACATTTTGCCCTTTCAGGATTCGGGAATGTTCAGCGGGGTTCTCTGCCCCTTCTTCACATTACTGTTTCTGAAGTCCTCTTTCCTATGTGTATCCTATGCTTTAGAAGTAACATCTTGCTTCCTATGAAGGGTACAGTTTTCACATAAGTTTAGCACTACTGAGAATCATAAGTCAAGCTCCCTTGATTGTCACAGTCTATTGCACATATTTACCATTTTTCTCCTGTAGCCACAGTCACTATAAAATGAAGTACATGAACATGCCAAACGCTTTTTCTTATTACATCATATATTTCATTCACTGCTTAGTGTTGACCACCTACCTTTTGATATTTGCCTGTAAAATCACACATACACTAAGGATGTATTTATCATCATAAACAGAGGGAAAAAAGAAATCTATTTTCAATATTAGTCATACCTAACTTTATACATGAATTAATAAGAGGTTTTAATTTAATTCTCTAATACCTGCATGGTGTCTTTACAGGACCCTATTAAAAATTCTTATTAAAATTAAGCAAAGAAGTATGAATGTTGCAGAAACTTTATTTTCTACATGTTTCATAAGCAGTTATTATATTTCTGGTTAAATGCATTAAAACAAATTCTGCACTCGCTAATATCAAGTGAAGTAATTTCAAAAATTTTTAGCAGGACATCTGCAAACCATTTGCACATATGAGCTTAGTCAAGTTCCAGGTTTCATTGGTGAAAAAATAAATAAAGAAAAATAATGGCATACATTATCTAAATATGTACAATATCTAGCTTTCATGAGAGTATACTACCAATTTTCCTAGGTTATTACCGTGCTTTATTTATAACAACTGCAATAAGGTTCTCATCTAGAGCTCTGAAAACTACATTTTTGACACTGCATAATTGGTTATGTTTCTGAAAATGAGATTTGCCTATCACAACATGTTGATCTAGTAAATATGGAGGCAGACTTATTTCTACTTCCCACAAATACTAAATACACAGGTTATGTGGCATAGTGCTCATAGCAGCTCCTCCCTAAAGAGCAGAGAAATAACACACAATACAGGAAACTTAAATTTCACACAACGTGAAGAGTATCATTTACCTCACTGCAAAGAGTTGCAGCCTACAGACCAGGGAGTATTGCTGATTGAATTTCTTTCTGTTTCAATAGCTAAAAAATTTATATTTTATGCAAAACAGTGACACAATCATTAACGATCGTTACCTCTCTCTTTTTCTAGCTGTAATAATAGGCTGAAGCTGACACAGCCTCTGTCTTTCTTCCCCTAATCCAGTTGAGTTGGAGCTCTTTTTTATTTTGTTTTTGGTTAGGTTCTTTTGTTTGACATTTTTTTTAGAGGGGATGGTTGCTGGTTTTTTTGGCTGGTTTGGTTTAGTGCCAGCTAAGGTGTGTGGTCTTTTACAAGAAACATTTAATTGAATACTCCTTAGCTTACCTGAAGTGCTGTAGTCTGGTAGCTGGAGAACACTCCAGCAAAGGGCAGATGACAATCAAATCCCACTGCAAAGGAATTTAAGCTGGGTCTCCTACATTTTGTGTGACTGCTTTTCTGTGAAGACTTCTAATACAAAGTAGGACAGTGAGCTTTTAGGTATGCTTTGCATGAGGCTGGCAGGCAAACTCAGAGAGCATTTTCCACAGCTCTGGAACATTCCCAGAGTTTTCCATGTCTTGCTCCTTAAACACTGACTTTTATTTTAACTAGATGACCTACTAAACAGGAAATCCTTTCTATCATTTTGAAATTCTGTCACATTGGTGTAAAACAACCATTCAGAGTATTCGGCATTAGAGGCCTGAAAATTTTAATTGTGCAGTTTTAAATTTTTTCATTTATCTGTATTTGAAGCAGTTACTAATTAAGACTTCGAATCAGAATTCTACTGTTTAGAAATAATCACATACAATAGTGTTTACTTAAAATTCTCCTGAAAAGTGTTCACCTTTAGCAATGACAAAAAGGTCATCTGTCATTCACAAAAAGAAATATTATATATGTTCAGACTTTGAGTGAGGTTGTGTCGTGGCTTAAGTCCAGTCAGCCACGCAGTCCGCTCTCTCTCACTCACTTCCCTCTCTTTCTTCCCCCCGCTCCCGGGTGGATGGGAAGGAGAATCGAAAAGAATGTAACTCCCACAGGTTGAGATAAGAACAGTTTAGTAACTAAGGTATAACACAGATCACTACTGGTACCACCAATAATAATAATGACAAGGTAAATACAAGGAAAGAATACAATTCTCACCACCTAATACCAAGCCCGACCACGCCGTGCACCCCCACCCTTCCGGGTCTCTGCTCTCCGCTTTTCCATCCTGGGCATGACATGCTGTGGTATGGAATAACCTCTTTGGTCAGTTTGGGTCAGGTGTCCTGTCTCTGCTTTCTCCCGGGTCCCCTCCTCCCGGGCTGAGCATGAAACTCAGAAAGTCCTTGGCCAGACCAAAACATCACTGAGCAGTAACTGAAACACTGGTGTTATCAGCGCTGTTCCCAGGCCCAAAATCTAAAACACAGCGCTGCACCAGCTACCAAGACGCAGAAAAATGACTGCTGCTGCTGAACCCATGACAGGTTGCAAAGGGAAAAATTACTTGCTGAAGTTCTTTTTTTCTTATTCGTTTTGTGTTCTGCCATTTTTAAGTATCTTTTTCATTTTCCTAGCATATATTTGAAAGGTTGATGTGGCAATTCACCAGATAGAGGTAAATTACTCTGATTTACTCCTGAGAGACAACAGAACTTTGTAGTGAAAAGCAGACCCAGATATGTGTAAGAAAGAACTGAAAAAACAGCTTTCATGAATTTGAGAGTGAGTTCAGAAAAATCACTGAAAATTAGCAATGGAATAATATTGAAATAGTAGGACAGAAAAAAACTAATAAGTAGCTGAAACCCCACGTAGATAACAGCTTTTATCTTTTGAGGAGGCTGCTTATGTGGGATGTTATAAACTCTTTTTGAAGGACAAATAAGTGAAGAATTGCAGCTATAAGAGAAGCCTGGGCTACTTCTCAAACAGTGAAGTGAAATTCATGATAATGTGTAATTTTTTATTAATAAAACTTCTACAGATGAAACTTGTGCAAAACATAAACAGCAACTTCTCTCCAAAACCACTGAAACTAGAAAGGTAGTAAAGGAGAATGTTAGTAGGTTGAGAAAGTGATTTATGAGTTTTTCATTAAACAACTTATTAGCATGAGTCAAAGACATCATAGAGCTTATTAAAATATTACTCCAGAAGACATGTTAATACAAATAAAAATTAAACCAAGATCTTAGCAGAGCTAGATGAAGTTGCACATTTTTTGCATCATAGATTGGAATTAAAATATGAAATGTCAACATTTTTTTGAAACAAAGTACTATTAAAGTACTGCATTTTGTCTTGTCAAAACATTTTTTTTTATATAAGGTCAAAACATGTTATATAGCTAAGATGAAAGTTTCACTTCAGTAGTATCATTTAGAATATAATATACAATAGTCAAAATGAACATGTCAATTTGAAGTGTTTTAACACTATTAAAGCACTATGTTATAAAAATTCTGCCTATTTGTTCTGCAGTTTGGAAGCGTGGGAGAGAATATGTCAGAGTACAATAGAGTAGTGAGAAAAGAACTGTCCTAAGAAAGGTATTAAATAGCATACACTTTTATCAAAGGCATTAAACTGTGACATGGTAATTTCTATCAGTGTTTCCAAATAGAAGTGCTGGTGTTTAGCCTTATCAAGTATTGATATTAATAGCTAGAAATGGCCATTTTAAGCATTCGGTAAACACTTCTGTTATAATTAAGGGAAGGCAAATTGGGTGAATTTGGGAAAGAAAACTCAAATTCAAGTATGGGTTATTTCTCTACTCCATCTCCATCTCGAAAAATGCAATTTATTAATAAATCTTTATAGAAACAGCAAATAAATACATCTCTGCTGATTCAACAAATATGTTACCTAAAGCATTGCAGATGAACTGCATTGGTGATTTATTTTCATTTTTTGACTTAGATATGATGAACAGTCCAGGTGAGGAGAATGGCCAGTGTAATGGAGAAAGGAAATGCTTTAGACATATCTGATGAGGCAAACCAAACATAAAAATCTCAATCAGTGAAATCATTCAGTCTATCTGAAAAAAACTGAGTCACCAGATCTCAGATTAATCACTGTTCATAGCACTAATATAGCATCATAGCTGTGCATAACACTTCAAGTGTTCATTTAGAAAAATACCATTTCATCACCGAGGAAATAATTTGCGCATTCTCGCTAGCTATAATTCAAAGGAAGACAATACTTCTAGGTTCAGAATGCTGAAAGGTCTGCACTGCATTCTAATAAACCTTTGCCCAGATAATTCAAAAAACAAATTAATAGAATGATTCTCAGAAGTGTTAGCAAAACACAGTTCTTTTGATTACTGCTAAAACTCCTAGAAAAGCAGAAGTATCTCTGAGGTCACCAATATATTTCTGTAAAGTAAAAAAAAAAGCCAACAAAACCCAGCTTCACAACCTAATTACTTGACAGTAGTACGATAAGAGAGTTTATTACTGTCAATGGTGGAACTGTCTACACATGATCATTTTCAAATGTGGCTTTGCAACCTATATAGTGGCCATATGTGAATGAAGACAATTCCTTTTCAGTCAAAAAAACAGATGACAAACTTGGCTGGACACAAATACTAGATGAAAAGGATAAGAAATAATATGAAAAAAAATTAGGTGTGCCTATTGTTAGCATGCTCTATAGCCAGAAAATTCACCTGACCTATATGGGGGCTGGTCACAAGACAACTAAGACTGCTGTCTGTTTAATGGGTAGGTAACCTTCCTCCAGATAGAATAGAATTAATTACAATCTGAAAAAATGTTCTTAGGGAAGAGCATTTTAACTATAATTACCCTAAATACAGAGATTTTTTTTTAAGTACTGCAGAAAAAAAAATGGAAATTTCATGTAAATTACTACAGTGTTCATGGCTAAAATAAAACCAGTGTATGACAATTTTATTTGAAGTATGTAATGCTGGTCCTCAGAAAAATCAACATTGTGTAGAAATGGGCATGGAGACTGAGAACTATCTGAGACTGATATCAAACTACTGGAAACAAAGATAGATAACTACTGATAACAAACCAGAGATTCTGGTTGCATTTTTATTAACTTTCTGTGAGACGGAGTAAATAAAGTATATATGAATTTCATGAAGTATTTTAAAATTTAAACACAAATTATTTAAAAAAAATAGAATAAAGATGAACATATAGTGGCAACCAATATTAAGTCAATCATACTGTCAATACGTATCACTGAGAGGGTGTCATTACCGTATTGCTATCAATTTTACACTTGACATATGACGAAATCTGTCTGCATGAGCCACATTGGCAAATACTGACTTATTAATGAAATCTACAAGAGTCATATTAATAACACGGGCAAATAAATTAAGTTCATCTTATTAAAAAAAAAATCTTACACCTGATTAGGAAAAGAAAATAGAAGTGAAATAAAAGCAATAACTACCCTCTCAAAACCAACTCAAAGAATTTCTTTCCTTCAGAGATGTCTGAATTTATTCTGGTATTCAGGAAAAACATTGTCACGAGCTGTGCTTTTAACTCTGCTGATTGACACACAAGTTTGATAAGGCATTGATTCTGGTAGCTCCTTTCACCCTATAGACAGTTACAGACAGATATCTTTGTGCTTGGGAACTGGAGGGACTGATGTCTCAGTCTTGGAATTCACTAAAAGATGCTGGTCCCTTGTCCTGAGTTCAGTAGTAACAGTCATTTTTTCTCCTTCTTAGTAGCTGATGCAGAGCTGTGTTTTTGACTTTCAGCCTAGGAACAGCACTGATAACACCAATGTTTTTAGTTAGTGCTCAAATATTTAGTCTGACTAAGGACTTTCTGAGTCTCATGCCCTGCCAGGGAGGAGGGAAGCCGGGAGGAAGCAGAGAGAGGACACCTGACCCAAACTAGCCAAAGAGGTATTCTATACCACAGCACGTCATGTCCACTATATAACCTGGGGGCAGTTACCTGAAAGGGTTAAATCACTGCTGGGTCAGGCTGGGTATCGGTCAGCAGGTGGTGTGCGGTTTTATTCTCTTCCCTTGTTCATTCCCTTGTGTCATGGGTTCAGCAGCAGCAGTCATTTTTCTCCTTCTTAGTAGCTGGTGCAGTGCTGTGTTTTCTACTTTCAGCCTGGGAACAGCGCTGATAACACCAGTGTTTTCAGTTACTGCTTGGTAATGTTTTGGTTTGACTAAGGGCTTTCTGAGCCTCATGCTCTGCCAGGGAGGAGGGGAAGCTGGGAGGAAGCAGAGACAGGACACCTGACCCAAACTAACGAAAGAGGTATTCCATGCCACAGCACGTCATGCCCAGGGTGTAAAAACGGAGGGCAGAGACCTGGAAGGGTGGGGGTGCACTGCTTGGTTGGGCTTGGTATAGGTGGTGAGCAATTGTATTCTTTTCCCTTGTATTTCCCTTGTCATTATTATTATTAGTGGTAGCAGTAGTGGTTTGTGTTATACTTTAGTTGCTAAACTGTTGTTGTCTCAACCTGTGGGAGCTGCGTTCTTTCGAATCTCCTCCTCATTCCCCCAGGACTGGGGGAAGAAAGAGTGAGGAGTGAGTGAACAAACTGTGTGAGGGGCTTAAAACACGACACCTTGTCATTATTATTATTGGTGGTAGCAGTAGTGGTTTGCGTTGTACCTTAGTTACTGGACTGTTCTTATCTCAACCCATGGGAGTTACATTCTTTCGATTCTCCTCCCCATCCCTCTAGGAGCAGGAAGAGGAAAGGGGGGGAGCTAACAAACTGTGTGGCTGATTTATGGCTGGGCTTAAAGCACGATAGTTCTTTATGGCACTCAACGTGGGGCACGAAAGGTTGAGATAATGACAGATCGGACCAGAATGTGTATAATCATGTTTGTGATAAGCATTCATTTTTTCAGATTAAAAGCACTGGAGGGGCCCACTGGCCTAGATACTTGCCCATACTGTCCCACACACCCTGCCACTCATGACTGTCCAGCCTTGGGGAAAATCTCTTGGTCCTCCTACATCGTCGTCTAACCCCAGACAAGGCCCAAACCTGACTCTGTTTAACTCTCGGGACCAGGTGAAGTGGTAGTGGGTAAAACACACTCTGTACTCAAGCCGATATAGTGATCCCCATCACAATCAGCAAGCATGTCTCAAGGGTACTTAAAGGCCGTTCAGTACCTTCAAAACTCTCAAACGATGCTTTAAACGGTCTGGTTGTGGGGGCTGGGAGCGTAAACAAATGTCTTCTTCATAGGTTGACCACCCAAGAAGGAGAAAAAAGATGTGTAATTGCTAAGCACTTCTATTATGTTCCTCCCAAAGTATAGAGGTGGTGACCACACTGGGAACGCAAGCCAAATCAGTTTCATGACCAATGATGCTATTGTATTACATGTCATTACCAGATAGTACAATGAGACAAGAACCTTAGCCCAAGGCCACTAGCCGATAAACATGAACACAGCAAAATAGTTTATTCTCAAAAAAAAAAGAAAAAGAAAAAATCTATTTTATGTTTAAATAACAAATAGTCTTTTAAAATTTAGGATTTCTTTTCGTTGTTCTGGTTGCCAGTGTTAGAGAAAAGGTGAAGAAAGCTCTGACTAAAAATCCTGACCAACTTGGAATGTTGGATGTGACACTAAAAATGCCATTACAGCTAAGAAGGCCATCATAGTTCTTAGAGTACTTACCTACCACAAAATGAAAATAACGCTTTGTCTTTGGCCTCTGACAGGCAGCAGTTCAGCCATGTTAAGTGTCCAAGTGTTCAGAAGGACAAGTTGTGTTCAAGTATATACAGCCAGAAAAGAAACATATTAGTTAAAAAAATTGTAAAAAAATAAGCATTTCAAATTGAATTGAGCTGTTTTTAACAGGAGAAATTGCAAATATTTTTTCTTTCCATTTGATGAAGAAAAGAATGAGGATTATCTGTGTCAGTATTAGTTTTATCTGGTTTGCCTCCTTTTGTTTTCTTTTGTGATCTTCCATTTTGGTAATCAATCCATTATTCACTTCAGTTTAGATAATGTTATGAGGTCAAATACAAGTAAAAAAAAAAAAAAGACACTCGTGTGTTTGGGCTGTGGCTGTTTGTTTCACTGAATTGTTTTTCATTCCATGTAATAAAAAATGCCAGCTAAATTACTCTTCCTATTCATGTTATTGATATGCTTGGATTTTGCAAGGCTGATGCTTACAAAGAAATCATCTTTGATTTTCAGAAATGATTGATTATCTTTAATTTGAAAGGCAATATATGAGAACAATAATGGAGCTAAGTACCATTTATAGAGGTTCTTGTCCAAGTATAAATTAGTTTTAAGGTAAGCCTATATTATTGTTCCCTCAGCTAGATCCTGAGTGCTGCAAAAATCTGTTCTGTAGAAAGGGTGATTAAGCATGAGACTACAACTAAGGGGACATGACTTATTAGAAAATATTTCAGTAATAGTTAAATCTCTATAAAATGTCAGGGTTGAATTCCCAAAATTCAGGCTACCATTCGCAGTGAAAGTATTAGAGAAGTTACTGTGGGAACCAGGCTTCTCTGGTACTTTGTACTAACTCACACTGCTATTTTTCTTTGTATATTGGACTGTAAATTGAATAGTTAAAAAAAAGGTACCTATAATTCAACAGTTCTACTTTCATATTCTGAAGGAATTCTACATAAAAAAGAGTTTAGTTATTGAAAGCACTGTCTGCTTATAAAATCCAGCTTGGCTTGTTGCTTAGATATGTGGGAATTGACATGCAAAATAGTGTTCATTTGTTTTTAAAAGAACTCTGCACAGTTCTAATTTATTTCAAGGCAATAAGAGTAGCAGCTGACTTTCCCCAGTATGGTGTAGCTCTGTTTAATTTGGTTTATCCCTCAACATAGAAGTTGAAGGGTTTTTTTCTTGCAGCAGTTCTCCTTAGCCAAGTTTAAATCTTGAAGTTCTTCTTATAATTTTCTCCACAAACCTTTTCTTTCCACTTCTTCATGTTTCTGTCAAAACAACTGACTCCAGCTGAATAGTAATCTATAATACTCTTGATCTGTGATAACTGGAATAAGTGCAAAACTGTTTTTTGGCATAAAGTTCAAATGCTTCGTATGCCACATCAGGAAAAAGCTAAGATTTTCCAAACTCTTTTTTATTTCTTTAATGAAAAAGAAGATTAAGAAAAGGACTTTCTATCATGCAGTCATTGACAGTTACAGTTTATTGTTTGTGGTACTCAGATATTAAAAAGTTAGGCATCATTCACTGTTCTGCCATTCTCCAAATACAAGGCCTTCATGACTGTGCTAATGCAAGTTTCCAGGTTGGGGTTCTTTCTGCTGGATCTGCTCTACCTCATATAAGTAGTTTTTTTTTTTTTTGAACAAACTTAATGCTTCTTACTTTTGGGAAAACAAGTGAGCACACTTATCATACTATTTTCATAGGTGTTTTCTGCTCTGACCAAAGATTTTCCCCTGAGTCCATGACACATCTTCCACTTGCATTCCTGCCAAAATTTTATATTTAATTGACCATGATTTTCAAATAGCAAACAGCTCCATGTAGTCATCTATAACTAAAAGCATTGTAGTGTTTATTAGTTATTTCAGTATCCTTTTCTTTTAAGAGAACAACTTACCACTAAATCACTTTGTAATCCACACAATCAATCCAAACGATTCATTCTGCAGAAAGATATGCAATTCACATATGTAGGTATCTAATATTACTCAACACAGTTGTGCTACTGATTGCAAATTTTGAAATTTTATGGGGATTTAATAGTTATTCTGGCAAAAGCATTTCACTCCTACTAGGAAATATGACTAGGACTAAGGAAATATGACTAGGACTGATGAAATCTTGTAAGAAGTTTATGTCCCACTCAGTTAGTATAGCAGCATAGGGGATATGAACATCTAACTCCATTAATCATTTCAAAACAAGAAGTCCATCCAGACATAACAAGTACAATGTCTATAATTAACAAGAGTTTAATGTACTTTTTAAATCTTTGTTCAGGTAAGCTAAATTTCTTGTAAATTTAAGTAATTTTCTAAAGACCCTACGGGCTACCAGTTTAAGCAAAAGACTTTGCATTCATGATGCAGCATTCCAGACAGCGCTTCAGGTCAGCTTCTTTTGCAAGCAGCACAGCATGCCATCCATCCTTGCTGTACCTTGAGACACAATTACACTTGTCAAATGCCACTAACTAGCTACTGTGAATAGTACTAATATTTTGAGATGGACATTTCTGGATGGCCAAAGGGCAGCAGCTTTCTGCTGCTTGTCTGTATGATACAGCATGAAGGCTGAAGTGAAATAATCTTCTGTGTTTAGGAACACAGGCAAATGAAAGCAAGCTAAAATGTGTGGCATGATTATAGCAATACACATTTTGCCACATTGAACTTTTTTTTCTACTGTTTCATAACCTACATAGATCCTGTGCATGGATGGAGTTGCCGAAGATCACACATGATTTTCAGAGAAACCTTTGGCCTTCACCCCTGCTATAATATAAAAAAGCATTTGCTCCCAAGAAAATCACCTATGAGAAAACTTCATTTTTATTTATCTTGCATTTTTGCATTCTGTGCAAGACTGAAAGAGGAGGAAAAAGAGAACATAAATGTCAGGACCCTTGTCTGATACCAGGCTCTTGAAAAATATCTTAGGTCTTCCAGTGCTAGACGTACTGAATGTGATTAGAAAACAAAGCAGCTATGTATATTAACCATAAACAAGTTGCTTTATATCTGAAAGAGCTAGATTTGATCAGAACATGTTCAGTGTTGGCCTTTTCAGGTATGGGGCAGCTGGATCACAGAAGATTGACATATTACTTTGCCAGAATCCCGTACAGAAATGTAAACTCCTCAGAACTGACAAAAGAAAATTCTTGTGGTAGAAACAGTAATAAGTGAATGTTTAGTCATCCCATTATCCTGCAAAATGTATAGAAACAGGAAAATAAAAAATGAAATTACCTGCACATCCTGAAAATCTATTAGCTTCATTGCTTTAACAAATTTTTTGTAACTGAAAGCTGAAGCAAAAAAAAGCATACAAAATTATGGTTTATTTAAAACTTAGGAAGTTTACAAAACATTTTGCATCCTGAAGTCCTAGTCCAAGATTAGGGATAGTAGATGGCAATCAAACAATTTAGAAAAAATTTAGAGTGGTACTAAGTAATCTATTTTACACTAATAATTGCTTTCTGAGCAAGACTGAGTTCAATAATGTGAATTAGCAAAAATAAAAATAAAAGAATACAGTAAAACACAGTCACACTGCATAAAAACTGAATCTAACATAGGGTAATTACTTCTGAAAAATATCAGACTTGTAGTCTCTAGACTTTTGATTTGCTGGACCTGATGCAGAGAAGTCTATAGCAAAGAAGGATCTCTGTATCACTTTGGCAGCATACATTGATCTTATGCATAGGACCATCTTTACGTATGAGGCCAGAAGCCACAGTCAGTGATTCGTTGACCTTTTACTTGGCCATATGAGCAATGCTGTGAGATTGATTTTTATTGCAGAAATATCTATCCGCTAGAAATTTAATTAACTCGTTTGGTAATGGATTTTTTGCCATTGGACCTGATGCAAATGTGAGCTGAAAGTAAAAGACTCCAGAATGCATTTTTTAGGGTTCTGTGCCAAAAATATGTTTTCTTCTTTGACCAAGTGCTTCAGAAGCAAACACATAACACAATTATATCCCTCCACTGAGAAAATAATTAAAATTGTTTCCCACAATGCACCACTTAAAAAAAAAATAAAAGTACACCTACTCCTGTATATTCTAGGTGTTTTACAAAATAATTTATGTGGTATAATCATGGTTTAAGCCCAGCTGTAACTCAAAACCATGCAGCTGCTCTCTCACTCCCCCCTCTTTTTTCCTCCCTGCTCCTGAGGGAGAATGGAGAGGAGAATCAAAAGACTCTAACTCCCATGGGTTGAGAAAAGAACAGTCCAGTAACTAAAGTATAACACAAATCACTACTGCTACCCCCAATAGCAATAATGACAAGGGAAATAACAAGGGAAGATAATACAACCAATCAACACCTGCCAACCGATACCCAGCCCGACCAGAGCAGACATCTAGCCCTTCCGGGTAACTGCCTCCAGTAAATAGAGTGGGCATAGTGTGCTGTGGTATGGAATACCTCTTTGGCTAGTTTGGGTCAGGTGTCTTGTTTCACTTTCCTCCTGGCTTCCCCTCCTCCCTGGCAGAGCATGAGACTCAGAAAGTGCTTGGTCAGACTAAACATTACCAAGCAGTAACTGAAAACACTGGTGCTATCAGTGCTGTTCAGAGGCCCAAAATCAAAACCACAGCACTGCACCAGCTACTAAAAAGGAGAAAAAATGACTGCTGCTACTGAACCCAGGACAGTATCCACCCCTTATTCCATACCATTCACGTCATACTCAGATCCCACATTTTTCAATATATCATCACTCTTATCTCATATATATATATATATATATATATATATATATATATACACATACACACACACACAAAGAGGGAGAGAGATCATCCCTTAGTGCATGGACCAATCTCTATAAAGCTGCTGAGTCCATCCAGTCCATGATGTCGGGCTTCACCTCTTGGAACAGTCTTTCAGAGCAAGACAGAGAGTGTGATGTAGTCAGTCTTCCAGGCCTCCCCATATTTGTACTTCAGTCATTGTCCTCCATACCAAAGAGGCTTTAACAGCTTGGCTTGCTTAATCGCAGCATATTTCACACTCGTGAATAACCTGGTCAACAGTGCCCATTGCTAAGTCCACCCCTTGACCATGAGTCCATCTATATGTTGCATCTCTGCCCTGATGGCCTGAGGTGTCATGGGCACGCGAGGCCCAAAATAATTCACCCTCCCCTTCAGCAGTTTCTGCAGCTTGTCGGTGAGGACTCCATACAGCTGCCTTCCATCTGTGATGCTTCCAAAGCACTGGAGGGGCCCAATGGACTAGATACTTGCCCATACTGTCCCTCACACCCTGCCACTCATGAATGTCCAGCCTCAGGGAAAACCTCTTGGTCCTCCTGTATCGATGTCCAGCCCTAGAAAAGACCCAAACACTACCCCGCATAACTTTCGAGATCAGATGAAATGGTCATGGGTAAAACGCGCTCTGTATGTGTGTCAACATGGTGATCCCCATCACAATCATCAGGCAGGTCTCAAGGGTGCCCAAAGGTCATTCAAAATCTTCAGAACTCTAAAATGATGCTGCTGCACTTGTTGACCCTCTCACCACCAGCTTCTCTTTTTCTGAGTCCAGATCTTCCTCCTCTGCCTTGCTGGGAAGTGCTGCGTGGTCTGCATCGTCCTGGGGCTTGGGCTCGCAGGGCTCTGCGGGTGGCTGCTGGGGAATGCTGTCAGCCGCCACGGGGCTGGGCTCGGCTGTGGGCTCCTATCCTCAGCCGTCTCCTCCTGCTGCTTGGCAGCCACCTCCTTCCTGGCCTCCTGGTCTCCAGGGCCATTCTCCCGGGCCAGTTTGGCCACCGGTGGCTCCCGGGCCACTCCCCCTCGGCTCCCCACAGCCTCACGAAGACGGAGGCACGGATGAGCACCAGGACGGTGAAGAGCAGCCGGACGGCCAGGTACAAGTCCACAGCTACGTCCATCCCTCCCTGCTGCCGAAGCCCACCCATATTACAAGTCATTACTATAAAGTACAACGAAACAAAAACTTTAGCCCAAGCCCCCCATCTGATAAACACTAAGACAGCAAATACCGGCTCTAAATAAAGTACAACATGCTGAAACCGGGAACTCAAGAGAATCAAGAGCAACAACTTTGAGAGCCAATAAATCAGCATTGTAACAAGTGACTATTAATCCTATCGTTATCTCAATGCTTCCAGCCCCACGCTGGGAGTTAAAAAAAGAACTGTTATTGTTTAAGCCAAGCTGTCACTCACACAGTTTGCTCACTCACTTCCCCCTCTTTCTTCCCTCCCGCTTCCGGGGGTATAGGGGAGAGAATCAAAAGAATATCACTCCCACAGGTTGAGATAAGAACAGTCCAGTAATTCAAGTATGATTCAAACTACTACTGCTGCCACCAATAATAATAATAACAAGGGAAACAACAAAGGAAGAGAATACAACCGCTCACCACCCGCCAGCCCATAACCAGCCCAACCCAGAAGTGATCCAACCCAATGCACAGCTAACTCCTTTCCTACATCGTATTAGTAAGTTATTAAATAATATAAGCGTAATTCACCTGAACTAATTTCTGTAATACTTATTTCTCTTGATCAAAAAAATAATCAGAGGTGACATATGCAGGAAAAACAAGCAATCAGAAAACAGATTTATAGGCGTGAATTCCTATTCCCTGCAAGTGACTATCTGCTAAACATTCATCTCTTGTTTCCTCACATTCTGCGCTGTATGTGCTTGCTGTAAATCCTGTACAACTGGGTGTAAATGACTGTTGATTCTTGATCCTGCCGTGATGTCTATTACACTGGGAGAAAATATAAGTTAGTTCCAAATTCTTTTCTGGCTCTTTTCACCTGAGTTAGCTGTATGTGTTCTATTATAGATAGCTGTGGTCCTTTCTTATTTATACCTTGTGCTTTATAAAACTGTAAAAAATTCCTGAAGCTAGTTGATTGCCCATCATTTGGTAGATTGATACAGTTATCATTACTTTTGATTTGTTCAGCGTTCATGTTTTTAGTTCCAAATTAAACTCATATTTACAAATTTGTTATAGCAACCCAAAAGAAAAATCATTATCATTACTCATTAATCATATTTCTCTTATTTGTTTTGGTATACATAATTCATTAATTATATCACACTTTCCCATGCTAGTTTTGGTTCTGATGAATCAGCACCTTTACAAAACTATTGGAAATTCTTAATCAACTTCCACTCAGTAGTGCCGTTCAAATTTAATATTAATAACAAATCAAATTAAATCACAGAAAGTAAGGTAATAAGCACATTATATCATCAGCTAATGCTTTTAATTTCAAACTGCTTCAGTTTGCAATTTGTCAATTGAGGCTTTATATGACTTATCAGTTGAACAGGGGCTTGACAGTAGGTAATGTGTTTATGTTGTGTAGTAATGTCAAATGTTCAGAGTATATTTATCCATTTCAGGCAACTGCCCATGATATATCTATTGACACTGATGTTCTAATACAGCTTGTTCCTGTCAGAATCTTTTAATCCTATCTGTCTGCATTGAAAAACCATTTAAGAAAAAATATTAATCTTTATACTGCCTCACACTACAATGGGCTGCATCAACAGGAGCATGACCAGCAGGTCGAAGGAGGTGATCCTGCCCCTCTACTCTGCTCTTGTGAGACCTCACTTGGAGTGTTGTGTGCAGTTCTGGTGTCCTCAACAGGAAAAGGACACGGAACTGTTGGAACAAGTCCAAAGGAGGGCCACGAGGATGATCAGGGGACTGGAGCACCTCCCGTATGAAGACAGGCTGAGAGAGTTGGGGCTGTTCAGCCTGGAGAAGAGAAGGCTGTGTGGAGACCTCATAGCAGCCTTCCAATGTCTGAAGGGGGCCTATAGGGATGCTGGGGAGGGACTATTCATGAGGGACTGTAGTGAGAGGACAAGGGGTAACGGGTTCAAACTTAAACAGGGGAAGTTTAGATTGGATATGAGAAAGAAATTCTTTACTGTAAGGGTGGTGAGGCGCTGGAATGGATTGCCCAGGGAAGTTGTGAATGCTCCATTGCTGGCGGTGTTCAAGACCAGGTTGGACAGAGCTTTGGGTAATGTGGTTTATTGTTAGACGTCCTTGCATCTTTGATCAATGTATTGAATCTTCATTGTTGCTGGAAGGGATGGAAAGTGGTTATATAGCATTACCATTGAGGTGTTAGTCAAAGTTCATCATGTCACTCATTCTTTTTCTTCTTTTGCTTTAGAAAAGAACAAGTTTTATTACATCTGATATCCTTTTACATAGTTAAAATCACTCTTTTTTCTTTCATTTAAAAGCTATTAATAAAAGTGACTTTTTTACTTGGTGCAATTATAGGTGAGTTAAAATATTATAATGTGAGTTATGGGTTTAACATATAGAAGACTATGTTGATTTTAGTTATATGCTTGAAAATTATGAACATACTTTTACCTCTATTGAGTAAAGAAACAAACTAAATGCACTTTTCATCAATCTATCATGAAGAACTTGCTGAGCTTGAATAAGAGAAAATAAATGATGGTAGCAGAATCTCTTCAGAAAGCTTTTTCAAGTTTTCACTTGAATAATAACAAATTATTTTAAGGTAAGTGTTTTCCTTTAATAGTTGTTTCTGCTGTTCCTTATCATTGAGATTTTTTTCATCCTGAGCATAACATTCTTACCTTTACAGAAAACCATGTATACCTACTGTGTATGAATTTCCCCCTCCATAAAAGTGAGTGCAATGATATTCAATGGTATTCAATATTGATACAAGCTCTGGAGGTTTTTGTCCTCTCTGCACTCATAGATTGAAATTATCAAGCATGCTTAATTGTTCTTCATTGTCTGCAGTTTTAGGATGTGGCTATCTTTCTCTGACTGTTTTGGATATTATATTGTATGGCATGTTTTGATCATGTTTTTTAGTTTAATTTTCAGTCTATTCTGTAATTCTAAGATTTCAAACGCCCCTTTCCCTTCTAAAATTTCCATTTTTGTGACTACCAGAGAAATTCTGACATTCAGACCATGGAAGTTCTGTCATGAATTGGGGGATTTGGTACAGTGAAATCCTCCCCTCCCACCCTACTCCCATACACAAAAGCAAGTGAAAAGATAGATAGGCATGGCTTCTGTGATGAACTTCATTTTGTCAAGAACAGAAATGAAAATTATGAAAGGACTCCAAAGGAAACATGTTATTGTTAGGTGTCTAATGCCAAAAGTGACCATTACTGAGGACTCAGCTGTCAGTGCTGATAAAAAGAAATTTTGGTTCTGAGCACCACTTCTTCCTGCCCATATCTAAGCTAAAGTAATTCCTTAGACGGCATGATAAATCTCTCCAACTGTGTGTCATGGGTTCAGCAGTAACAGTCATTTTTTCTGCTTCTTGGCAGCTGGTTAAGTGCTGTGTTTTGACTTTTGGCCTGGGAACAGCGCTGATAACACCAGTGTTTTCAGTTACTGCTTGGTAATGTTTTGATCTGACCAAGGACTTTCTGAGTCTCATGCTCTGCCAGGGAGGAGGGGAAGCCGGGAGGGAGCAGAGACAGGACACCTGACCCAGACTGACCAAAGAGGTATTCCATGCCACAGCACGTCATGCCCAGGATGTGAAAATGGAGGGCAGAAACCCAGAAGGGTTGGGGTGCACTGCGTGGTTGGGCTTGGTATAGGTGGTGAACGACTGTATTCTTTCCTTGTATTTGCCTTGTCACTATTATTATTGGTGGTAGCAGTAGTGATTTGTGTTATACCTTAGTTACTAAACTGTTCTTACGTCCACCAGTGGGAGTTGCATTCTTTTGATACTCCTCCCCATCCCTCCAGGACTGGGGGAAGAAAGAGGGGGGAGTGAGAGAGCAAAACTGCATGACTTATAGAGACTTAAACCATGACAGTTATTTTGGCGCCAAATGTGGGCACGAAGGTTTGAGATAACGATAGGATTAATAGCCACTCGTCACAGTGCTGATTTATTGGCTCTCAAAGTCGTTGCTCATGATTCTCTTGAGTTCATGGTTTCAGCCTGTGGTGCCTTACTTACAGATGGTATTAGTTATCCTAGCATTTTTCGGATATGGGTTTTGGGTTAAGGTTCTTGTTTCATTGTATTTAGTTGGAATGGCTTGTAATACAGGTGGGCTCCAGAAACAGGGGGGGCGGATGTGGATGTGGACTTGTACCTGGCAGTTCGGCTGCTCTTCACCGTCCTGGCCCTCGTCCTCGACTCCGTCTTTCTGAGGCTGTGGGAAGCCGAGGGGGGACATCCCCGGGAGCCACTGACAGCCAAAACGGCCGGGGAAAGCGGCCCCAGGGACCAGGAGCTGAACCCTGCGGCTGCCGAGCAGTGGGAGGGGACGACAGAAGATCCGAACCCTGCAACCGAGCCCAGCCCAGTGGTGGCCGAGAGCATTCCCCAGCAGCCGCCCGCAGAGCCCTGAGGGCCGGATCCCCAGGAAGATGCAGGAGACCACGCAGCACTTCCCAGCAAGGCAGAGGAGGAAGATCTGGACTCAGACAAAGAGCAGCTTGTGGTGAGAGAGCCAGCAAGCACAGCAGCTGCACCAGCCCCAGTGACAAGTACAGCAGCCTCATTTGAGAGCTCTGAAGGTTTTGAAAGGCCTTTGGGTACCCTTGAGACCTGCCTGCTGATTGTGATGGGGATCACAGTGTTGGCACGCATACAGAGTGTGTTTTACCCATGGCCATTCTGTCTGGTCCTGAGAGTTAAGCAGAGTGGGGTGTGGGCCTTGTCTGGGGTTAGATGACGATGTAGAAGGACCAAGAGATTTTCCCCGAGGCTGGACAATCATGAGTGGCAGGGTGTGTAGGAAAGTATGGGCGAGTACCTAGTCCACTGGACCCCTCCAGTGCTTTGGAAGAGTCGCAGATGGAAGGCAGCTGTATGGAGTCCCCATTGACAAGCTGCAGAAACTGCTGGAGGGGAGAGTGAATTATTTTGAGCCTGGTGGGCCCATGACACCTCAGGCCATCAGGGCAGAGATGCAACATACAGATGGACTCATGATCGAGGGTGGACTTAGCAATAGACACTACTGCCCAGGTTATTCATGGGTGTGAACACTGCACCCAGTCTCTCCTGCTCTGGAAGACTTCCAAGAGATGGAGCCCGACATCATGGACTGGATGGTCTCAGCAGCTTTGTAGCGATTGCTCCATGCACTAAGGGGTGATCTCTCTCCCTCTCTGTGTGTGTGTAGATGTATATATACATGTGATGGTATATTGAAAATGTGGAATCTGAGCATGACGTGAATGGTATGGAATAAGGGGTGGATACTGTCATGGGTTCAGCAGCAGCAGTCATTTTTTCTCCTTCTTGGTAGCTGGTGCAGTGCTGTGTTTTGACTTTCGGCCAGGGAGCAGCGCTGATAACACCAGTGTTTTCAGTTACTGCTTGGTAATGTTTTGGTCTGACAAAGGACTTTCTGAGTCTCATGCTCTGCCAGGGAGGAGGGGAAGCCGGGAGGGAGCAGAGACAGGACACCTGACCCAAATTAACCAAAGAGGTTATTCCATACCACAGCACGTCATGCCCAGAGTGTAAAAACAGAGGGCAGAGACCCGGAAGGGTGGGGGTGCACTGCTTGGTCAGGCTTGGTATAGGTGTTGAGCGATTGTATTCTCTCCTTGTATTTGCCTTGTCATTATTATTATTGGTGGTAGCAGTAGTGATTTGTGTTATACCTTTAGTTACTAAACTGTTTCTTATCTCAACCCGTGGGAGTTGCATTCTTTCGATTCTCCTTCCCATCCCTCCAGGACTGGGGAAAGAAAGAGGGGGGAGTGAGTGAGCAAAACTGTGAGTTACAGAGGCTTAAACCACGACACTGTGCTATGATGTCCCTCACAGGTGAAAAAAAATCTCATGGAAGAGAATCATAAAGAGGGTTTAGGAGAAATTTCTATTTCCAATATTCAGGCAGTCTTCATAACTCAACTATACCATCATATTTTATGCCTTGCTCTCTGTCCCCTAAGGTAGGAGAAGGTGAATCTACTGTGAGAAGCGAAATCTTTTTACTACCTGTTCTAAAATATAATTATTCTCTCTAAAAAAAAAAAAAGAAGTGATAGGCATTTTCCCACTGAGGAGCATATGTAGATTCCTTTAACCACAATTTGTGTCTGACTTAGTGACTACTTTCATATTTTTCCTAGGGCTTGGGGGTGATGTTTTTAATGCATCAGTTCATATAATAAAGTGACAAGGAATTCTTCTAAGGGAAATTTCAAAAGCTATTTTTGAAACCAGTGAGAAAACTAAGTATGCTAGGTTTACAAGATTGTGAAGAAAGGGGAGGGGAATTTTCAAGAATATAGCACATACATCTGAGGCCTATAACTAGAGGAGAATAGACTGTCTCAACCTTTTCTGCAAAGCTAAGAAACTTGATTATTTTCCTACAGATTAACTAGAGTAAAATGTTTCCCGTCACTCTTTTTCAGTCTGTATTTGCCTTTACATGTAACACAGAAACACTTTACTACAAATTCTGGTTTGTCCAAATGTCCAAACTGTAGCAAGAAAACACATCCTCTCTTAGTATTAGGATGGGAGGAAAACACAAAAGAAAAAAAAAAAACATAACAAAAAGAAAGACAAATCAGTTAAAAACATATTAAGACTTTCTCTTCAAAACGTTTCCAACACATTCATCTGTGAAAGGTGAAGAATGCAGAGATGGACACTATCCTGTTCTGCCATCTCCATTTTCTAGGAAGTCTGTGAAAGCTGAGATATCCTTTGTTCTGGCTTACAGCTTTTTTACCCTTTTCCTTGTTTAATTTTCATCACTTCCGAACAGAAAGCCAGGAATATCATGGAACTGACTTTAGAATAAAGACATGCAGGTTACTGCTACTACAATCAACAGATAATTGTGCAGAATTAGGCAACAGTGCCACTGCTCTTTGTGGCAGGGTAGTCGGGACAGCCAGAAAACAGCCATGAGAGGTAGAGAGTTCAAGCAGCAAGTGAAGTCCTTAATTACGAAGAACTCCTGTTTATACATCCTTTTGCATAGCGTGGTACAATCTCATTGATTAAGCATAGCATAATACAAACATGTTGGTCAAGCATAGCATAGTACAAACTTATTGATCAAGCATAGCATAGTGCAAACTTATTGGTCAAGCATAGCATAGTACAAACTTATTGGCTAACAGTTTATTCTATTTGTGATTGGTTGTTAAAACACTGTTCAAAAATTTTTACTAAAATCCATTGTTTTGCCAAGTTCTTCCTTTGTAGTTAGTTACTCCCCTTATCTGACTTGCTCCTCCAGATGCCTTCTACTTTCCTACTCGGATGCCTTCTGCTTCCTCATTTGGATGCCTCTGGTGCTTCATTTCTCATGGATACACTTTAACATCTTCGATACTGAGTTCTAACTTCATGTCTTCAGTCAGGGAATCCACGGGCCTACCATAGTCCCCCACCACAGTTCTTGATGGACGTAAATACCTAAATCAAGCCCCTATCTTTAGATGAGTGCCCCAGGATCTACATTCCAAGCAGAGAAATACATGCTTAAGATCCACATGAATGGGGACGTTCAAAAAAGCACACTTTTGCTTAATATTTATTCTTGATTAGCTTAATGTTTTCTTAAATACACTGTATAGTCTTTCAGGGGACATTGTCCTCACTATTCATAAGGAATTATTTATTTATCTATCTATTTATTGGGGGTGGGGGGGCCGTGGCTAAGTCTGCCACCTATATTAGACATCCCCATCTGTCTCACCAAATAGACAATATAATTAATGCATAGTCTATTCTACAAAGTTTTCCAAGCTGTTTGATAGGTGCATTTCATCATGCTTTTTCATGGCATAATGTTTTTCTGCAAATACTTTGACATGTCAAGCTCTCTTTTTATGTGAGCACACTTAGATTATTCATGAATGTAAAAGGCACTTTTACTCAGCTGAGAAAGTCAGGGGAGCTGAGGGTTATAAATGTAATTTTTCAAGTCAGAAAAGCTGAGTCTCTGATACTAAAACTACACTCGATCACTTTCCTACTCTGAGGCACTTTGTGTCTTTGTAAAGAAATATGTAAGTTGGGCCATACTTTAAGTTCTGATCAACCTCACATGAAAAGGTTTTGCTAGCACATACGTACTGCTCGAAGCCCCTTGTTTTCAAAACTGTATAAAAGCATGTTGTTCTTCTCAATGGGCTAAAAAGATCAAGTATTATATTAGAAATTATACGCTGTAGTTCCTTTGAAAATATTAACATATACATCTTTTGGGCTCCATGTTTTCTTTATGAAGGACTCTATGATTCAAAAGCAAGATTTAAAGGAAATTATTTCTTTTTTTCAGAGCATGTATGCATTTATAATAAACACAAGAGAAAAAAATAAATCTAAATAAGCTATTTTCTAAAGCACTGCTTGAAATAAGTACTTAAAAAATAAAAATCAATCTCAAAAAGTGAGATACTATATTTTAAAAATTAAGCCTCTCAAAACTGAAAAACATTATTTGAATACTTTCATTCAAATTCCTGGATTTGAAAGTAGCAAGAATGGGGAACTTCAGCCCTGTTTAAAAGAGATTAAGCTACTGACAGTATTCACATACAAAAAATGCAAGAATGCACAGATCATGGAAATGATGTGACAGAAAAAAAAAATTAAAATATGTAGTTCCTTAAAAAGTCCGTGTCAAGGAATTATGACTGGTTTTTAAAGATAAAGTTAAGCAGTAATATAATCAAGAAGAAAATGTCAGGTGGAATATCCTTGTAAAAATCTACATGTGCTATGTTAGAAAAAGTGAGAGCAATAAAACTTAAGAAGAAAAATTCAATTAGAAATAATAACATAGTTACAATAGTTATATCCAAAAATGGGGAGAGATTTCAAAATAAGTGTACTTTTTTTTCTGAAATTGAACCAATATTATGGAAAATATCATAGAATCATAGAATAGTTAGGGTTGGAAAGGACCTTAAAATCATCTAGTTCCAACGTCCCTGCCAGGGGCAGGGACACCTCCCACTAAACCATGCCACCCAAGGCTCTGTCCAATCCAGCCTTGAACACCGCCAGCGATGGAGCATTCACAACTTCCCTGGGCAACCCATTCCAGTGCCTCACCACCCTCACAGTAAAGAATTTCTTCCTCATATCCAATCTAAACTTCCCCTGTTTAAGTTTGAACCCATTACCCCTTGTCCTCTCACTACAGTTCCTCATGAATAGTCCCTCCCCAGCATCCCTATAGGCCCCCTTCAGATACTGGAAGGCTGCTATGAGGTCTCCATGCAGCCTTCTCTTCTCCAGGCTGAACGGCCCCAACTTTCTCATCCTATCTTCATGCAGGAGGTGCTCCAGTCCCCTGATCATCCTCGTGGCCCTCCTTAGGACTTGTTCCAACAGTTCCATGTCCTTTTTCTATTGAGGACACCAGAACTGCACACAATACTCAAAAAAAGATGCAAATATAGGCATGTGTTTAAAAATACGTCTTAATTTTAAAGATGCAGTTTAAGCATGGGCATTCAGCAGATGATGATTGGAAGAAGTTAAAAGGATGATTTGAAGAAGTTAAAAAAAAAAGTGAATGAAAGTTCTAAAGTTTATGTGCACTGACAAAATTATTATAAGAAAAGTTTCATTGACATCATTAAAGGTTATCTCTGCTGATATTCTATCCATGGTGTCAAAGTAATTTTAAAAACATTATAGGTGAAAGGTCCATAATTTGGATTATTAACTTTACAAAAGCTTCAAAAGCAAACAGTGAAGCAAAAACCAAATGTACCAAAAACCAAACTGAACACAGTGAAACAACGGAAAAAATACCTAGAAATAAATTTACCAATTGTTATATTTTGCAGATAACTGAGTTTGCTTCAAGAGATACAGTTTGGATAACAAAAACAAAATACTCTATCCTGGGCTCTGAATTGCTCTAGCAAGTCTCCTATAAACTTGTTAGCTAGTTCTGGTATTCCTTACATCATTGTAGAGATGTTGGTTCTCAAACTGGGACTGTTTTTTGTGCCAGTCAAATCCATCTTCACATGCCATGCTCTGGTCCTATCTCAGTTACTTCTGTCACTTTTCTCCCCTTAGCTTCATGTCTGGCAGCCTTTCTATCCTTGGCATTCATTCTGTGAGGCTTCCCAGTTTAAGAACTTATTTTATAAAATATGAAGAAAAAATGAGAAAGACAAATTAGGGGCAGTTTAATTAATTCATTCACTATATATAACAAAACCCAATTCATATTGACTAGAAAATAATAAGCACTGTTACTTCCCAAACTGATGGACCATTCATTCAGGAAAATAACAACAGTACCAGAACGCATGGAACTAAAGTTGTGCCTTGTAGAAGAAATGAGGCACACAATTCAACTACTGTTTTCCTGAATGTCATTTGAGCTTGCATCTAATGGATGGTTACATATCTGAAAACAACATTGTTCACCCTAACCAAGAAATAAATCACTTTCCCTGAATGGAGGTCTTATCCTTTCAAGAGTGAGCCATATTTTCAGTCAGAAGAAGGTAAATTTCAGTAAAACTGATTATCTTATGAAATACCCTTGTTGGGCCAAAAATATAATGAGATGTCATCCTTTATCTAAGTAGCAACATTAAGAGCCGATTAATGAATTCTAATTTATAGTTAATTGGATTTTTGATCCAAATACTGTCTCTGGTTGCACAGTTGAAAACATGATGAATAAAACTATCATTCAGCTAAAGGTGCTGTATGTGGATGTTCAAATACATTGACAAAATTTAAGGTGTAAAACTTCTATTAAACTTTATTAGATTGAAAAAAATTAGTTCTGCAGTTGTTTTTAAAGTGAAAATTTACTTTTCTAAATGCCATATAGACATGTAGTGTGACTAGATAGCCTTAAAAAATATGCAGATTTTGTACACCTTTCATTAACTCCTTAGATGTTGGATAGCTTTAAACATTAAATTATATTTCATTATTGATACAACAAATAGTGAATTTCAATTGAAATGCATTACTACATCTCTCTGCATTCTCAGTCTTACTTTCTGCAAACTATTATACATTTCCTAACTCTCAGTGATTTAAAATATCATTTTAAAGTTTTGTTCAAAATAAAAAGGTAACTACTAACTGCTGTGTGATATCAATTACTATCTTAAAACTCAAGTTTTATTTCAAAGTATAATAATGTTAAACAACAATATCTGCACAGAGTAAATTGCAATAAATATTATTACTGTTTTAAACCAAAATGTGTTATGTTCTGTATGTGTGACGTGTCATGTATTTGTAATCTATGAAGATCCAACTCATGTAGTTTTACACTTGTTCTAGAATATCTGTGCAAGTAAAGAATAGAAGAGCAAGCACTTGGAAAAAAAGACACCTGGATGCCTCTTGGAGGGAAATGCCAAATTACAGTAAATGTGTCCAAGTTCCACCAGCTGCTCCTGCTGCATTGCTGGAGTGCTGCTGTCATAGGGAAAGAGGTGCTGTCAACTAAATCTGGAAAAAGTAAACACTCCCAAGGGACTCTGTGCCCAGCGACATTTTGCAGTAAATGTCTGTTCCTAACCAATATGTCCTATTTCCGAAACACCTATTTTTTTATGTAAATAATAAATGAATCTGTCATCTATGTATGCCAAGACCATACATTAGTGAAAACTTCCATTTTCTTTACAATTAAGAAAGTGTTGTCATACAAGACCAATTACATAGTTTCCTAAAAGCAAGTTCCAGTCACAATATGGCTGAGAAATATTGTGGGTGATAAATTGCAGTTCAATCCCATAAAGTAAATTGAAATTTGATTCTATAGATAAATATCCAGCCTTTGAATTTATTGATCTCAAACTGCACGTAAGAACAAGCCAGACAACATTATCTACCCACTTCTAACAGAAAGATTTCAAAGGAATGAAATGAGTCCATACAGGGAAACAATGTAGTGGAAATCTACTCATTTCCTGCTTCACATCTTCTGCTTACTGAGTCTAAGATTGAATATTCTCCATTTTTTGTAGAATTATAATCACACTGGTATTCCATATAAATCAGAAGAGAGATATCCTATGAAAAATCAATTTCATTTCCATTTTTGTCTAAAAACATATTTTTAGACTCCAAAGCAGGTCCTGCAGATTATACAGTGAATGTGAATAAGACTGAACACTCATATTTTCATGTTGGATGTAATATATGGAGGTATTATGTTGCTCTTTCATTTGGGCCAAATCTTTAGACAACAGTGTTGTCTAAACTTGAGAACTTGACAGTGTTGTCTAAGCTAGACTAAATGCTGTTGTCAAATAACTTTCATTTCCATTGCTGAATGGTATTTTAAAGGATGTTAAGATACTTTAATGCCTCCAGGAAGGCAACCAAACTGGTAAAGGGCTGGAAGGAATAAGGCTTTGTTATGGGGAGACACTTAAGGACTTTAGGCTTATCTAGCTTAGAGAAAAAGAGGCTGAGGGGAGATATCATTGTTCTCTTCCCCTTCCTGAGAAGGGGAAGCAGAGAGGGAGGTGCTGATCTCTTCTCCCTGGTAATAGGTGACAGGATGTGTTGCAGTGGTTCAAAACTGTGTGATGGGAGGGTCAGACTTGACATTAGGAGGTGTTTACAGAGAGGGTAATCGAAATATGAAACAGGCTTCCTGGAGAGGTGTTCAATGCACCATGCGCATGTCAGTGTTTAATAGACAATAGGACAATGTACTTCACAACACGCTTTAACTTTTATTCAGCCCTAATGAATCTGAACAGTCAGACTAGATAGTCATTGTATGTCCCTTCCAACTGGAGTTATTCTAGTCCAGTCTAGCATAATCTACTCTAATATTTTATATAAATGTGCAGTTCTTTTAGCTTCAGAAAAGGTCTTAAAAGTTTACTCACATATAAACTAGAAGGTCCAAAACTAGAAGTCACAAAAAAAAAAAAAAAAGCTAATTTCAATTCATTCATTTATTCACTTATTCATTCATTTATTCATTTTTTCATTCATTTTTCTTAAACGTAGGTTTTATTACACAGATTATTGCACAGCCAAATATCCTGCAAACACTTATCCAGTGTTACTGTCTGGAATCTTATAGACTCATAGAATCATGGAATAGTTAGAGTTGGAAAGGACCTAAAGATCATCAAGTTCCAATCCCCCTGCCATGAGCAGGGACACCACACACTAAACCATGTTACCCAAGGCTCTGTGCAACCCCGCCTTGAGCACTGCCGGGGACGGGGCATTCACAACTTCCCTGGACAACCCATTCCAGTGCCTCATCACCCTCACAGTAAAGAACTTCTTCCTTATATCCAATCTAAGCTTCTCCTGTTTAAGTTAAACACATTGTCCCTTGTCATATTACTGATGAAGAGTCCCTCTCCAGCAGCCCTGTAGGTCCCCTTCAAATACTGGAATGCTGCTATAAGGTCTCAATGCAGCCTTCTCTTCTCCAGTCTGAACAGCCCCAAGTTTCTCAGCCTGTCTTCATACAGGAGGTGCTCCAGCCACCGATCATCCTTGTGGCCCTCCTCTGGACTTGCTCCAGCAGCTCCGTGTCCTTCTTATGTTGAGGACACTAGAACTGCACACAGTGCTGCAAGTGAGGTCTCACGAGAGCAGAGTAGAGGGGCAGGATCACCTCCTTTGACCTGCTGGTCATGCTTCTTTTGACACAAACTGGTTGGTTTCTGGGCTGTGAACGCACACTATGCACTGGCTCCTTACGTCACAATGGTCTTCTATCTTGGGCATTTGACTGCTGAGCTGCTTCACAGTGACTGTGTTCCTCAGTGGTTCCTCTCAAAAAGATTGTTTCATTTTCTGAGATATTAAGAAATTCTTCTTAGTGATGATCCTTTGTTCTTCATGCAACTGTTACAGTAGGAATTTTCTAAAATAGATTAGCCTGTTGATAAAATTTTCTACTACCCTAGAAACAGTTATAACACTCTGGTTCTCTTCTTTTATTAAAGACAAAACACAGATTAAGAGAAAGTGCTTTAGTGAATATTTCTGTGCAATCTAGTTTTAGACAATATTTTGTTTATGGTTTGTTTATGCTTTGGCTTGTTTCTTACAGTCTTTTTATATGTTTCTGCAGAATTACAGCCTTGATTTACAGATGTTTTGCCTTGATTAAGTCTTTTTAATATTCTAGGATGTTTCACCCCACAGCTTAGATTATTTTTTTTTTCAGTAGTAGAAGTTGCTAGCTGAAATTCTCATTTTTTATTGCATTCTGCATTTAAACGCTTGTTTCTTGGAGGTGCTTGAATGCTTTTAAGAAAACTTCATTGCATGAAAGTATAAATTCGTAGTAAAAAGAGTGACTTCTCTCAGCAAGAAATGCAATTTACAAAGACATCAACCGTAAGAGATGCCTACATTGAACTATGTATTATGACAAAGAATTTAGTTTCTAGCAGCAGGAGTATCTCTGAGCTAAAAGCAATCACAAGGCTATTTGAAACTGGAGAATATGCAATCTGCCTTTTTCTGGAGACATATTTAAGAAGCAATTAGTCTTCTTTTTATAAAAGGATCGTATGAAGACAGGCTGAGAAAGTTGGGGCCATTCAGCTCGGAGAAGAGAAGGCTGCGTGGAGACCTCATAGCAGCCTTCCAGTATCTGAGGGGGGCCTATAGGGATGCTGGGGAGGGACTCTTCATTAGGAACTGTAGTGATAGGATAAGGGGTAATGGGTTCAAGCTTAACCAGGGGAAGTTTAGATTGGATATGAGGAAGAAATTCTTTACTGTGTGGGTGGTGAGGCACTGGAAGGGGCTGCTGAGGGAAGTTGTGAACGCTCCATCGCTGGCGGTGTTCAAGGCTGAATTGGACAGAGCCTTGGGTGTCATGGTTTAGTGGGAGGTGTCCCTGCCCCTGGCAGGGGTATTGGAACTAGATGATCTTGAGGTCCTTTCCAGCCCTTACTATTCTATGATTCTATGATTCTATGACAGGTGAAATAAAGGCTGCAACCACACAAAAAGTGAACAGAGTTTGAAGCTAGTCAAAACCTAAATATATGGAATTAACAAAGGTTTTAATAGAATGTGGTATTAAAAAAATAGAGATGGATATGTCTGAATGTGGGAGCAATGCAAAAATCAGCAAGAGAAATAGAGAGGCAAGTAGAGAAAAAAAGTATGATGAGAAAGTCCACAATGTTGGGTGGTGAGGGGAAGAGGAGGGAAACAGATTTGGTTTACAACCCAGGAAGATGATTTTGGTTTCCTTTATGCTGCATGTACTGAAGGACGGAATTTTTTGCTTTTTATGTACATAACAGGGAACATGTCCAACGCATTTTATCACTAAATTCTTCTTTGATTCAAAGAGATTTTGAAACTAACATTTATATTAACAAAATAAAAAGAGCGAGGTGCTGTATTGGCTCAGAGACTGGTGAACAATTGCTTTTATGATTTAATTATATAGCTCTCACTTGCAAGAATTATCCCATGCCAAATCTGTCCCCCAGACAATGTCTGAGCATGGGTCAGAATAATGGGCCAAAGGGTAGGCAGCATGAATGAAGCTACCTTGTTTTACCATGGAAGAGAATATAACCATAGAGAAGTGAAAGAGACTGGGTCACTTGCTCTCTAAGAAGCAAACTGGGCTGGCCCCTTTTATTTCCTGAAAAAGATATAACCTAGGAGCTTTCATAAGAGTCAGCTGAAATTGAACAGGCAGTTAGGTACAGGCTGGTGTTGCACTGTGCCTATCAGTAATACCTTAAACAGTGAAATAATTTTCCCAGACTGTTGATATTTACTGGATTAAAGCATATTTACCAAATGGAAACATCCTTCAAAGTTTAAAATCTTAATTAGCTGATTAAGTCAAATTTTAAAGCTGTGTAATTCATCTACTTTTCTGCAAGTTCTGTTAAACTAGCATTTTATTTTAAGATTTACAAAAATTCTAAAGAAGTGATTGGATACTGTAATATATGTAGTTCCACAAACAAAAGAAGAGGAAAAAAACACTCAATCAAACCAAACCAAACAAAACAAAGAAGCTTTTTTTCTGTCAATTCTATTGTTCTCAACATATTCTCATCTTTAGTGTAAGACTTTTACGCTGCATTATTCGTGAAAGAAATAAAATCAATCTTCATTTATAGCAAGCAATGTGTATGATTTAAAATTACACACAGAATTGCAGAATACAACACTTTTCATTCCAAGAAATCCCAGATAAATGAATGTCATTGCTATGACTGTGGACATGTCTTACAGAAAGCTCTTAGTCCTACATTACACCATCAACTCAATCATCTTTCTTGGTTTTCCCAAGATGTGAGAGTCTAATGACCACTCTCACATTTTTTTCTAACCTGTCATTACTAGTATTTATCCTGATGTAAATATTAAAATACTTCGGCAGCCAAAACACTTTTGACTGGCCATTTTCCAGTCAAAAACATATGTAGGTCCTCTCCTGAAGAATGTAAAGAGAAAAAATTACATCACAGGAGAGAAAAACTGAAAAATGCAATAAGCCCTTGCCTAACTAGATAAATGCTTTTCCTAAATTTAAGTTCTCTAAATGTCCCTTGCTATATTCATCATTCTGCTATATATAGAGCTGCCTTGCAATGAGATTTTCTTAGTTGGATGACCAGAAAAGGTCAGCTATCCTCAGAAAAGATTCATATGTCAGAAATTCTAGTGTTGAATGCAATAAAACTTGGAAATCCTATTGAATCTATTTTATGTGTATGTCCAGCTGCGAAAGCCAAAGTACTTACAAAATGTTGTTATAAATACAGAGAACTCAAAAAAAAATGTTCATTTAAGCTTTAAATCAAGCAATCACTGCCTGGCATCACAGTAAATCCATAGTTTCTCAGAAATGCTCAATGGAATTTCTACACATGCATTCTCCAGCAGTTTGTAGATAGAATTAAACTTGATTCTTCCCAGAAACATCAGATCTGCTAATCACGTGGAGAACAAATGTAAAGTACATTCGTACATATCCCCACCAGAAGTAGGGGAGGTCTAGTCATATCAGCCTCATCTAAGCAGTTATCCTCATTTCCAGTTCACTTATCTATATATATCAATATTATATCCTTTTAGTCTTCCTTGACAAGTTATTTAAATAAGTCAGATCTATAAAGTTGGTCTTGTTGACAAAAACACTTATAAAAAGGCTAGAAGGCAAATAGGATCATAGCGGTACAAATTTTTCATTTATATTCTGCATTAGACTACTAAGTAGCGTCTGATCACAAAGAAAGCATAGAATTTTTATGAAGTTCCATGCAAACTTTAAAATTCATGGCATGCATGAGACAGTATCTCTTCTTTTCTTTTTTTTCATGTCAACAAAGCACAAAAGAGTTAAGTGACATGCTTCTGACTACAGGAAGGCAGGACATCAGGGAGGCAACTGAAGATAACCTATGGCCTTAGTAAGATGAGCTCTCTAGACAATAAAGAAGCACCTATGTTAAACCAGAAGACAGTACTGCTTCTTTTAAGCGTATTCTTACTTTGCACAGATGTCCTTTAAATAATTAAAAAAAAAACCTTAAATTTGTATAATAATGGATTGCATCAGAGCAGGATGCACTGTGCTTGAAATTAATAAAAAATGTCATGCAGTTCAGCATTTTCTGCAGTACAAGTTCTGACAAGCTGAAAATTCTTGCAGCCTGGTGCACAAGCCAGGCAATAAGCAGAGATCTGAAGTCATAACACTTATTCAATATCAAATACTACATAACATTATGTTTCTTGTTCAATGGTTGAGATTCTGAGCATATGATTAAGGCCTCTGAAACAAGTCAATGTCATGTATTCAGTTACATCTCCAGAAACGAGAAATTCAACTTTAAATTAATGTATTAGCCCAGGAAAGTGTAATTCAGTCAACATTAGTATTTCAGACCAGTAAGCCTTGTAACCACCTAGGCTGTTTTTTTTTTTTTTTTTTTTTTTTGGTTTTTCTTTTTGAACATATCTTTTGTTTCAATGAGTAAAGCCACTAAGTATTTAGGTGTCTCAGTTCTGTTGTTACCTTCAGAAAGAGCTTAGTGAAAAATCTGAAGTCTCAAGGGAGTTCTAATATGCTCTGAACCTACCTAAAATATACTGAATTCAATAAAATAAAAAAAAAGAAAGCATGTTAGTTATGGTTTCTTTCATTAACGTTACAAGCGAGAGAAATACTGCTGCCTATATGAACACAGAGTGCTGCAAAATGTTGGAGACTGAAGTACAGTTTTAGCACAATGACTATCCCTCAGTTCCAGCTGGTGTGGCTTAGTACACAATTGCTTTTGGTTCTGACCCTTCACTGACTCAAATATATGGGTTTAAATTGAGAACATAAATATACACCGCTAGAAAAGTGCCATAGATATTATTATATATCCCTGGGTTGCTACTTCTTTGCTATTATAGTAAGCTTACTGCTTCTGACTATCACATCTTTAGGTATTAACTGTCCTAGGCAAAACCCAAGAGAGCTTCTTGTCCTTACTATTTGTCACACCATGGTGGAAAAGGCATTTGTTTTGACAAGAATTTCAGATAGATGGGAAATCATACTTATAGCTAACATTTCTGATGAGTAACTAGTGCAAGCTCACTATCAGACTGATAGAACACTGAATTATTCAATTGTTTTTATAATATGAACAGGTAACATAAAGATTCTGAGTCACTCAGTCATAGATAAATACATGCATTATAGGAATGCCCAATTTGTTGGTCCTCATGTAACAATAACATTGACAGTAATAGACCCATTTCAGAAGCACAGTCACAACCAAATGTATAAATAAAATTGGATGGAAGTAGCTAAGCATAACATTTCAAGAAAATCTAGACAGTATCAGAGATCAAGACAGTATCAAAATCAAAATTGCTATCTGAAGGCTAAGCAGAACATGTCAGATAAAGAAGTGACAGGCACCTTTGAAAGACCTGTGCTTTAGGTATGAATTCTGATTACTTAGCATTTGGAAGAAGTTCCTGAACCTTCCTGATAGAGTGAATACATCAAGAAACAAACTTATAAAGTGGGAGGACATTACAAAGTATTACTAAAGAGATATGATAGTGTGAAGGAAATACACTAAGAAGTAGGAGGAGGAATGTACACACACATACACACTATATTATGAGTTTATTAATCCTCATCAAGTGATAAGGTTACATCAAATAGAATTGTCATACATGTAGTATGAAGGAATTTCCAGGCTCAGTTTTCAAACACAGATTCCTAAATATAACTTCTTATCTGTATATTTAGACATAAATTAACCATGTGTGCTGGTCATAAACTGATCTAAAACATGCATTTGGATGCAAAAAGAAAAAAAGAAAAGAAAGAAAAGGAGAAGAAAAGAAAAGAAAAGAAAAAAGAAAAAAAAGGAAAAAAATGATTGAAGGAACATTTTAAATTCAAATTTCAAAGCAAAAACTTTTCAATTTACCTATGATGATCAGGAAGACGAGAAACAAAAAATACCATTTCTAAACAGAATCAATTGCATACTAGTGCATTTAAAATTAGTCTCATTCTCATCTGAAAGTGGTTAAAAGATATCCATTTACAGTATATTTCATGCTATAAAGATATCCATTTACAGTATATTTCATGCTATAAATGTTAATCTAACTATATATTTTAATGCCCTTGAGGCAGAATGGTAAGAATCTAGAAAGCCGTGTAAGCAAGGGGATCGTGCTCAATCCATTTGAAAAAAGTATGCAACACATTGTGCTTGAGTTACAACAATACCAATATCACTTGAAAGATCTTGAGGTGGTGAAGAATTTATAACATCTTGTCACAGCCCTAAGGCTCAGCTTCACCTGAGACCCTCATCTCTTCTCTGCACAAGGACCTAGAACCTCATTTCTTCACAGCTGCAGGCCAGGCCATCAGTCCCTGTCCAGCAACACTGTTGGAAGTGCTGGTCTGTACCTCTGTCACCGTCCCCTTGATATAGCCCTCAGCCGTTTGATTCAACTTGCCTTCACTTGTCCCTGATCCTTTCTCCTTTTGTCCCCAGGTGAGGTCTTGCAAAGACTCGACCTGGTTCATGGCTTGTCATGTCCATGAACTCTGTTACTTGTCTTCAGCTCTGCCGCTATATTCTGTCCTTGTATGATTGTTCCTTGCCAGCAATGGTGCAGCCTGTGCAGGGTCAGCCTTGTCTCCCCAATTCCCATCCCTTTGGGAGTAGCTAGTTCTCACTGCTCCTTGGCATTCCACTGCTAAAATTGTTCACCTTATAACCTTATATTTAGTCTGAATTCCTTTTCATATTTTTGATAGCAGCTTTCACTGTGTGATAGTTAGCCAAGCTATCTTTTTTTTGTTATAAGCAGCAACAGATCATGATCAAGTTACTGCTTAAACTTCTTTCAGATAAAATATTAGCAGGATTCCTGAATCTTTAATTAATTTTCTAGCAGTTTTCTGAAGCCTATTTATCATCCTGACATCATTTAAAATAAACATACTGTAAAGTAATGAATTTTTATTTTTAATTTTTTTTACTTATAAATTAACCTTTTTTTTTTAAATGTTTATAATTCCAGAATGTTCAGAGCTTGAGCAAACTTTAAATGTAGGTCAAATAGACATAGGCATCTTATAGAAACACAGGTTATGGCCACTGCACTTCTAATGAACATTCTCCCTAAGCAGTATGGGTTGTATATAGAGTGTGGTTCCCACATCTGGTTTCCATAGGACTGCTTCACCCAGTAAATTTCACAAACACAGTAATGACCTCATAGATGAAGCCTTCTCTGGTCAGGATCTTGTGTTCTTTACCTACCATTAATTTGATTCCCTCTCTTCTCCACTTGTAAAATATAACACATATTTAGTAACAAGATGTTCACAACAATGATAGACACAGTCTTTAAATTTAGTAGCCTAAACCAGAAAAAAAACTAAAGGAATATAAATGTTAATGAGGAAAATGTGGTAGGGAGCAAGCATATGGCTGCTATTTCATACAAATATACCAAAAGCAAACAAGAAGCAGGGAAAGGGTTTTAGAAAGGTCATAGTATCTCAAACACTACATTCATGAACTGGCAAAAATATATTTCATACAAATACACTGGCTTGCTTGTCAAATGAATTACCAGTCATACACCCTTAGCAATACCACTGAAGTGGGGAGACAGCTCTGGAGATTGTCTAGTCCATTGCCATGCTCAGTGCAGATAGGATCAGCTAAGGTGGGTTGCTCAGGTGTGTGTTGTTGGGTTTTGAATATCTCCAAGTATGGAGATTCTACAACTGCTCTAGGTAACCTGCTCCAGTGTTTGTTTTTACTGTTTCTTTTAAGTAATAAAGCAGAGGTAGATAAATAAAAATAATTTTTTTCTCTCTATTTTAATTGAAAAATCATTCCATGCTACAGTGTTTGTTCAACAACCTGACAGAATACTTTAAGGAAGTTGCGAAGGACTGAATTTTGTGTATGGCTACAGATGTGTGAGCAGGACTGTTGGAGGACTTGCTACAAAAAAACTGAAAACAATTATTTTCCAGTGATATTGTAAGGATGAAAAATGCTGTTGTTCCAGCTACTACTACGGACACAAGGAGTTGGTGATACATTAACTGTTACTAATACTTTTGAATCTGTACTAAGCTATCGCTAGAGTGCACAGACTAGCTAAAAACATCTTATTTTGCATGAGGCACTGCGGGCATGCATCTTGCTAACAGTGGATTCCTGATGAGCCCAACCCATGATCCAAGCCTCTATGAGGGCGTTGAAGTTCACCTTGGGCCCCAGCAAGAAGGAAGTCAACGGCTGAAGCAGCAAGTAAACAGGACATTATGGCTTGAGACCCAGATCTGGGCTGTACCAGACATAAATGTGAAGGGCCAATCAGAATCTGTAAAAGGGCACGTGGACAGTGCATGCAAGCAATTACAGTTTGCCTGATCGCATAAAGGGAAGGAGTTTTATTATATAAGGTGAACATTGCAAGCAACGAACAGCTTCTGCTTGATTCACATTGAATTGCGTGGAGTCCGTAATTTCTTCCCGCAAGGCACAAAATGGTAAACCTATGATTGTAAAAGTCTGAGATTTGTGCTGACATGAAGAGCATTTCAAAATACTTTTGCAAAGTGTTCTAACTTCTTATATTCAAAATGCCAGTTTCCATCTCTTTGCTGGATTTCTGGAATCCCAGAGTGTTCACATGACATCTGCATTAACTGAAATTCTAATCTTATTTAGGAGCATTAAGATTGCCTTACAAGTCTCTCTCTGGTATCGAGCCATTTTTTATAACCCCGAATAAAACATGTATGCTCAGTTCAGAGATAAGGAATCTCATAATTGACCAATACAGGTGCAAAGGCTGTGCTGTGCATTCATAGCAAATGTTTTCTCAGCAGTACATCAATACAAGCATGCTCCTCACTCAGTGTGTGACCCTTGGCCCTTATGTGGGTCCTTTATTTAATCAAATGTACATTATAAATCTTTCTTGTAGAAAATATTGTCTCCCTCTAAACACATGAGGAACTGTGAAGAGTCACTACAGACCAAGGAACTGAGGGACTTAGCAATGCTTAGTAGGCATGATACTAAGCCTGGCAGAAGTAGCACTTGAGTTTTTGCAGTGGGGATGGAGTGTGAGATGGACTAATTTGTCACACTGTAAGTCTACAGCTTAGGTGACAAATTTAAGAGAAGAGGAAGAGCGCATTAGGAACAACTATGCTGGAGTCCTGTCTGCACCTGAGACAGCACAGAAGTGGTGACAGGATAAAGAAAAAAGCTGATGAGAAATAAGTTTCACATTAAATTAAAAAATGGAAAAGAAAAAAAATCAGAGGGCTTCACTTTTTCATCTGTAAGTAAGACTTCTGTGTATAATTGTCCACATCATGACCATCATTACTGAAAAAGAGGCAAAATGTACTGATAGCAAAAAGGCACCGAAACAGCATGCCAACAAATCTATTGTTCAACATTTTGTGCTGTTGGGTGTTCTCATAGGCCCTGACCTTTCTGGTAATCACATCATTATCAATTTAATTTAAAAGTATTTGTGGAAATATTTCTATGAAAAAAAAATTCTAAAAAATTATTTAAATATGTCCAGTAAGGACAGAACTCTTCTCTACTTGTAACTACTAATGGCAGGAATAGAAATTATTAATTTAACAGTTCTACAACTCTGTAAAGTCAATAGAGTATCATTAATTTAAATAAGAATTGAACAAAAATTATGAACAGTCAGCATGTTAGCTAAAGACAAAAAATTATGTGTGAAATTATGTGGCATACACCCTGAAATCATCTGGCTTAGTTGTTTAGAAGCTGTCAGGCTGGACCTCCTTGGTACATTTTTCCATAATATAAGCCATGCTTCAGCTGAAAGTTCATGTTGGTTGACATAAAGCTATTACTTTTTTCTCAGAAAAATTCTCCATAACCTGATAAAGATGTAGAAAATTTATCTGTTTCTTCCTAACATCCCTCTTTATGTTGTTTCAGTCAGTTTTCTTTGTCTTATCTAATTCATTAATATAATTAAGTAAAAAGACCAATGATTTTTGGCTTGAAGTGTCTTCTTGACTTTAGAGACCAAGAAAGATGTGTTTGCTCAGCCTTTTCTTCCTTTCCCCCTCTACCCCAAGCCATACTGTTTATATAAATGCTACTACTTTCTTCTACAAACTCTCTCACTTTTATCCATAGAAAGTTCATGGCTTTTACAAAAACAGTATTTAAAATTATAACAATGGCTACATGACTACTTTTTGCAGATCAGGTGAAAAAACGCAGAGTATGTTTGTCAGTGACCATTAGTACTGCCTTGCTAATAAAATCATTATGCATTTTTGCCTGTGTATTTTCTCCCAATGTATCAACAGTGTATGTCTTTAAAATAATAATTACAGAAATAATATTTTTAAAATTCTGAACTTTCGGTATGATTTCACTTTGCAATTATTGCCATGGAGAAAGAAAATATTTCAACTGGGGAAAGTTAATCACTTATCAGTATTAAAAATATATCTCAGAAATCCATTTACCAATACTTTTCTTATTTCTGGAGAAATAATGCAAGAATTCTTGATTTACTGCTGATGTTGTGGATATTAGACATTCCCTGTAAGTAATAAAATTATAAGAACTAATTAGATCTACTAATATGATTTCATTTTTTTTTCTTTTATTTTAAGGTGACTGTTACTATAAAAGAAAAAAAAGAACCAGTGTTGACAGTGCAAATAAATAAGGTAATTTTTTTAAAGATTCAGATAAATGAAATTAAAATGACTGAAAATGCACAAAAGGAGATGTCATGGGTTCAGCAGCAGCAGTCATTTTTCTCCTTTGAAGTAGCTGGTGCACTGCTGTGTTTTCAATTTTTGGTCTGGGAACAGTGTTGATAACACCGATGTTTATAGTTATGGCTTAGAATGTTTTGGTCTGACCAAGGACTTTCTGAATCTCATGCTCCGCCAGGGAGGGGGTGGAAGCTGGGAGGAGGCAGAGACAGGACACCTGACCCAAACTGACCAAAGAGGTATTCCATGCCACAGCACATAATGCCCAGGATGTAAAACTGGGGTCAGGAACCCGGAAGAGTTCAGTTCACAGCTCGGTCATCGAGTGGTGAGCAATTGTATCCTCTTTCCTTGTATTTCCCTGGTCATTGTTGTTGGTGGTAGCGGCAGCGGTGGTTTGTGTTATACCTTAGTTACTGGACTGTTCTTATCTCAACCAGTGGGAGTTGCATTCTTTTGATTCTTCTCCCCATTCCTCCCCCCTCGGAGTGGGGGGGACGAAGGAGGGGGAAGTGAGTGGTCGGGCTTTGTATTAGAAGGGGTGAGCTATTGTATTCTTTCCTTGTATTTGCCTTGTCATTATTATTATTGGTGGTAGCAGTAGTGGTCTTGTGTTATACTTTAGTTACTAAACTGTTCTTATCTCAACCTGTGGGAGTTACATTCTTTTGATTCTCCTCCCCATCCACCCAGGAGCAGGGGGAAGAAAGAGAGAAGAGTGAGTGAGAGAGCGACTGCGTGATTTATGGCTTAAACCACGTCAGTTCTTTTTGGCGCTCAACGTGGGGCACGAAGGGTTGAGATAATGACAGAATTAATAGCCACTCATCACAATGCTGATTTATTGGCTCTCAAAGTTCTCTGGTTCTCATAGGTTCAGCGTATGATACTTTACATACAGCCGGTATTTCTTATCTTAACATTTTTCAGACATGGGTTTTTGGTTAAGGCTCTTGTTATATTGTACTTTATTGCACTGATTTTTAATACAATAGACTCAGCGATCATGAAACTGACCCGGCTTTTGTGCCCAATGTGGTCACCAACTCTATACTTTGGGAGGTATATAATAGAAGTGTTTAGCAATTACACATCTTTTTTCACCTCCTTGGGTGGTCAACCCATGAAGGAGACATTCTTTTATGCTCCCAGCCCCACCACCAGACCGTTTACAACATCGTTTGAGAATTTTTTAAGGTTTTGAATGGCCTTTAGACACCCTTGAGACCTGCCTGCTGATTGTGATGGGGATTGCTATGTTGGCATGTATACAGAGTGTGTTTTACTCACGACCATTTTGTCTGGTCCCGAGAGTTATGCAGAGCCAGGTTTGGGCCTTGTCTAGGGTTAAACTATGATATAGGAGGTCCAAGAGGTTTTCCCCGAGGCTGGATAGTCATGAGTGGCATGGTGTGTGGGACAGTATGGGCAAGTATCTAGGCCAGTGGGCCCCTCCAGTGCTTTGGAACTTCACCAATGAACAAATGCAAAATCCAGAAAAATTAGTAAAACACTTAAAGGAGGTGTGTTGTCATTCTGGTCACACCAGAGATGGACAAATCATGGCAACGTGCTGGGGCTTGGCCTATGCTTACAGAGCCCTTTTCAACACCATCCAGAACCTTCAAAAGGAAAAAAATGTCCCTGGACCTGAGGGTGGAGTAATGGACAGCGCAGCTACTCCAGCTCTAAGCACGGCAGCTATACCACCCCCAGGGACAAGTATAGCCACTACTCAAACTTTGACCGCAAGAGACAGTGCAGCTACTCCAACTCCAAACACAGCAGCTACACCACCCCCAGGGACAAGTACAGCAGCTACTCAAACTTCAACAGGAGAAAATAAGTAAAAAATATATATACAAAATTTTGTATCAGATTAACATTGTGGATTTGTCCATTAAACACAGTACAAAGGGTATGATTTCAAATAAAAAATGCAATGTTACTTGGATAAGAGGAATATCATTCTTTACAGCCCTCAGTACTAAGCAGATTAAAGAAATTAATTGCTTCATTTAAGAGAAATAATGAGTGGTCAGCTAATACCATTCTGATAAGTTGTATTGTAACATGCAGTTTTTTGAGAATGAGGTTTCACACAAAAAGGTGTTTGCCCATGGAGAATGATTTTAAGCTTGAGATTAGAAAACAGATGTCTCATATATTTTAAGATTAAAAATTCTTGATCTGGATCTTCATGTTGCTGTTCTAAGCTCAATAACAGTTTTTATTGTGGAATTTCCTTTCACTCCCTCCATAAACAAATACATTTTTAGATTGTAAACCCCATTAAAACACTAACTACTTCAATGAAAAATCAAACAATTCAAACCAAGGTTGACATTCTAGAAAATCAAACAGACCCCTCCAAGGTTAATGCTATGAACCCTGATGTCACAATTTACATCTTGGGATTTGGTTTTGGTTTCAAGGGTCTTGACATTGCTGACATTCAGTGACATTCAGCACATCTGCATTGAACTATGAAAGAAACTGATCCATAACCAAACCTAAGAGCATATGCCAACAATTCATTGCCTTTTTACCTATTCATCCTTACACAGGCTTCAACAATAGAAACATTGGTTGAATATAGCCATTGATATACATAATATTGTGTTTGTGTGGCAAGACTTTTGTAGTGGTGGGGAAGGCTACAGGGATGGCTTCTGGAAGAAGACACTAAAAGCTTCCCCTGTGTCAGGTAGAGACAATATCAGCTGGCTTCAAGTTGGACCCACTGCTGGCCAAGGCTGTGCCCATCAGTGACGATGGTAGTGCTTCTGGGATAGCATAGTTAAGAAGGGAAAAATGTTACTGCACAGGAGAAATTGCAGACAGCAAGAGAACACTGAAAATATGTGACAGAAACAGCTCTGCAGACACCCAGGTCAGTGCAGAAGGAGGGGCAGGAGGTGCTCCAAGTGCTGGAGCAGAGATTCCCCTGCAGCCCATGGTGCAGAGCATGGTGAGGCAGACTGTGCCCTTGCAGCCCATGGAGGTCCACTGGAGAGCAGATACCCACCTGAAGACCTCACACTGGAGCAGTGGGATGCCTGAGGGAGGCTCTTCCCCTGTTGGAAGCCTGTCAGTAAAGCAGGCTCCTGGCAGGACCTGTGGCCCTGTAGAGAGAGGAGTCAGCTGTAAAATATAGCAGTCATGCTTATTCCTACAGAACTTGAAAGGGACTTTGCATACGTCAAAACTGTCAGAAAACAGCTAAAGATCCTGTGGAAGAATGATGTCCAAGTTTCTAGTTGAAATTCCTCTTCACTAACTTTATAGAATATTTTTCAACAGCTTTATTTTTTTTAATAGAAGAAGAAATGAAATAATGTCTTGTATGGCCCACCTTTTTCTTAAAGAAATGACAGAGGAATATTGAAAACCATATGAAAGGTATTCAAAATTAACTGAAAAGTCCTTAAAAACAGAAATTAAAAGTAAAGCTTTATGAGGAGCTCTATAAAGTTACATCTGCACAGACATATTGTACATAAAGTTATTTGCATATTAAATTTTATCCAGAAAAAATGAGGAATAGCCAAGATATCAAACCCCAAAAGAAAATGTGTATAAAAGAAATTCAGAAAGAATTGCAACTATAAAGGCTTTAATGCTATGACTGGAATAAATCATTAAAAATAATCTCTCTCTTATTTCTCAAGATTTATGTTATATGTTGATATCTTCATTGTCCACATCTGTTCATTTTTGTCTAATTATAATTTAAATGTATGAGCTAAGCATTATTTTAAAATTTTTATAAAGACTGAGTAGACTGACAAGTCTTATGTAGCAGCAATAGCATTTCAGAGATGCAAGGTATAAGCATTGTGTTCAGTAGCCAAATATCAAAACTAGTCTACAGAATAGACCTAATTCATCTTCTTACGTTGCCACTTCATTCCTTTCAGTGCAATGATTAATGCATCACCTTTTTAACACAAGCACCTAAATAGTGACAAATAATAATGCAGATATTTGACGTGTGTGTATATATATAGAAAATACATGTCTACATAACTCTGTGTTGATGTATATATTGACTCAGCTCAGAAGGCATGTCCATATCATCATATTCCTCTAATTTAACATTAATTTTATTAAGGATTGTTACTGTGTAATGCAAGTATGACTGTACAGATATAAGATCAAAGTAATTTGAATCTAGAAGAACACTGGATTGATATTTGGTAAAAAAGACTCATAATCTAGTCCGACTTGCTTAAGTCGTGGTGAGGCAACTGGTACTCTACTTTTCTTTTGTTTACCCATAAAATGTTTTCATCTATGGTTCATCAGTTTTATTCTCACAAGCTAGGTTAAATTAATGAATTTAAATGCCATCTTTACAGACTTTTTTCTCATTTTTCTGGTAGTCATTTATTTATTTATGGAGATTCTCTCTTTTGTTTTGGATAAGACATTGTGATATCTCTCATCTCTCAAAAATCCATTTTATTAATATCAAATTCAGCATCCAGGATGATAGATTTAAATAATGAGAGACCTAAATGGCAAAAATCTTGCATATATAGTAAGATTTATCACAGTGACCATGCAAAAATACTTCACTAAAAACATAATGCAAAAACATACATATCCTCATACAGTCTGCAAATGCTAGCAAATATTTGTACACATTCTGCCTAATAAATGGAGCACTATATTATATATTTTAATATATATTTTGTAGTTAACTGTCCAACGGAGGAATAGTAATCTACAGGGAAAAATCAATCAAAAAAACAAACAAACACAAGTGTCAGGAATGCTTTCCACATGGTAGATACATAAAATTCTTACCTTCTAAAGCAGGGTTACTTCCAAAATCCAAGAAAATATGAAATGAAAAACAGGCACATCTGCAACTAATGATCATATAATCACAGAATGGTTAGGGCTGGAAGGAACCTTTAAAAGTCATTTAGTTCCAACTTCCCATTCCATTGGCAAGAACACCTTACTTTGGCCCAGTTGCTTAAAGCCCCATCCAACCTGGCTTTGAACTCTTTCAGGAAACACTTCCAGCCACAACTTCTCTGGGCAACTTGTTCCATTGTCTCACCAACCTCATTATAAAAACTTTCTTTCTTATATCTAATCTAAATCTACACTTTTTTATTTTAAAAATATTACTCCTTGTCTTAACACAACAGGCACTGCTAAAAAGTCTGTCCTCATCTTTCTTATAAGCCCCCTTTAGGCACTGGAAGTTGCTCTAAAGTCTCCCCAGAGCTTTTTCGGGTGGTGAAGCACTGAAATGGGTTTCCCAGGGAAGCTGTGAATGCTCCATCGCTGGCAGTGTTCAAGGCTGGATTGGACATACCCTTGGGTGACATGGTTTAGTGGGAGGTGTCCCTGCCCCTGGCAGGGGGGGTGGAACTAGATGATCTTAAGATCCTTTCTAACCCTAACTATTCTATGATTCTGTGATTCTATGTTGAACAGCCCCATTATCTCAGCCTGTTTTCATAGGAGAGAAGCTCAAGCCCTCAGATTATTTTTGTGGCTTTCCTCTGGAGCCACTCCAACAGGTCCACGTCCCTCTTGTGCTGGGAGCCCAGACCTGGATTCAGTACCTCAGGTGGGGTCTCACCGAAGCAGGGTAAAGTGGGAGAGCCACCTCCTTCAATCTACAGGCCATGCTTCGATACAGCCCAGGATATGGTTGGCTTCCTGGGCTGTAAGCTTGCACTGCTGGTTCATGTCCAGCTTTTCACCACTAGTACCCTCACGTCCCCCTCTGCAGGGCTGCTCTCAATCCCTTTGTCACCCAATCTATATTGATACTGACATTGCTCTGCCTTTTATCCTGTGTATTGTGTGATAGACCTATATGCCTATTCCCAGTCTCTTCACTGAGAAATAGTGGTTTATTGCACAGTTTACCCACAGTTTTTTAAGAGTTACCCTATAGCTCATCTTTGATCTACTGGATATTGTAAACTGAGTCATGTAACCGTACAGATTTTTGCAATGCATCCATTCCCTGAGATATTTTGTTGTGAGATCTATCATTTTTTATATGGCTGATGCAGTATATTTGCAGCATGGAAGCATAAATAAGAAGTTACACGAATATTCAATATCCATTACTTAGATGCAACTAGACGGTCTTTACTCAGTTCCATCAGATTGTGTTGATGATGTTTCAGGCAAACGCATCTTTGTATTTCCAAAGCTACTTGAAAACTGACTCAATTTTATTAATTCATAGAATCATTTAGGTGGAAAAAAACCTTGAAAATGAGGGAAGGTAGGGTGCGATTCCAGTAGTCTATCTCTCTTTCTCACACTCCTATATGGTCCTCAGCCTACTCATCTCCTCCTCCCAGAGCTCTGTCACTAAGCAGAGAAATTCTTCTACCTCCCACAGGTGTGATTATTGCTGCTGTTGATACTAGCATGAGAGCATTGCATTCTCTGCAGCCTGGTACCTGGGTGGCAGCGTGTTCCCACAGGAGCTTTGTCTGCAGAGCTGTTGTGTCAGTCGTGGTGGGTGCAGATCTGCTTTCTGAAGGGTGGCCACTGCTGCTCCCTGGTGTCCTGCATGCCCTTCCACTCAAACTGCCGTGCCAAGCCCTTGCAGACATGTCACACCCTGTTTGCTCACCTTGCTGGCAGCACTCCTGCTCACTCACACTCCCTAAGGGTTTCTTATACATACAAGTGGTAAGTGTCTCAGCTCCTCCAGTTCAGGAAACCCTCTGGGAGCCACACTGGAGTTCTCTGCTGCCAATTGTGCCACCATCAGAGCTACTCTTCATCTAGATATTAATTAAGAAAACAGGTAGAGAAAAGGAATAGAGAAGAAAAGAATAATGAAATGCATGCAGAAAATTAAAGAAATACTTTAGTATTATTTCTGTCATTTTAAATCCAGCTACCTCCTATGTGGTTCCAATGCCTTCCATTACTATATTTTAAAATATATTTGTCAACATGTATATGCTCCTTTGCCCCAAGTGCCCAAATTAACAAGACTTCTATAACAAAACTTGTCTGTGAGCAAGGTGACACTATCGTAGTCGAACAAGGCTGACTAATTTCTTTTGGACAAAAATCCCAGACATCATTTATTCTCAAATGTGTATTTAAAATTTTACATAAAATATTAAAATTTCATGGCATCTGGTGATATTACTATAACAGAACTTGACTGCATAATTTACATCAGTTTACTGCCCTGAATTTCATATTTTTCACCTCTATTCTCATTCGACTTTCTTCTCTCATCTTCTGGTGTAAAATTGTTGACTTGGGATTTATAGTATTTGGGAAAGGCATTCATCTTTATTTTCTTTCCTCCCACCCATTTCTATCTCACCTTTATTTCTTTACCTTCCCATTTTTACCTCCCACTTTTCTGTTCATGTTGTGTGTATCATTTATCAATTGCAAAATAATAACGAATGTATTATTGTGTTCGTATAGAGATTTGTGTTCCTGACTTGCTGTTGCACAGGCTTATGTTCCTAGCTGTAGCACAGAATAATGTTTCGGAAGATTTATATAGCTTATGCATCACAAGAGAAGTTCGAGTTGACTGTCTGGTGATGTCGAGCTCTATTACTGATATCCTTTCACACAGATTGTTCTTCATAGACATTATACATGTCTAATGATGTGTACACTGCCATGAATAATATGCTTAATCTCAATTGAAAGGGTACTTAACCTCAGTTCTGCCATAATTATATTACCTTACATTTTACTCGTTTATATAACACTTTTAATACCAAGCACCAAGAGATTGTCTGATTTTCAGAGGCTGTCCTTCCAGCATCAAGCTACATTACTTCTTACCTTGCCAATGGCTAGGATTTGCTTGATTAGCGATACTTTCTGAGCTATGATCTTTTGTCTCCAATTCTTAAATATGTTATCATGAACCCTCTTCTAGGACAGCAGATATAAATTACTTTCATAAATGTATACAGAAATATATTAATACTGATGTATAAACATAAATATTTGAAGTTATGTGGTGAAATCCTGTTTACAAGTGGTTGCATATATGGACATGTTTGGAAATAGGCTGGAGTCTGATATAGAAAAAATAAGTGCACAAATATCACTGCCTCTGAAAGACTGTTTACTTGTACACTGTGTAACATTTTTTCTGGGTAGTTAGTCAGGCTTAATGCTACTTTGGACAGAGACTATTTTTACTATCCATTTGTACACTGATTTGCATGATGGCACTTCCTTATAGTACTGTAGTCCCAGTAAATGTTAAAGACAACAGAGTCCTAAAAATTTCCTCATTCCTTCAAAAACAAGCACAATAACATTATGAAGTTGATTACTTCTTGAAAGAAGAAAGCACCACAATGTAAAATTTATTTCCGTCTTATTAGAAATAACTTCACTCATCTGTTTTATAACCAAAAATAAAGACTATAGATCATAAAAAAACAAACAAAACAAAACCAAACCAAACCTGTGTGATTGGACAGCATGAGGTGTCTGAAAAATTGGCTGATTTACTCTGTAAGGATTCTGACAGAGCTTTATCATAGTTTTGGAGTCATATCCTCAGAAGAGGGGCTAGGAGTTCAAACACAAGTATTTGGCAAGAAATTATATGTAGAATAGCAATGGTAACAGAGAGAAAGGTAAAGAAGGAAAAGTTAAATAAAACTATGGCAAGAGAAAAAGTGATGGAAGTCGTGAGTCAGACCTGTACATCTTGTACACAGTCACAGGAAAGAGGAAAGGATTGTAATATTCCCTTTGTAATATAACAGTATTTGCTCTTCTGAGAAGAAATTCATGATCTTTCAGTAGAGAATATAGAAAACAGGAAAATAGAGAGCTAGAAGAAAAAGGACTGGAAAAAGTAGTATAAAACAGGAAATAAATTGGAAGTTAGTAAAAAAGCAAAGTTAAAAAGATAAAGAAGTATTAAAATCTAACTGTAGTTTTTAATACTTTTCTTATATTCCTGAAATTCTAACTGCATATATAAACAAGGGAAGAGAACTCAAGCATCAGGCCCAAGAAGAAACCACAAAATGGTGCAACCAGGTCTCTGGCAGATCTTGAAAGACTGACCTCCTAGACAAAACCACTAGGAGGGGAATCTGATGCTGTGTATTTTAACACAGAATTTGAGGCTACTTTTGCAGGTGGTTTTTGCCTTTGCTTTCCATATTATTGACATTTTTTTTTATGTATAGGAGAAATATATTTGGCTATGGGACAGTAGCCCTTCCCATTCAGTTTACCTCCTAAATAAATTTGGATTAGGAAGACATTTCCAGTAAAAATAGTCTTTACTAATACAGTTCTCTATACTGTTAATAAAACTAGGCCACATTTTAAAACATAGCATTTATATTTTGTAGTGCAGTTGGAGAAGTATAAACCATAAATTTGCTGACTCTGGAACAATTAAAATTTCTGGGAAAAGAGATTATTTAATACTTACATAATAATATTTTAATGAGTCATACAGAAAAAAAATCCTGTTAGGAGAAAATGGAACAAAACTTGTACAAAGATTTTAACTTATTGTTAAGAACTAGATAACAGTATGTCACATAAAAGGGAACAAGAGTACCTTACAAAACTAATAAAAATTAGCTTCTCTTTTGAAATTGAGCAGCCCAGTATAATTATTTTTTAAATTCACTTCTGCAATTTTTCTTTAACAGTCTATTGATAACTCCAGATAAGATCTTCTCAGCTAATTACTTCTGACTAATTTTCATTAAGTCCTCAAGTAAAGTCTCAGTGACACAGTATCCTCGACAAAGCATTACTCTTTTCCTTGCCTGAAATCCATTGTAAAAAATAATAACAGAACTTTCCTTCCTTAAGCTACCAGGGAAATGTTCATGGTAAGTGAAACCTTATTTTGACTAAAATAATGGTGCTTCTTATCATAATGTGTACATTAAACTTACAGTAGAAATTATATATAGGTCAATATTTTATCTTTACAGTTTTAAAGACGGGAAACAGAGAAACCTAAAACTGAGTAACAGTACAAGGAAATCAGATACACTAACCAAAGAGATGTAAGAGTCAGACTTGCAATGGGGATTGAAATACAGTAAACCACTGTTTTCCAAATAAAAATATTGTGTGGCACAATATATAGAATTTTATCTACTCTGTTTATATAGAAAGTATAATACGCATGTCATTATATGCATAACTGACATACTGCAAATTTAGTTTTATTCAAATATTCTCAAACACCCAATTTACAGCACAGGCTAGTCCAAGTTCTATTATAACAGATACTCACCATGATCTTTTTATGTTCAGATAAATTTAAATCCAGTGTAAAAAGAATTCCCTATCATCTTTTTTTACAAACATTGTTCATTCATTTTGGAATAGAGTCCATTCTCTACACTTATGTGTGAGGCTTCCTGAAATGTTTATTTGTACAATATAGTTCACTGACTAATCCTAACCCTACCCCTATACATAAAAAATAAAGTGAATTAGTTGTGAAAGTTATCTAGATCTCCTGATTATTATCTAACATTAGGATCTTTCCTAGATCAAATTAAAATCCCTGAAAAGTTGAATTCACAGAGTCTTGTAATGACCATGGCAGCTAGTAACTTTTAGTCACCTTAAAACTTATTTTAATACCCACTGTTCATGTTATTTTAAGACTAGTTAAAAAAAAAAACCAACAAAAAAAAAAAAACAAGAAAAAGATTCATAAAATCCAGAATGCCAAATGAGAAGCTACTGACACCAGTAGATGCAGCTTCAATATTTTAACATATAAGAGTGCAGTTACACATCTTATTCCTCAGCATTTCAATATTGCCCAAGAACGCCTATTTAATCTAGTCATTAGCCATTTCTTATGTTCGTATTTCCTCTGTGGTACCTTTATACTACACCCACATGAATGTGTGAACAGCTTCACAAAATGAACAGGGACAGGGAGCTGACTTGAAAAATAACAGCAAAATACAATTAGCCTCCATAGAATTTTTCCTGCTTTTTGGTTTATGCAATTTATAGTGAGTTCCATGCTATAAAGCCTCGGAGATTCCAAAATACCATATAGTAAGGGCATTAAAGAAGGTTTATGTGTAACATGAGCCCATATTTCCTGAGACAAATAAAGGATTTGGGTTTATATCCTCCATGTTCCCGCTAAATACTCCTTTCTTTCCTAGAATAAGTGATGACAGGTATGAATTCCTCTCAAAAGCTTCTTTCAGATTTTTCCTCTTTCTGTTTGCTTTATTTTGTTTAATAAAAGCTTTACTCTTACAAGGAGGTTCTCTGCCTCTGGAGAAAAGAGATTAGGCCAGCCCCAAAATAGCCTTTTCCTATTGACATAATAATAGCAACAATAGCAGCAGCATTCTCAATTTATTTAGCTTTCCTTTCTTGTTTGTTTGGGTTTGGTTATTGCTATGTATAATAGCTAGTCATACTGGAACAATTTGATTGCCATAGTCTGGCCACCCAGGATTGCCCTCTGTGATAAATATAAATATAAAAAGTATAAATATAAATAAAAATATGAATATAAATATGTGCTGCACTTTTTTCCAGCAGTAATCTTAACTGTTTAATGATTCTGACTATTTTAGGGTATAACAGGGAGAAAGATTACTGCTAAAAATCTATATTCCTGTTAAGAGACCACAGTGAAAACTTAAACTTGCAGTCAAATGTTTATTCTGCTGAAGTGTATAAGGCAAACAAGCTTTAATCCCTACATTATTTTAAATAGTTTTATCTCCATAGCAAGATAAGCTACTCCAATTAGCTCTAAATAAATTATATTGCCTCTAAGTGAATGAAAATAGCAAGTAGGCAAAAAAAGTAAATAAAATCATAGAATCATAGAATAGTTAGGGTTGGAAAGGACCTTAAGATCACCTAGTTACAACCCCCCTGCCATGGGCAGGGACACCTCACAGTAAACCATGCCACCCAAGGCTCTGTCCAACCCGTCCTTGAACACCGCCAGCAATGGAGCATTCACAGATTCCCTGGGCAACCCCTTCCAGTGCCTCACCACCCTTACAGTAAAGAATTTCTTCCTCATATCCAATCTAAACTTCCCCTGTTTAATAGAAAGAAAAACAGAAAGCTCAAACAGACCACAATTTCATTCCTCAAGGACATATGACCCGCCTACTTCATATCAGGTTAACCTGCAGTAGAAAAATACCTTCTTACTACCAGTATTATGCATAAGATCAATCTGAAGATTCATGTATCCCACGTGAAAGGTAGCTGGACTGGGTAGCCTGGGAGAGGCAACGCTGCTATGACTCCCAGAGTTCAGCCTGACACATGCTCCCAAATAGGATCACACATATGTATAAAACACACATACTGCTACGCAACACAGCCTGCCACACATAAATACACCCTGCATGCACATGGCTCATACAGAGAAAACAGTGCTTTACCAGCAGTTTCATTAAGACACAGCATTTGCACAAACATGAGCAGTGCAAGATGGCTTGGTCTTGTTCCTCCACAGGAACAGGGCTTGCAAAAGTCTGCCAGTATTCACTATGGATCCCCATCATCACTGGGACTTTTGGTCTCGATCAAAGAATTAGTAGCTGCTCCATTTCATATCCATCCCCAGAGCCTTTCTTCTGATAGCCATTTCAAAATGGGGCCATTTATAGACATTTATGTTTCATTAGCATCTCCTTTTAACTAACATTTGAGAATTCAATTCTCTACATGCACTTTACAGAGTAGTAAGTAATGGTCCCCAGCATACCTCCTCAAGTGCACATATACCAATGCACATAGTCTGGGCAACAAACAGTAGGAACTGGAGCTCTGTTCCCAGCGTGTCATGATATAGGAATCACAGAAACCTAGTGAGAAAACCTACATGACTGAAAGACCGCAACAGATGGCTACAATCTCTTTCAGAAAGATTGGAAAGGGAAGAAGTGGAGATGGAGTTGCATTGCATGTAAAAGAGAAATTTGAGTGCATGGAGGTGAGCTAGAGAGACCACAAAAGTTCTACGGCATAAAAAATGTAAGAATGCATATCTGGGTATATGAACATGAAAGAAACCAGTACATCCCCTAAGGGGAGTGTTAGCAAACCAACACAGCCAGACACAATGGATTGTGACTCAGCTTTAGATATCCATTTTAGGAAAAATGGTTATCTCCCGAGCGGCGTCTCTCTCCTATTGGTCCTAGGCATATGGTTCCATTAGATACATAACTTAAATTAGCTGAATACTACCTTTAAGCTAAGCTATTCCAAAATACTTTAAGTATCTCAAGAAACTTAACTTGATTCAGATACATTCTTGACATGTTAGGACTCCTTTGTAGTTGATTGCCCCAAGTTTCTGGGTCTGCAGAGATCCATCAACGTTGTACCATAGCAGTGATATTCGTCAAAAGATTAGGAGCCTCTGAGGAAAGAAATTAGCATGTTTTACAATGCTAACAGCTATTCCATATGCATAATATAATATATGACTATTTTAGATTAATATACAATATTGCAGAAAAGTTGAGCACCCAGCAAAAAAATAATAGCAACAGATGCAAAGAATGAATTTAGTCACTGAACTGCAGGACATGGAAATTTTAATCCAGCTTCCACTGAAAGATCTCAGAAAACCTTAAGGACCTATTAACTATGGATTTAATACTTATGACTGCAAAATATATTTTTCCTAAGTAGGACAGCTTTTTCTTTGGATAAAACATAACTTGATGCTGATGGAACACTGTGGCTCTATTCAACATATTGAATTTTACTAACATAAACATGATTCACAAATTAAACATCTATGCAGATGTACATGATTTATGCATTGAATTATTTCTCTGTAACACAGAAAAAACAAGCAGGTCCTTTTGACCCAAATTTGACTGATTTTGCTGTTTTAGCCATGACCTAATTTAGAGCTGTGTCGAGCATGTTTATAAAATACTCAGCATTTAGACCGTATGGTCTAGTTAGAGGCACAGAGCATCATTTGAACCTTTCCTGAAATTAAGACTTTAGCCTCTTGGCAGTGTTAAAATTAAAACCTAAGTTTTGAATTTAGTAAATACTATATAACATGCATGTAATCCCGAAAGCTCTTCACAATGCAATCCAGCATTAGAGCTTCAAATTCTCTGTAAAAATGTCCATCTCTTTCTGATCTCTATAAATAACATTGTTCATGGAAAGAGGAGACTGCTGCATCTTATTTTTGACTGAGTAATTAACTATCCATATAACTAAATTCTATTTCTGCCTTTGACATAGGAATTGCCTGCAAGTACTGAATCACACATTGTCTTTAACCAGCAATTAAATGTATTTTAAAAACCTCTAGCAATGTAATTCTGGATGCCCTTAACTCCAAATAATCCCACTGATGCTAAAACTGCTAACTACATAAGTGAATAGACAAATAAAACCTGGAAGTCAAAAACTGACCACTTTCTCACACATATTTATATGAGCAAAGGAACAAAGAATCACAGACCTGATAGAATATCACGACATTATCCAGTTTTTCACCTGTCTACAGCAGGACATTCTATTCTATACTGACCATACAGATTAGGAACTCGTGACACACATTTTAATCCACTGTTAAAGATCCAGAGAGAAGAATCCAACTCATTCCTAAGCAGGACTTTTAGTGCTCTGTTATACTTACTGATCCATGCAAAACCCTATCATTTTGGCAGTGAATTGAGGACTACAACACAGGCACCATTTCCTTGCCAGATTTGCTGGAATTCCACCTTAAACTTTTCTCATTCAAGTGTTTTTTTCGCAGCTTTCTTAGTACTATCATGAGGCCCAATGTCAAAAGACTTTAAAAATCAAATTAAGTCTAAATCAAAAAGTCTGCCGCTTCTCTTCTGTTTGCAAGGCCCATTATCCTATATATTGGAACTGTTCAGCGCCATATTGGACAGGGCTTTGAGCAACCTGGTTTTATGGAAAGTGTCCCTGCCCATGTCAGGGGGGTTGGAACTAGATGATCTTTAAAGTCCCTTCCAACCCAAACCATTCCATGATTCTATGATTCTATTGCAGAAGTAAATTAGTTTGTTCTGAAGTGATTCGTCTTGACTCATCTTTTCGGGCTATTAGTCTTCTCTTTTATTTCCAGATGCTCCTGGTTCGCAAGACTATTTGTTCATCACTATTTGGAAATTAAACTTACTGCTGACGGATAAATAATTCTGTGTGTCTTCCTTTTCTGCATTTTTTTTAAAGTGTGGCACAATTGTCTTTTTGAACTTTGTTCTATAAATTCGACTTTCAAATTCTACTTCTCATTTCACTAGTCAACTTTTAACTACACAGAATGAAAAATATCAATCTTAAAATGTGAAAACAAATTACCTTTATGAGTAGCTGCTAACCTATTCTTGAATTATTCAAGGCTGAAATCTTCTTTTATTGTTGGTTTTAACTATATTTACTTCTAAGGTGCAGCTGGTATTCTAGTCAAGATTTATACAAAAAATTACTAAGCATGTCAACTTTCTTAGCATCATCTGCCAGTGGTTTCTTACTCTGAAAATATTGTACCAATTACTAGTAAACCCACTTCCACTCTCTGTATACCTTTTTGGTTTTGCGGTCAGTTAAAAGTCAGTCCAGTGATCTGTTACTATATTTTGGGAGAGACTAATTCACTTGATCACATGTAAATGTCTACCATGACTGTGATGAATAGTTAACGTACTGAAATGGATACTCCTAGAATGCAATTCAGCACATCCTAAGCTTCAGCAGAGAGAGAGTTTTCTGCTGCTGCCACAAAGAGAGTTTAGGATTACCAGCTTACATGTCTCTATTGTGCATATCTGTAGTTATGTGAGGTTGCCCACAGAAAGCCTGATTCATATGACCTTCCAGGTTTACTGGCTATGTGGACTCCTTTAATATTAATAATCCTATTCCTTTCGTCCTTGAATCATGACCCAGAACCTTTCAGAAAGCTCCATTTACAGTTTCAGTGTCAGGATTTGTTCTTTACGTTAGGAGGTTGAGCTAGTCCCTCTTCTCTTGCCTTCCTTTCCTAGCAAACAATACTTCTTTTGTTGCACAAGATGGCACCAGTTCTGCAGAGGACTACAAAACACAGCTATTCTGCCAAAGTCAACCTATCCTGCTGCCTCAACATTCTTACTTTCAGGTAACTTTTTGTAGGGAAATCTTGATGGGACAAAAATCTCCACATTGGTCATTTTTCAGTAAGAGTTTAATGTCCAACAAAAAGAATCTCTGAATGAAAATTCATTGAACAATACTTCAGTTAATGACATTGCCTCAAAGCCATAGTATTAGCATGATGCTATAAAGGTAAGAATCTGGAAACCATTGTTCTCCAAACAAATTTCATATTTTTAAATACAGCACATGCAATTTTTTGTTCAATGTATCATTTTCAGCTCATTTGAGCTTTCCTATAAACTATTCAGAAAGTTTAATTTATTTGGCTTTCTCCTATGCAAATTAATATGCAAAACTGTAATAGAAGATTTCTGGATGTTCTACTCTGAGTATTATTTTCTACTTGTCTCTCATTCCAAATGTCTCTAATGCATGTGGTTTCAACACGTAATATGAAAGCCATATTTATTCTCTGGTGGGTTTTTGCTATGTCTTTGCCTAGGCTGCCTTTTATATTATTTTACCACATAATTTCTGTAAGAAAAAAAAAAAAAATATGTTCTTCAACCTTGTAATCACAGCATACCATAGAAATTCTTTTCAGAATTTCTGTCAGAAGGAAAAACCAAGATGACTTATTCAGACTGGGACAGAGATAGACTGGAATACAAATACCTCCCTGCTTTTCAGGCATGACTATTTCTCTTACATTCCATTACTGACACTAGAATATTCATTGTGTTCTTCCTGGTTCTCATTTGGTTTGACACCTCTGATGCACAGATCATCAGATCCTCTTTCTTAAGCACAAGCCTTTTGATATCTTGTGGTTTTCATTTGTTTTGCCGTAAAATTCACCTCAGGAAAAAAAACGGTTATAGAAACCTGATATACATTTAAATTAATAGTAGAATATTTTTTTATGATTCCACAGAACAAAATTTAGGTGTTGAAATCTAAACCCTTATAAAAAGGGTCAAATAGAAACAGCTTCATCTCTCAATCGCTACATAAATGCTATGACAGTTGCAGTTCTGAAACATTCGGGTTTTCTCTAAATTATGTTTCCACAAAATGTGTATGAAGTAAAAACTAAATAATGTTTAGAAAGCCTGACAGTCTTATTCTCTTTTTCTTTTTTTAAACAAAAAAGGCAAAAAACCCACACAGCCCTACACAAACAACAGAATAAAAAACAAAAGAAAAAAAACCCTCCCAAACAGTTCAAAAGCAATTTATAGAATCATAGAATCATAGAATAGTTAGGGTTGGAAAGGACCTTGAGATCATCTAGTTCCAATCCCCCTGCCATGGGCAGGGACACCTCCCACTAAAACATGCCACCCAAGGCTCTGAACGCCACCAGGGATGGAGGATTCAGAACATCCCTGGGCAACCCATTCAAGTGCCTCACCACCCTTACAGCAAAGAACTTCTTCCTTATATCCAATCTAAACTTCCCCTGTTTAAGTTTGAACCCGTCACCCCTTGTCCTATCACTCCTTTTCATGAAACATGCTACTACTAAATTTTATCTGAATACATAAATTACAATGAAGGGGTCTCAAATACACAGGTTGATTATTTCTACAAGCACAACTGAAACTAAGGCTCCCTGGCTTCGTTGGTAAGTGATCTCTAGTGTCAGGAGACTCATCTCAGAGTGATTATGACAACATGTAAATTCTTTGCTAGCATGCCTGAGCACTGCACAATTGCCCCTATTGTTCCCATCTGACTGATCATTTTTTTAAATAAAGATAGTGGTTTCAAACTGAAATTAAGACCCTCAGCTTTCTATATTATATTGCTTTGTAATGATTTTATCAAGTATCGCTGAAAGCAGTGTAAGCATGGTTTAAGTATCAGCTTCCTCTTAAAATCAGGATTGGTACTACAAATATTTTCTACAAAAGCAGCCCTTCCACATCTTATTCTCCCCTACCATTTTCTCTGATACTTCTCATTCATGATTAGTTAATGGTTACTGAATGGTTAGCGTCATAAAATGTTTGTCAGTGGTTAGCTGTCACAGAAATAAGAAATACATTTATGCAGACTTATCCCCAGGCTCTGCAGAAAGCTGAACACTTGGGGGGGGGGGGGGGGGGGGGAGGAACCACAAAAAAAACCAACCCAGCCGTATTTTGTTGCTTCTTACAAATCAAATATTTTTTATGATTCCTCAATATCTGTAGAAAATCTCACTAGTTTTATTCCTAAAGCTGCCTGAAAAACAGATTAAAGAAAAACAATCAACCAAACAAAATATCTTGTATCTCTTTCTGTCACTTGTGACTTTGTGAAAAGCTTCTATAATACCTTATTTGGATAACAGGTACAAAATATTAATTCCTTTGTTCCACTAAAAGACATAGATATATAAATGGAGCCCCTGAGAAAAGTCTTGGTACAAATTAGTCTGTCATCTCAAGAAAGTAAGAGTTCTAAATTTCTCCCATTGGCCCATATACTTGCTTTCATATGCACTCAAGTAGCAAAAGGTGCATGACTGGAGATATGGTTTTAATGAACTCGTTATCCATAGTATATCAAGGGAGTACCACATTTCACTTTATTCAAATTACACAGATAACTTCATGTGTTCTGTACTTAAAACCTATGAATTCTACCCACCATAGCTAATTTTTGCACTGGCATGAATGAGTACACACAGACTACTTAAACGAAATAACTGTTATTTCATTAAATAACATAAATAAATTTCTTTTAAATGAAATAAAGTTAAATGAAATAGCACAATTGCTAGAAAGCAATTGGACATAAAGCTCAAACTTGTGTGAAATAGCATAAAGCTCTGTCGTGGTTTAAGCCCAGACGCAACTCACCCAGTCTCTCTCTCACTCCCCCATTCCTTCTCCCTGGCTCCCGGAGGAATGGGGAGGAGAATCAAAAGAATGTAACTCCCACGGGTTGAGATAAGAACAGTCCAGTAACGATATAACACAAAATCACTACTGCTACCACCAATAATAATGACAAGGGAAATAACAAAAGAAGGGAATACAACCGCTCACCACCTGCCAACCAGTACCCAGCCCAACCCAGCAGTGATCCAACCCTTCCAGGTCCCTGGCCCCAGTTTTTACATCCTGAGCATGACATGCTGTGGTATGGAATTCTTCTTTAGCTAGTTTGGGTCAGGTGTCCTGTCTCTGCTTCCTCCTGGCTTCCCCTCCTCCCTGGCAGAGCATGAGACTCAGAAAGTCCTTGGTCAGACTAAACATTTGAGCAGTAACTAAAAACAATGGTGTTATCAGGGCTGTTCCCAGGCCAAAAGTCAAAAACACAGCACTGCACCAGCTACTAAGAAGGAGAAAAAACGGCTGCTACTGCTGATCCCAGGACCAGCTCCTAATTTTTTTGTTTCTTTTATCCTGAACCCTTTTCAGAATGTAATCTCAAAAGCATTTACAGACACAACTTTTCCTTTTGCAATGATCTGTTGTTAACAACTCCCAACAAAAAACTTTCACTGTATACACTGCTTCAGTGAGTGTCAGATACAAGAATATATACATTTCTTTTGTGTATTCTGTTTGGTATACTGTGTTGAATTTCTATAGGGAGATAAATGTTCTCACTTCCAAATATCTTTTAACAAACTGTTTGGGGTATCTGCTACTAATGTAAACCTAATAGGGCTCAAGAGACCACTGCTAAAAAGTTCCTTACATTTCAACCCAAAATGATCATTAGGCATACATTTAGCATGTTTATCCTTGGAACTTACACAAGAACTCTTATACAAGGATCCTACACAAGAATGCTTCAAATTTTGCAGCAGATTATTTTTTTCTGATAAAAACTGAGTTTTTTTTCACAACACTTGATAACATTTTTGTATTATTTCAATATCTCCTCCGTAGGAATGTGTCACTTGAGCTAAAGTAGCTACATATCTTGATATGCCACAAATGGCATTTATGAAATTCTTTTGATAAATCTACTCTAGTGTGTAGAACAGGTCTCCACATACAGAAACCAAAGAGTATAAAAAGGTTTAATTTATATTGCAAAATTACCAAGACATTCACATCTTCTAATGCTTAAAATTTCTAATTCATCCCAGTAACTGAGAATGAAGGAAATAATTTTGAGGAGAGATTACCAAAAAGATCATCTAATTTTTTTGGCCTTCCTTAGGAAAATGTGGTATGTGTGACAGTATTACATTTTCAGTGGGAGAGCAGGAAAAAATGAACCAAATGAAAAAAGTAATATTTCTCTTCTTGAAGAGAAACAAAATAAAGGTGCTGAATAGAATAAATATAGAGAGTGGCAGCAATTGAAGATGATAGGAATATTTCTTCTTCCCCTCTCTCATTTGTCTTACCTTTGCCGTCTTCTCCTGCAAAGAAATCGGGAGAAGTAAACCTCTTATAAAGTACTGGTAAACCTTTGCATTCATATTTGATAGCCAGCCTTCCAAGGCAAGTAGCCTAGCTAGAGAAACACAATCAATAAAACTGCAGAGCAAATGCTAAGCTACAGTTCCCCTTAATGGCAATGCTTACACAGGTAGCAGATATGAGTGATCAACCTGCACATGAGTTTCTCAAGTATGTTGCTAATCGCCCATCTGTTTTCTGGTGGAATCTCTAGTAGTCTTCTACAGAATTTGCAGACAGGTCTGCCTATATTGTTGCGTACAGATTCCTTCATGAAGCTGCAACACAACTTCATGTCAGTAAGAAGTCATTTGAAAAAATAGACTGTCATGGATGCAGTGACACACTTCACTCCTAAGAGAAGTAACAATACATATGTTGATATAAAACAGCAATTCAACAAAGCCTGATAATAAATGTGACAGCAATTTAACAAGATTTGATGGCAAGGTGCACTTGATTATTTTGTGCATAGGCTACTGGATCAGACGAAACTGTCAGGGAGACCGTCCCATTGAATCGTGAGGTACAGAAAGGACCACTCTGCATTCTAAACTCCTTCTCAGAAAGGAGTCTAGGTGCAGCTAGATCCAGACCTAGTCTCAGACTTGGTCAACCGTTTATGTCTAAAGGACCATATACGTGAAATCAATCTTTTATATCACTTAGCTAAGATTCCAAAGTTTAGAATGCTGTTAATCGCTTATCGATGCTCTGCTGTGGCAAAGAATCTCTCAGCCTCGAGGAGTAACCTTGAGGCATCCCTACTCAAGGGGAGATCCTGGCACACAGCCCGCTGCCATGCAGGAGAGCTCAGTGGGCCCTGAGCTGCCCCCGATTTATGGGGTAAGATGGTTGACTCATAGTCATGTTTGCATACCGACTACAGAAACGTGGTTTGAGTCAATTTTGACCAGGACTATGGTTACAGTGTGGTGGTGCACATTGTTCAGATCTATTCCATTCTAATCAACATCTCTGCTGACACTTTTTGGGTGGGAGAAGTCCAAGCAAGGTTAGATGTGATTGCTACAATCTTATGATGATTTGTTTACATACATCCTTATTCCAAATTTATTTATAATTTTCTCTGCACAGTGATAGAGCTCAGAAACATATATGTAACATCTATAATACAGCACTGTAATATAGTACTATAGTACAATATGTTTAAAACAATTCTTTAACCAGGATATTGTTATCTATTTGATTTATGCCTATGTATTAATATGAGTTACAATTTGGTTGTTTTCTAGACATCACAGTGTTTTATGTGTCTTGCAAAAATAAATCCTTATTCCCATAAGACTTAGGACTAGTAATAGGCACAGATTTCAAAAGACAAAACACATTGCATGTGGCTACAGTGTCATATAGTCAGTTACTGGAGATATAGTGGAAAAGAATTTTGCATTACTTGTTTACTGACAATACTGAACACTGAGGTAAGCATCCTCAGAAAAGAAACAATATGGTTCTGTTTCCATGGTACAAAAGCATGCTTTTTCTGGTTGTGGGACTAGATGACAGTTTCCCAAGCAAAATGCCTAACCTTCTTGAAATGTCCTATATTTAAAAAATGGCTAGCTGCCTTAATCATAAATGCTTACTCCAAACAAGCACTGGTAGACCCCTCCTGAAGGGTCTACCCAGGAACAAAAAGTACAGTGTTTTGCTCTGGTATTTTTCAAACCTGTTAAAGTCAAAGACTGAAACAAACATAAATATGCTAACGCAACCACTAATTCTGCAATTAATTTTAGGCACCATTTTTCTACACTTATTTCATTATCCCAACTGACATCTTATTCACTTAGTCAAAATCACACTGCAGGAAAATTGTAACTGTGCTAACATAACCTAGAATGGAAAGACATAGAACATCACACATTTCTACCTTTTAACAACCAATGATTGTTGTTTTTTTCCCACAATGTTAGATGAAAAGTCTTTCATTCCTAATTTGTACAATATGCTTAGTCTTTGCAACATGGCATATTTGCACACTGAAATGAATGTAAAACAAGAATAATGAAATCTGGGAAATCTGATATCAGGAACAAGAAAAAAAAAAGGTTAAACTCCTTTATTACTTTAATCCTTTCAGGATGTAGCTTATGGATAAAATCTTTTGATGGTGATGTGACAATCTATTCAATTATATGTGTTTCAGTAGATATTTAGATATGTGTAGACTGGGCTCTAAATTTTTTTCATTAAATGCTAAGCCTCCATTCACCCCCGATTGTATTTTATTGGCACTTTGGACAGAGATTTCCATTTTTCAAAAAACAATTTGAAGAAGTTTTGTTCTCAGCTAAAATACCCAGTCAGTTCATCCTTCTTTATTTAGATTGCCATCACCCTAACTTTCTGGCAATTTGAAAGTATGTCAGCCATTGCATGTTTTCTGTGCAAATCTTCAGATGACTTGCAACCCATAAAATGATAATGACTCTTAAGAATAAGGATTCCTTTCTCCTCCTCCTTGCATTAGGTATCTATGTCATAGTACCAAAACCATTTTCAGCACCTCAGTAAATGACCTGGTTACGGGGCTCCCGCAGCTCCTACTGAAGTCAAGGTTAGTTACTTTTTACATTGTCCTATTTCTTCCTCCAATACATTTACATGGCAAAGCTACAACTTTATGATCATTAATAACAGTTACAATTCTGCAAGCTAACCTAATGACAATAAAATCGTGTGCTTCAGGGCATAAATTGATAATCTGTGGGAGTCAGAAAAGAACTTTTCTTCTCTCTATGACATTAAACAATAGACAGGTGCTTTATGGTGGTTTTTGCTGTTATTTGAAACACTAAGTACAGGCAACTGTTTATGGAAGCAGAATGCCAGAATAGGTTTAATAATGGCAATAATCCAACATTACCCCTTTTATGTTGTCATAAAATCGCACTCATTATATCTCTTATTGTGACAACTAATACTGAAATTACAATGGACACAGTTAATTTTTATGTACTAGTTCATTTGCTAAAAGAGAACTTCTCTGTTTTCACCAGTTATTTGCCAATATACTTTTGTTTTTAAAACCGCAAGCCATCTGATTAATTCTGGAATCAAATCTTAAAATGAAAAGTGGAAAGTTGCTAGGAAGAAATGAAAGTAAAAGTATTACTTAAGTGCAAGTAATTTCAAACTTCCCCCAAAAAATATGCTCCAAAGCCATTTTTCCCTATATTCCATTTTGCTTAGTACAGAAAAATACAAGGAGCAAGAAACAGAAGAAAATAATCCAATAAAAATAATGTAAAATTAACTACAGAAATCATGACAAAATGAGAATAAAATAAACATACCTTAGATTAAATTCTTCAGTTCCTTGGATGATCTGTTTCTATTGAGGTTAGGCTATTTTATTTTTTTTTAATTCTAAGCAAAACAAAACAAAACAAACCACAAAACAAACAAACAAAAAAAAACCCAACAGACAAAATCTACGTTTATCAACATTTAATTAATAAATTGGTTGGCTTGTATTCTTTCTAAATTCAATTTCTTACAATGTTAATCAACAGTTTTGCAAGATGGTCACTGAAATCAAGAACTAAGTTTAAATAAGTAGGTTTTCCTCTCAGAACTAACATTACTGACTTGAATCCCCAGTCAGAATTTTTCAAATCACTAACTACATTCTGTTGGTACCCTTAGCAGCTGACCCTGCCCACGTCTCTCCCCTGGTGTAAATGCCTAATTGCCTCCATCAATTACAGTGGAATCAGAGGGAGACTGAAATCATTAGGGCGCAGTTAGCCTCTGGGAATATTTCCTTAGATACTTAACTTTGTTGTTAAAGCCAGATGAAGTGGCTGTATATGATTCTGTACACGAAACAAGAAAAAATTCATTAGAAAATTAAACACATCATTATAACATGTGGATCCATAATAAATAAAACAGCTGTAGTATCTTGGAAAGTGAGATGATCAAGAAACTGTTACCTTGGTTCCCCAGCAGCTGGCATGAATATCTAGTAGATAAACAGTCCAGCACCACGCCATTTACCTCCCTCCCATCCAGAAAATTGTTCTCATATCACAGTTTGGTGTTCAGTTCCCAAATGAGGAATATATTCAGCCAACCTGTCTCAAGTCTCTTGGTAAATGTTGCCTTGTGCCATCATCATTCTCTGTCTTCAATGTATTATAATTTCAATTTCACATAATGCTTGAAAGAAAAGGTATAATAAGAGTTTGCCTAATTTCACTGACCTATCCAAGCACCCAGATGCCAAATTTCTGAGATACATGAGCTGGCACCAAGGTTATCTCTAACAGTCCTTTCCACTCTTCTCTTTTTTTTTTTTTTTTTTCCTTTACACATCAGGCTGCATTCATTGAAAGGTCTGAGTTTGCAAAAAAGTAATAATAGTACTTTGGAAAAATTAGAGGAATTTCCAGTCAAAAATCTGCACTAACGAAGCTTACATGATAGCTCTATTTTATGTTCCTCTCATATACATGAAAGACAGAGGTTTCTTTCTCTCTGGAGCTCTGTCCATCTGTGTTCTTTGCTAAATTAATTAATTTAGATGGGAATAGTCTTTCTTGTTCTTTAAAACTTGACAACATAGATACGGTTAATTCACAAACTTGTACACTCAAGTATCCATATCAGAAATAGTCAAATCAAGAAATAGCTATAATGCCAAGAGACCTCTATAATTAGTCATAAGCAATCCGCAGAATCTGAGCCCGAAGCATTAGATATTTATAAAGCCCTATGAAGATAAAATCCACTTTTTTTTTTCAGACAGGCTTGAGAAAATCATACTGCATTCACTAGTACTGAACAAAGGAAAAGGATTAATTTATTTATAAAATTAAATAAATCACTAAATTCTGGCCAAGGAGAAGACATTTAATTTTGACAAAGTCTCATGTGGAGATTTTTAGTCTGTGTTCTACATGAAGAGTGTGTTTATGCATGTGCAAAAGAATAAGACTCAGATTAAACTGGGGGTGTAGATTTTTCACTGGATCTAAATCTGTTCACTTGATCTTAATTTACTCTTCTTGAAGTTGGAGCAGGATCCTGATTCAGTTTTCACAACTAAACTGCAAACATAAATCCGAACATACTCTAAATATGGGAGCAGTCTTTGTGGCTTAGGCATATAACTGCTTTAAAAAACAGCCGAAATCATCCTCAGAACACAAAACATAGATACTTAGTATCTGTGAGAGTTGCTCATTTCTAAAAGAAATATTTTATATTAAAAAAATCCCTTCAGAATAAAATCTCAAAGACTGAATGGAAGAAAACATAAGGATTCCCTTTGGATGTTTAATTACCCCTGCTTCAAGTCAGAAAAAAATCACTCTTCCCTTCAGGATGTGCTCTGCAATGCTAGCTATGCTAATCCAACAAGGCTACTGGAGCAAAACTTTGAGGCATGAGTAAAGAAATGTTTTCTGAATTCAGACATCTGAGATGGAAATCATACACAGCTGGAATCTCTAGAGGTAGAGTGATGAGTTTATTTGGTTATGGGGTATTGCTGCCTGCTTTACATTTTCATTTACTTTTTTTTTTTTAAGTCAAAGACTAGCATGCATGAACACAAATCTACCTTGTGAAGACTGCAAAACTGCTTCATCTATCAAATCCATAAAGATGCTTACAGATTTGTCATTATACTCATATATTTTTTACAACATTTATTGTTACATAGAGGTGCCATCTGTTTTTAGTCCCAGTGAACACTGATAGCCCCCTAAGTCTGTAACTCTGACAAATTCAGAGGTCAAATAGTTCCCCAGAAACGTTCAGCCACTGCAAAGAAAAATGAATAAAGAAAAGATGCTGCAAATAACTGAGCTGTAGCTCAGCTGGAATACACAGTCTGTCTTCTTTTGGGATTACAAAACATTTCTTTGCCAAAAACAAAAGCTGCAAAGCAGTAACTGTTATAGAAATTAAGATACATGTTACGCATTGGTATTTTGATATGAATACTTCAAGAAGAACTAAAAACTGACTGAAAGGTAATCAAATTTTTGTAATAACAAATCCTATTAGCATGAAGTTTGTAATGTACAGATGTAAACTCTTTTGACATTCAGTGAGAGGAAAAATAAATTGAGGGTAAAGAAATTTTAAAGACATTTTGGCAAAACCAAAACACTGTCACAGCCAACTTAGAAAAATGGAAATGAGTATGTATAAAGAAAAATGATCCCATCCAGCAGAAGTAAAAAATGGTAAATATCATTTTCAACATAACATGGCTAAAATAGAGTATACAACAAATATTCTAAAGAAAAATATTTTAAATTCAACACAGTTGTTCATTTGTGCATTGCAATCCAATTCTATCTGAAATGATACATGGCTGTGAGCTGGTCCAGTGAGTTTCCATACATTAATACACTATCAACAGGGTTTTGGTTGATGAGAAAATGAACATGAGCTGGCTTCAGCGTGCGCTTGAATCCCAGAAAGCAACCGTATCCTGGGCTGCATCAAAAGGAGTGTGACCAGCAGGTTGAGGGAGGTGATCCTGCCCCTCTACTCTGCTCTTGTGAGACCTCACTTGGAGTGTTGTGTGCAGTTCTGGTGTCCTCAACAGAAAAAGGACATGGAACTGTTGGAAGAAGTCCAAAGGAGGGCCACGAGGATGATCAGGGGACTGGAGCACCTCCTGTATGAAGATAGGATGAGAAAGTTGGGGCTGTTCAGCCTGGAGAGGAGAAGGCTGCGTGGAGACCTCATAGCAGTCTTCCAGTATCTGAAGGGGGCCTATAGGGATGCTGGGGAGGGACTCTTCATTAGCGACTGTGATGAGAGGACAAAGGGTAACAGGTTAAAACTTAAACAGGGGAAGTTTAGATTGGATACGAGGAAGAAATTCTTTACAGTAAGGGTGGTGAGGCACTGGAATGGGTTGCCCAGGGAAGTTGTGAATGCTCCATCTCTGGCGGTGTTCAAGGCTGGATTGGACAGAGCCTTGGTTGGCATGCTTTAGTGGGAGGTGTCCCTGCTCCTGGCAGGGGGGTTGGAACTAGGTGATCTTGAGGTCCTTTCCGACCCTAACCATTCTATGATTCTATGATTCTATGAAATGCAGTATTCTGATGTTAGTATTCCAGATTGTAAAACTATGGAGGGACCTAGTATCCTGTAAAAAAAAATTACAATTTTATAACTGTTCTCCTTTTTATTTTGTAGGAGCCATGTGGTCATGTAATAGGCACCAGGCATAAATTTAATATGAACCAGGCTAGGCTTATTCATTTCTGATTTTACTGTAATTCTTGATATCTTCTCTGTGTTTTGCACTGGGAAACAGTAGAAGAATCATAGAATCATAGGCTGGTTTGGGTTGGAAGGAACCTTTAAGGATCACCTAGTTGCCACCAGGATCACCACCCTGCCATGGGCAGGGACAACTTCCACTAATTCAAGTTGCTCAAAGCCCCATCCAGCCTGGCCTTGAACACTGCCCGAGGTGGGGCATTCACTGCTTCTCTGGGCAACCTGTGCCACTGCATCACCACGCTCTCAGGAAAGAATTTCTTCCTAATGTCTAATCTAAATCTACTCTCTTTTAGTTTAAGTACATTCTTCCTTATCCTATCACTACATACCTTTTTAAAAAGCCTCTCAACAGCTTTCTTGTAAGCTCCCTGGAAGGCTGGTATAACATATTCAAAGACTTATTAATGTTCTGAATAGTATCCTCTAAAACAGAGATTCCTCAATGTTACCTCATCACAAATTATTATTATTAGTAGTAGTAGTAGTATTGACGCAAAAATTTAATTGATACCAGTCCTCTTTTTGAATGTATATCTTATGAAAACAAAATGCAATTAACATAGGGATTTTTAGCTGTCATTCAAATGTAATATAGATATCTATATTTAAATATAATAGCTGTTAATTCCAGTATTTTTGTAATGTCTGAAAGAAATCCACCAAATTTGTTCAAATGTGCAATTTTTTTACTTGATTTTCCATGTGCATGATAAACACCAATACATTTTTGTGTCTTTATACATATACTTCTATATCCTCTGCATTAAAGGCTTATTCTAAGTTGACTATAAAAACTATAGAGCTTTGAGTAAGGACATCAATTTTATGGGGAACAACATTATAATATTTTTATCTTTAGTTTGAGGAAATAAAAAATAAAACAATTTTCATACCAAAGGATGGATTTTTTTCCCCTACAAAAGTCTGCAGAATGTGAAGGCAACAGAAACCTAATGTCCAACTCTTTTCAGCTATTGGAAGCATATTTTAAAATAAAACATTCCACACTCTAACAGCCTTGCACCATCACCTTTCTGTAAGTGGATATCTTTAATAGATATATTGAAATAATTTGAAGACAATAAAAGGACTTTTATTTTCTTTAGTGACTTTGGATGAGGCTCAAAACCATTTATTTCTACCATTTTATTTTTTTCTCCCATTTTTCATATCCAGTTTTAATTCAGAACATGATTGATTTCAGTTAACATTAGCCTTTAAAAGTGTTAGGTATTTAGGATGCTTCTATAGTCATTTAAGATATCTCTCTGGGATATATATCACAGAATGATTAGAGGTGCTTGTCTCTTGCTCCTGCATACTGATGAAGCCTAAATAGGAATACATTGCTAGATTTGTGACAACGAAAAGTGTATTAAGTGTATCCCAATCTGTCTATTTTAAGGTCTTCAGCATATTTAGAAATTACAAATCCAGATCCCCTAAATATGCATACCAAATTTTGGATCTCCTTAGTAAATTGTACATTGATGATAGCAGTGGACTACTGAATGGGTAACCTCGTGTACATGCTAAAAAAAGTATCTTCTTATTTCTAAGGATGGTCTTTCAATTAACATGCTAGACAGAGACTCAAACTATCCTTGCATTCACAGACAGCTCCACTGAACAGGAAGAGTCTTTTGTTGGTCTTCTCTTTCTAAAGGAGAGTGTTTTAAAAGAATCTATCTTTCCTCTTTCTATTTCTTTTAACATAGTGCTCCTCTGTTTATGTTTAAGGCCAATTAAATAACCTCTCTCTACACAGTCTTCCCTCTGGACCAACAGCTGTGCCAGCAGGATTTTTGGGGAAATCCAGAATTGCCAGGTGAAGGAACTGGTCTTCATGAAAATAATTTGGAGAGGAAACAAAAAGGGAAACAGAAAGTAATTATAAATTGAGCCAGTTCCCTAATCTCATGCCTCACAGATAGCTGTATCAGTGGATATAACTGGGATGGGAAGGGCCTGGGCAGCTGTAAATGGCAGCAATGGAACTGGTAAAAGAAATCTATGTCAAACCATACCATGACTGTAAAAGTTTCAGCCCTTTGTGGCAGCCACTTGATTGCTTACTTCCCTTGATATTTCAGTCTTCTAACAAAAGACTCTATACTACAACCTTTACTTGGGCTAAGTAGTTATTAACCCAAGCTTTCACACTGAAGTGCCATTGCAGTTGGTGGGAATACTTACATCAGTAAATGCCATATGGGTGTATTAAGGATTATGGCATCGGACTCTTCCATGTATTCATAAGATGCTCAGTCAGAAGACATTTCTGGCATATAAATGCCTCTGGGTCTCAGGGTTTTGTTTTGTTTTCATTTGCTAAACACACAGGTACATATAAGACAAACAAAATTAAAAGAAAATGTGAAAAAGTCAGTATGTCGTTCACCTTACCCACTCAGCATCACTAGAACTAATAAACAGCAGTATTAAAAGGCAATAGCATTAGGAATAGTCAAGTAATGCAAAATAGCTATCTACTTATTTTACATAATGCATTATCTTTAGAGTGATCCACTCAAAGGAAGGGAAATTTTCGAGCCTGGGCCCCCCAGAACCACATGAGAAAAGATTAAGGTTTATTTTGAATAAGACTTCATAAGAATGAGACTTCTTATGATATAGATGGTAGAATCTTGATGAATTCAAAAGTTTTATTATAGAATAATGAAACATTTCAAATTTTGCTTTAGATTATTTTGCCTCGATGACCTGAGGATAGACAAGTTTAAACAGATGACTTACTTTTATTGAACTAACACTGGAAAGAAGTTCTGAATGCTTACCTGTTGCATTTCAAAGCACTTCCCATAGCCAATAGCTTAGCCTTACTCTGCTGTCTCATAGAATTGATTCTCTTTTTTACTCTTATATTCTTTTATCACATAAAGGATACCAAGGAGAACAACGTTATTTTTTCAAGGATTCTCCATCCCTCTTACAGGCAAAAACCCCAACTGTGCATATCCTTAGAGCTGGCCCATTCAAACTTATCTATGCTGGATACTGTTAACAGTTTATGGTGAATGAACCATTCTTAGAGGTAGATTCCTATTGGTTTAATCTGAATCGTGCTTCCTGAAGCCCTGATCAATTACTAATCAGGTTCATGTAATCGTGGAAAACAAATCTGCATCAGAGCCACTAGGAGAGGAAGAAAGGCAATAAAGACATTTTTGCAAGCAAAAAATGGCAAAGAAAGAAGATAAAGAGTTGCAATTGTGTGGGAAATAAACACCAGAAATAAAAGGGCATTGTTAGTATAATAAAAATATTTTTAGAAATCAGATATCAAATAAATTAACATTTTTCATAAAGCTATTATTAACCTTGTTTTTTAGCCCATGAAGAGTGGTGGAAATATACTAGCAGTATCTCTGTGACAATGATGCCAGACTGAGAGAGCTGGGCTGCTCGGCCTGGAAAAGAGAAGGCTCCAGAGAGACCTTATAATAGACTTCTAATACCTAAAAAGGACCTAAAAGAAAGCTGAGGGGAGCTTTTTAAAAGGGCATGTAATGATAAGATAAGGGAGAATGTACTTAAACTAAAAGATAGCAGATTTAGGTTAGACATTAGGAAGAAATTCTTTCCTGAGAGCATGGTGATGCACTGGCACGGGTTGCTGAGGGAAGCTGTGAATGCCTCATCTCGGGCAGTGTTCAAGGCCAGGCTGGATGGGGCTTTGAGCAACCTGGTCTAATAGAAGGTGTTCCGGCTCATGCAGGGGGTTTGGAAATAGGTGATCATTAAGGTCCCTTCCAACCCAAACCATTATATGTTTCTATGTGATGGAAGGATATAAATGGGAAGGAAGCAAAGAAGGATGAAGGGGATGCAAAAATTACTTTGATAATAAACTTCAATTTACTTTCATGACAAACTTCAATTTGTTCGGAAAATATGAGTGGGCTATATATCACAGCACATGACTCAAGGAGCAGGAAAATTTTCCCAATTAAATATTCTGATGTGATGAGTACAGAAGAAAGGGAACATGAACAAATTATTAACAGAAAAACAAAGGTCCTATGACCAATTTTGAAATATGTTTATGTGTCTTATTATGCAAGCATCTCATTGCACCAGGCCTTCTGTATCAGCACAAACATGAAAATATTAGATGAGATGAAAGAGAACATTATCACTTCTTTTCCTACATTAGTGCAACCTCAATGACAGAAAAAAAAGCCAAATTACAGTTCTAGTTTTAATTGGGGAGAATAAATGCTTTTGAATAGATTGTAAGTAATAATGGGAATCACAAGATAGTTCAAAAAGAACAGCAGGAAAAAAAACTCTGAATTTTATAAGCTTTTTAATAACATTCTGAAAAATGTTAGATTTTTCTGGCACATTTGGGATAAGCTTTTATCATTTTATTTTTCAACAAGCACAGGATGCATAATACTCCTGTAACGTTATTTAATAGTATGGATGTTGTGATTACTTGCAAAGCCCATACTTGTAGGAGATCAAATATACTTGCCACTTAAAGCCCAAGTTCATGAGTCTGGAGACAAGGATATAACTTTTATACATATTTGTCAGCAAACTCTCTTGCACCTTTCCATAGATAACTTTTTTTCCATTTCAGTTTTGAACTATTTTTGTTTGTAAATTAAATGGATACTTTTTTTTTTTAGTATAGTGAAAAAAGTCTCTAACTGTTCCTGATATGCACAAAAGTTACATCTTTCTTGTGAAAATATCACCAACAGAACAAATTTGAGTGCTGTATTCAGTAATAATAATACAACTTCTTTTGCTTTCTTTTTCTAAGTGCCGGATGCCAGGAACAGTTGAGTTTCTTAAGAGGCCACTTACAGTTCCTATTTGCCCTCGAGTGTAACAACCAGGCTGATGCTCTAACCTGAGTATGTCCTTCTGAGGACAAGTGCGCCGCTGCAGAGTACAGCGGGAAGCAAGTTAAACTGCAGAGATGAAAAACAGGTATGTGGGAGGCTGAAAAAGTAAAACTAGACTACATCACAGAGGCATTACTTAATTAAAGAAGTGCTAAGATTTCACTGAAGCCTTGCATTTGATCCAGAGCAACCTGAGTCTCCAGCATAGGAATCTACCAGGATAGGCAGAAGGAAGGGGCAGTTTGCTGCTCTCTAGTCATGTAGTCTGTATTGCCAGTAGTGCCCCATGAAGTCTTGTCAGCAGTACTCCTACTTATTTTTTCACTAAGATAAAATCTCTATCAGTTCTTCATCACATAATCCAAAGGATAGTCATCTATAATTCACTTCCCTTTTATCACCTGCAGTCTCCCCAGTTGTCAGGGAGTTTCCTATGGTTCTGAGGAGACAAATCATTTCAAGTTCAGTGCAGGTCCTTTCTGCCTACTAGTCTGATTCTTATTCTGGATGAATAAGACCTTATTCACACTACTAAATACAGTGAAATGTTTGACATAGCAAAACATGTTCTATTTAGGAAAAAAGTTAGTATTTGGCCCACTTTTAGTTCTTCAGAAATTAACTGATAGCTGAATTGAAAAGACAGATGAATTTAGAAAACAGTGAAATCATTACAGGAGTCCTTCCTCTCTCTAAAGCACCATAGACAAAAAAATTTACAACGGAAATGAAATAAATTCTTATCAGTGGTCACCAGGGACATGAAGAAAAGGCTTCAGAAATGGAAACAATATGTTTCTAAAAACTATAAATAAATTTCCTTAGAAATAGATTAAAATAAAGACTCCAAATGACTTCAAGAGATATTTTAGTTTGCTTATGGGTAGGAAGTGATAAAATAGAAAAATATAATTACCATATAACTGAAAAAGGCAAGTGTGGTGAGATAGATGCCCTTTCTGATATTTTCAAGTGTTTTCTGTTTGAACATACTCAGTAAAATTATGGAACTGATAAGATGATCTGGTTTATCCAAATGACTCACTGCTTCATGTAGCTTTTTCTTTGCTTTTACATCTTTAATACGAAGATTTGTTGGAATTTATTCATATATTTATTAATGTATACAACTTTCATATCAAAGACTATATGGATTGGTTTAGGACCAGTGCCACTTTCAGTATAGATTTGCTTTGTGCTTAACACCAGCAAATCATGCAATTCTGAGAATAGGAGATATGAAGTTTCTGGTGAGCTACTATTCAATGATTGATTGGTTTTATTTTTATAAAGTGAACACAATTTACCCACAGTGATAAAATTATTTACTTAGCTATTTACTTAGTATTTTTTGTTAATTGAATCTGCTTGCGGTTTTTGCCGCCAAGATAAAAACCCAGTGTTTAAACCTGAAAATCGAAACACTGACTTTCTGATCAGAATTTTATCACCAGTGTGAGTTCGACTATACCGAGTTTATGCTTGTATCTCTTTGTTAATTTATTTTTTAATGAATGAAGTTCATTTCTGTGTGAAGTCTTTCAGAGTTTCTAAATTAGAAAAGATATGTCATTAGATTTTTAAGTGGACCAACTTAGAAAATGAGTAAGATGGATTTGATCCAGTATTAATCTTGATCTTCTTGATCATAAGGAAATAAGAAATGTAAACCAACATAGGGCTTAAAGTTCTTATTTTGCTACTTGTATATGCTAGAAGTAATTAATTACACAGCACCAGCAGTAACTTTTGCAGCCTAAAACTACTCAATGATTGTGTAATAGGCTAGTGCTGTGTTTCATAAAGTTATTAAAGCATCATAAACAAAAAAATCAAGATCCATCAGTGAAAAAAAGACAATAATCAGATAAATTAAGTGAAAATTCATTATATAGAAAATTCCAATCTTCCTGTTTTTTTCCATATCCAAATACATAAAACTAAATACCTTATTTCTTCTAGATACAACTCTTAAGGTTTTCTTCACCTTTCATAGAATTCCATGTATTATCACAGCAGTAGTATATAGTGGACATAGGAGTATAGTGCATCCTTATATACAGTTTGCAGACAAAGAGATAAAGAGACAAATGAGATTAATTAAAAGCCAGAAAAGATGTATACAAGAAATAGGACTTGAAATTTGGTGTCCCAAATTCTTTTATTAGGTATGACTTTATAAATTGAAAGCAAAGTCTTTTCAATTCCACAGTATGCTCAGAATCAGAAACTATATCAGAGCTTAATTTTTCTTATTGACCTATGAACTAAATGCAGCAAGACTAGTACTTTAAATTTAAACTAAGAGCTGTTTCTCTTTCAATTATTTCAATAAGAGTATTTTTATTATTTTATTCCATTACTGATTGAATAAGTTTCACAGGCTGCTTGAGGAATTTGCCTGTAAAGATACCTCAACTTTTCATGCTTTGAGAAATATATAAAAACCTGATTGTTTGAAACTAGCAAATAAGTAAAAGTACACTAAGAAAAAAAGAAAAAAAAAAAAAAGAAAGTGCTGCTGCATGCAGCAAAATGAAGAAAAGATAAACTGTTTGTGTTACAAGACAGTCGAGTTGCCACCTATCAAAAAGAAGAAAGCACTTCACAAATAGAAATGTGAATGTGGATGTTTTAAGAGAATTTCACTTGGTGGAATTTGCTGTTATGAAAATCAATGTAATGTGCAAACTGAGTTTTAGTTGGTCTCATTTAGCATTGAAATAGCCATTAAAGACAAAAGTGAAAATACAATCTGATAACCAATCTACCTGCTAAATATCAAATAACCTCTTGTAGGCTATAATCATAGAGAATATGTAAAGCCAATACACCATTCTGGTAGCAACAGTCAAAGAAAGCGAGGATTATTTCCAGAATGAAAGAGGGAAAGCTTGTATGTGTTACACTACAATGTGGATTATAAAATACATTAACAGCTGTAGATAGTTATAACAACAAAGCTCAGTCCAGTTCAACTTCTGAATCTCACTTCCCTTTTTCTTCCTGTGAAGATCATAATTTTTCAAAATCCAAATTTTGAGTGCTGGGCCTTTATAAACAGAGCATAGCTAAACTCAGATATGCAGACAGACCTACTTTAATCAGCATTCAGACTGTTGTACATTCTGTAACTTCTTTGTAGATAAATAAACATGATATATGAGAGAAGTCTATCTGGCACTCAGCATGAAAGCTGAACAGAGAAAAGAAAACCACTGAAAAAGAACTCATAACAAGCAACAACTCCTCCCACCCCCAGTAAACAACTGAGAGAAAAAAAATACTGTGCAGCCATAACACCATTATTTATGCTGTTCTAGTAAAGCTCCCTAGTCACATAAATATTTTATAGCTTTGTCTTAGCATGATCTTGATACTGGCTTTTGTATTCCTGACCTTTTGGAGTCTTAAAAGCTACCATATTTTAGCCCTACTCCTTAGGGTGCTCTGGTGATCTTACTGGAATAATTGCTGCCTTCATCATCCATAAAGGAAATAGACTCTTGAGATGCTTGGATTTGCAAATTATTTTAAATGCCTTAACTGGACACATAATTAACTACTTAGTAGTCATTTAAGATATACTAAATGGCGTAAATTGCATTAACCATAATGCTCATAATTGTTCCTACAGATTAAGACAGCAAAGCTAGGAGATCTACAAATATCAACAGGTAGACACTCAAAGAGCTCACAAAATGAAATCATATATAAAGAACAGGCTAAAAGAGATCCAACAAAATGCATGGGGGGGAAAGGCATGAAATAAACCCAGATTTTCATTTTTGCGCTGTGAAAAATTTCCATCTGTATTCGTTGTTTTCTCTGCACTATCCAGCCACCAGCTCTCAGCTGAGGAGCAAGCTGTTCTGCTCCAACTTTTGGGAAGGAGTCTTACTATTAGCTGTGACTTTTCCCAACTTACTTGTTGATTCTGTTTCTTCCTATGAAGGCAAATATGACAAAACCAACTGATAAGAATGCTTTTAGAAGTTGACATTTATGACTTTTACAGCTTACAATGCAATAGAAGTAAGACAATTCAGCTTAAGTTTAGAATAATGTAGAGCACAAACTCAGAGCTGAATTCAGAGATTGGTTCATTTCTCTAGATGTTTGAATTCAAAGGCCCAAAAACTAGGTCCCAACAGCTGATGAATGCTATTTTTTTCATCGGGAAATAGTAAATTCAAGCTAAATCTTCCTTATTACTGTACGTATTTTTGATATATTAAGCATTGAAAATCCCAGAATAATCACTTAGCAGTTCTAATCAAATAATTGATCAATATTTTCTTTTTCCTGTTAGAAAACAAATTATGAGTGTTGCATTCAAAATCTTTTATGGGCATGAAAAGAACACATTTTATTTGAGGAGCCAAGAATTTATTCTGAGTCAATTAAAATAATGCTAACAGTCTAATCAAAATACAGCACGTATAAAAATAAAACAGAGCATCACAGCAAGTTGTCAAAATCCAAAGCTGTTTGCTAGTAGCTTGGGAATCAGTTTCCTAGTAGACAGCAGGAGTCCTCTTGTTTGGTCTATGTGCCCTTTTGTTCAGTGATTCTCAATTACTCAGGTTTTCTACCCCCTTTGTTAACTTTATAATTAATTTTCCCTTAAACACTACCAGGTGTGATCTTTATGATCTCTGTTTGTAGACTAGGACTTTTATCATAGCCCAGTAAATACATGAGTGACATTGCTAGTAACAGGCTCTGTAATGACTATGTGGGGCCTCAGGACTGAGGCTTACAAAGTTTACTGTCTGAATTTGCTTGAACCTTCCTGGAACTTTGTTCTTATTTGATTTGTCTGTAACAGCAACTTCTCCAACAACTGGGGCTATGCTCAACTTGTTTTATTTTTACTTATGCTTGTGTAGTGTAGCTGCAGTTTTTATATAGATAGAAAATACAAGCCTGAGATGGTAAGAGACAAAACACAGGATCCAGACCTAAAGGCTATAAACAACTCAGAGAAATGCAGACACAGAGCTCTTTTTAGGATTTGTCCATAAAGAGGATGAAGAAAAAAATAATATAAAATGCACCTCATGTATAAAATGGTTATAGACCACTGAAGAAAAATAAAACTGCAAACTGGGTTTAACAAAGACATAAAAATAACCCAGATGAATCCTGGAGAGAGAAGGAGGAAGAAACCATCATAATTAACACCATACTCCTCCATAGGAAGGACTTAGGATGCTGATTACTTGCCATATCCCTCCAGACTGAAGCCATTTACCTCAGGATAGAGAGGAGCAGTGGAAAGATGGGCACAACTCCAGAAAAAGGGGTAGATACTTGGATGCATGTATAATAATTTTATCTGTATTATAAAAAAAGGGGGGTTTTTGTTTGTTTTGTTTCAATTTTGTTGTTTGGTGGGGTTTTTTTCCCCATAATGGTAGTGCCCTTTATTTTCTTTTTCTGTAATAACTAAATCTGAACTAATAGAAATACTTTGATTAGACTGTTAATATTTGAACTGTATGAACAATAAATTTTTGGCTGTATATATAAAGTGTCTGCTCATAGTAAGATTCCAGTACTAGTGAATAACCTCTGGTATCATCCTGCGTCCACTCATCCGTATCACTTTTTATTCAGAGATAATTTAATCTGTACAGAATAACTATAAATTAAAGACAAATTTCAGAGTTACTTGGACAATTGTTAACATATCCCAAACAAGATAAAATAACTGAGGCCAAGACAAACACAAATAAGTGCAGAGTCTACAAAACCTGGGAAAGATGATTGGATAAAGCAAAAAAAAACAAAAAAACCAAAACAAAACCAAACCAACCAAACAAACAAACAAACGAAAAAGCCCACAAAAGACCACAAAACACAGGAGAGATGGGTTAGTAAAAGTAATTGATAAGAAATAAGAGAGCAGGGATGAAGGGTGTGAGAGACAGGTGTGCTATGAGAAGTACTATGAGAATGAGATGAAGAAACAGTGAAGAGTTGTGGAAGCGTCTATGACACACAAAGAAAACTGGTTTTAGTGTGCTAAACCCCACTATTACTTCAAAATACTATTACGGAAGTAAGTGGCATAATTTTCCACTCTAAACTTTCAATTCTTCAAGTGAGGATGTCACCAAGTTGCTATCTTCATAACTGCCACCTTTGCCATTTTACGAAAGCTTACGATTTACTAGAATACTTATCACTTTTCCATAAAAGATCTGTTTATTGAAATATGAGGTATTCACAACTAAAACGAGACTGGAAATTAGATTTTTTTATTGCCACAGTGTATAAGGTATCTTGGACTAAAGATGTGGTGCAGGTGCATTCCTTGCATCTCTCTAAAGAAGAAGGATTTCAGGGTAAGAAAACTGAAATAACTAAATGGCAAAGTGACAAATTAGTTCTTAGCCATATGAAGCACACCAGTTCTCCAAAGGCTATAGAAAATGTGTAGATTTATTTAAATCTACACATATTAAAAGGATATTTGCATCATGGTAAAATCTACCATAATAAATGCTACCTTTCCTGTACTTTTAAAGTGTAGCTCAATATACAAAAGAGATCCCAGCTAACAGTGAGAGCTGAGCCCTTCTTTTCTATTCCACTGGAGAGGCATATAGTTCTTTGTAGTGATAAATCTTTTCATAACTACTCGCAAGAACTTCACAACTTTTTCTAACTTAATTTAAAAAAAAATCAATATAAGGAGCCAAATGTAGGTCCAAATACTGAAATTGATGTGTCATCAGAAGAGAGAGTTAATGAAGACAAGATGCCACTAAAAGGATTCAAGGTGTTACCAATGAATATTAAAGGCTCCGGCCTGACATCAGCCAGACTTACATCAGCTTTTTATCAGCTGAGGATCTGTAAAGCAGCATGGGGCTAGATGCAGCTAACCTATACCATCTGAGATAGAACAACATGGAGAAGTGGTCTCCCAGCCCCAGCAGATTCCTAAGTGAGGCAGTCACACTCTTTATACAGCTTCTTCCTCAACAAGATCTTTTGAAGAAGTTACTTTTCTCCATGTACATTTCCAAATGATGTATCAACAAACAGAACCAGTCAACAGAGAACATAAGCTGCATCAAAACACTTTATTACAAATAGATGCCAAGTACTTTCCTGAGCAGACAGGACCAGTGGAGCAAACATAGATTTCTTTCACACAGCAGTCAAGTACCAATGCTGTGTGAAAGTATTTAAAGTAACAGAATTGAGACATTAAGTCTTGCCCGTCCTGAAAAGGCTTAAACCTATAGCTCTGCCTTCTCAGAAAGCATCTGGACTTTCAAACTGTACAGCTGCCTGGGGCTGAGCTGATACCTTTTCTGATGAGTAAGGCATTATATTTAGCAACCAAATGCCCCATTAGGGAAGTCATACAGAGCATAAGGAAATAGAAGCCTGATTACTGCATGACAAGGTCTCTGCTGAGATTTAAGATCCTTCTTCATTTCTGGTCAACATTCCCAACAGCAATCATACATTTCATTCAAATATCTTGAAATGTAAAATGAACAGTCTTTGACATTGAGTTCAGATGCATAGTTCCTCTCGCCTCCTCAGCCACCTAATTAAATGACACTGTAGCTCAGTAAGGCATCAATTTTGGGAAGTGCAAAATCCAGTTTACTGGTCTTAAACAGTTAAATAACTACTTATATTTAACTATTAAATCTTACATATAATAATTAAACAACTAGAATAGCACAATAAAGGGCAAAATAAGAGTAGCCTGTTACAGTTTTTTTTCCAGCTGACGCTGTTCATTGGATTTCTCTAAAATTCACACATTTCATTGCATAACCCTTTTTTTTTAATATTGAGCACACTGTTAAATCCAATTTTCTTTGCTTGGCTCTTATAATAATATAGCCAATTGCAAATAAAAATTATAAAAATAAAAAATATATTTTTTTATTGTATTTATCAACTAAAGAAGCTGTTATACGGGGATATATTTCAATTGATAACATGCTTAGATTCCCGTAGTTTCTTAATATAATATTTTTTAAAATTTGTCTGTACTATACCATGCACTCAGTTAGTAATCGTAGAATCACAGAATCATAGAATAGTTAGGGTTGGAAAGGACCTTAAGATCACCTAGTTCCAACCCCCCTGCCAGGAGCAGGGACGCCTCCCACTAAACCATGCCACCCAAGGCTATGTCCAATCCAGCCTTGAACACCGCCAGTGATGGAGCATTCACAACTTCCCTGGGCAACCCATTCCAGTGCCTGCCTTTTCATATAATGCGAATGTGCACAATGCATGATTATCCTTGGACTTTTTCATTATTAAAGACATGTATTTATTTTTTTTTGTATTCCAGCTACAGAAATTACATTGAACAACCCAAATTTATTGGAAGATTTTGAATCTGCTTTTGCATTTCTGAGGTCATTATTTGGTGGCCTCAAGGCTACCTAGTTCTCTTTTAGAACTGACTATAGTTGTGAATCAGCACAAGCCTGAAAAGCTACAAACAATCAGTTTGCAACTATGGAGTTATTCACATCCCTGTTTTGCCTGGTTAAAATAAGGAATCTTGAACTTCAATGTCTAAAACAAATGTGGGAAATAGCAGGTATAATTTCAAGCACTTACTCTGCCTCATTCAGTTCAACAGTATATACCTAAATCCCATTGGCCAGTCATCCTACCTGATGCTCAAGGCAGAATGCTGAGCATTCTTATCTGAGAGCAAAAGCTGCAGCTCTGGCTGGGGGTCTGCAATACCTACCCCGGTGGTGGCCAATGCCTCCACCTAGATGGAGCTGCTGGAGAGTCTGCAGTGCAGACCTTATACGGCAGGAAGTGCCCAGACCACTCTCCTGGGGCAGGGACAGGCAGCAGACCTGCCAGCAGATGGTGAGCCCATGTGGAGGACCTCCTGGGGCACATGGCTTGAGCTGCAGGAGGTGGTGAGGAGGCTGCATAACATCAGGGAGGCTTAAAAGGAGTTGGACATCTTGCTCCAAGAGCAGTCTGCACTGGACCCACAGCCCACAGCCAATTAGCCTAAAACTACACTAGAACACATAGAATGCAGGGGGATCAATGATTCAGAAGAACAGAAGTTTGCAATGGCAAAGACCTGAAGGAGGAAGAGATTTTCCGCAAAGTCTGAGATGCCCGTGGAGAATCTGCTCTGCAGACAGAAAGGAAAAACCCATTGCAGCAGGAAAGGTGCTGGAATACAGCAGCCCAATCTGTTCCCTGTATAAGAACAGGTGCAACTAAGAATGAGCAATGGGTGACAGTAGTAGTTGGCTCTCTTCTGAGAAGTGAGGAGGCACCCATTTGTCCACCTGATATCCTCAAGTCTTTCTCCACAGGTTTGCTCTCAATCTATTCTCCTCCCAGACTCTAGTTGTGCTTAAGATTACCCTGACCTCGCTCTTGACCTTGTTGAATTTCAAGAGGTTTGTGATGGCCCACTTCTCAAGCTTGTCAAGGTCCCTCTGGATAGCATTCCTTCCCCCCAGTGTGTCAACTGCACCACACAGCTTAGTGTCATCAGCAAACTTGCTGAGGATGCTCTCAATCCCACTATGTCGCTAACAAAGATGTTAAACAACGTCTGTCCAAATACCAACCCCTGAGGAATGCCGCTTGTCTCCTATCTCCACTTGGACATTGAGCCATTGACCTCACCTGTTTGCAGCTATCCAGCCAATTCCTTATCCACAGAGTGGTCCATCCATCAAATCCATGTCTCTCTAGTTTACAGAGAAGGATGTGGGACAGTGTTACATACCTTGCACAAGTCCAGGTACATGACATCAGTCGCTCTTTCCTTATCCACCACCACTGTAACTCCATTAGAAGGAGTAGAAGGACACCAAATTTATCAGGCACAAGTGACCCTTGGTGAAGCTGTGTTGGCTGTCAGCAGTCACCTCCTTAGCATAGTTTCCAGGAGGATCTGCTCCATGATCTTCCCAGGCACTGAGGTGATACTGACTGGGCTGCAGCTCCCTGGGTCTTCCTTTTTCCTTTTTTAAAAGCGGGGGTTATGTTTCCCCTTTTCAAGTCAGTGGGTACTCCACCAGACTGCCACGACTTCTCATATATGATGGGTAGTGGCTTAGCCGCTTAGCCACTTAGCCACTGCTCCCTCAGGACCGTGGATGCATGTCATCAGGTCCCATTGACTTAATGTTCAACGATTGCCTCCAAGCACAGTAGTGATGCATCTCAACAAAGAGGAAATCAGGTTTTAAACTAGAAGAGGGTGGATTTAGATTAATAGAAGGAAGAAATTCTTTACTGTGGGGATGGTGAGACATTGAAATAAGTTGTCCAGAGAATCTGTGGATGCTCCATCTCTGAACTTAAGGCCAGACTGGACGAGGTTTTGAGCATCCTGGTCTAGTGGAAGGTATCCCTGGCTACGGCAAGAGGGTTGGAACTAAAGATCATCTATCGTTAAGGTCCCTTCCAACCCAAACCAGTTGAAGATTCTATGATTCTTTGATATGTTATAACCAGTGACCTATGCATTTCTCTCCATCTAGAGATTATATTCTACTGAACAGGAAAAAAAGACTGAGAAAAGCAAGACAAACTAGTATCTAAAGGAGCAAAGCAATCAAATCATATTTAATGAACTGATCTTCAAGATTTCATTAATGTGAGAAGACACAATAATGAAAAGATTTAATCTAAATAATTTTGGTTATTTCCAGGTTTTCTTCAAATTCACTGTTTCATGAGCTTGAAATTTTTCATTGTCAAAATTAAAGAATCTCTTCATTACATTTTTCACGAAATCAGTCTCCTTTTCTGAAGATCTTCTCTCTTTAAAAACTTGTATTTTCTAATAAAATACTTTTCCTTTTTATACTTATATCTGCTTATAATACTTATGTCTATTAACTTTAATTCAAAATGCATGCTTACAAGATTTTGCAAGCTGATGCTTGAAATGTGTCCTTATCAGGATCAAAGAATCACAGAATCAACCAGGTTGGAAGAGACCTTTAAGATCAGTGAGCCCAATCATTACCCATGTGTCAAGCCCACCACTAAACCATGTCACTGATGGCAAACTGATCTCCCCTCATGGCCGCTCCTAATGATCTCCAGTCACAGCCACCCCTCATAGTGGCCCCACACTATATAGCTGCCACCTTTACCCCTCATGGCCAGCCCTCATCTCCACTCAAGATGTCCCCTCATAGCCACCCCTCTCACCATGTGCTCACTGTGGGGTTTTGTCTTCTCCCCCTGCAAGCCCTCAACACCGCAGCTGTTGTGCACCACATGAGGAAGCTCCACATGAACGCTCACGGAGTGGCCGAAAGCCCCCTCCCTGATACACAAGCCTCAGAGGCATCCAGACCCAGCACACCCAGGGCAGCCACCCGGCCAGTGACACCAGAAAAGACAAGGACAAGTCAGTGCCTCCGGCCCCCACTCAGGGCTGACCAAACCCTCCCACTCAGCTGGAGCAAGAGACAAGAATGAGAGAGGAAAAGCTGCAAAGACACTTGGAGAGCAGACCCACCATCCAGCCCACCAGCAGCAGCCTGGTCTGGCTGGATAACCACAGCCCACCAAGCAGAACTTCTTGTGGCTGTGGTCCCACCTGCATTGGGAATGAGAAAACGAAGACATCTTTCTGCTCTGAGACAGGATGATGGTTTTGATCAGGGAACAGGTCCTGAAGGAACACAGATGAAAGAAATAACCACCTTTTTGGGTTAAAAACATCAATAAAGAACTTCTACCGTAAAATATTTATTGTTTAGATGACAGAAGAGAATTTTAAAGGTAAACAAAACAAAAAATTCAAACTGAATCTAAATTACTGGTTTATATATTGTGTGACAGTTATCCTTGGAACACTGGCATAATAGTCTTCAGTACTTAAAGACAAGCATTAGACTACATGATGGAATCCTGTGTGCGAATAGACTAAACTTCAATAATCTATCTAATATGAATTCCCCATTCCAATGAAGCAGCCTTTAACACTTCTAAAGGAATTGAAAGATTTACTTCTGCAAAGTCTCCAACAGCAAAAGTTATTATGATTTCAGAAGTCTCATGGATTGAATATTTTAAGATTATGTCCTAAAAACCAGACTAACTATTCAATAACTTTTATTTACTCTGCTATTTTTTTTCAGGCTAACATCTTTATCAAACTGTATTTAATGCTGAGCAGCTCTTTTTCATGTTAGTCTGTAAAACTAGATTGTCTGCTCTTCTAATTAGATTTTAATTTTCATAAAAATAGTATCTTTGTTTAGAAGCATTTACATCTTATTTTTTATGAGAGCCTTCTTTGAAATCATAATCATTTTCATGATAATTTGTGATATTACAAACAGAAGATTATTCAAGTTAAGATGATAAGCAGCTAAGATTCTGTTTTCATTCAAGGTTCTTGGCCATATAGAAAATAAGAAAATGGGTCATATAAAACTACACAGCATCAGTAGACACTGTGCTGAGAGCATTGAAGACTAATGTTTATCTGCAGAGCAGGTGTCATTACTTTTAACTTCTCACAAACAGACATACCGGTAGGTGTTCCAGACTTGTCTTGGAAGAAGCACATCTGAAAGAGCGTGAGAAGGTTGTTGATTTTCTTTGTTCACCAAGAAAGGGTGACATAGAGGCCAGTCATTGTAGGAGAATGACAGAGCCCCTTCTGAAAAACATTTGATGAATAGCTGCATAGCTTGAGAAATGCTAGTATAATTTATTGTGAGAGATATAGCAAATCACTTTTATTTAGAAATTCTGATTTGCTACATACAAGTACATCTTAGCACTCTTTATAGAATGCTGTGTTTATAGTCAATATAAATATTTTATTTAATCTGTGAGTTGTTTTTTTTTTTTAAACCCACTTTTCATCTTCCTCCACACAGTGTTATCACGCAATTTAAATGTAAATGGAATTTTTATTTTTTAACAGCTCATCCGTTCAGCCTGAATATGTAATCATCTGTCTGTGGTAATATAAATTGTTGCTATAGTTTGTACTTTTGAACTAACTTATGCATTTTGCACTATTGAAAGATACTGTCATTTTTGTACCTGGATTCTGGAATTTTGACCCCTTTTTGACCGAACGTGTGATTAATTTTGTATACCTTTGAGATCACCTTGTAAGAAAAAGATGTTTCCAGAAGTTCCCAAGGAGTAGAACAGTGGATTTAAATTAATTATGTTAGCAAAGGTCTCAAAGTATATCATATGACATCAAATGCTTAGCATTCTTATCATCCATGAATCATATCACAATTTTCACAAAAACAGATCCTGTAACTACTCATTTGTACTTGTTCATTTGTACTTCAATTAAAAAAAACAAAATTCAACACTTATTCCCATTAGAATTACAGTCCACCAGATTTCATAGAAGTGCTATTACCCATGGAAGACCAAGCTGTAAAAGCTTTAAGGTATGGAATATTTCCTGTTCATATAAGCATATGGGCACACAATCAAAAGCTCTGAATTCATGGCAGTTTTGCAAGTCACTGTTCATCAATCAGGTGAGTTACAACAGACCATATGAGCACATTTAGCTTGCCCTAAGTTATGAGGTAAAATGCATTAGTTTAAACTAATTCCACTGGGGTATAAATTTTACTTTATCTTTTAGCAAGGTTAAGATGACATGTAGTCTATTGCACTGATACAGCAGCTGCCTGCTATCTTGTTGGAAGGCTGTAACTCAGTCTGGATTGATCCAGACAAAGCTTTTAGACTATCAGGTTGACTTCTGTAAAACATAATTTTTATTGATCTCAGTGATTGGATACAATAAATTATATCTTTCAAAAAACATCCAGTTCTTATTCAAAGAGTCAGAAAGAGAAAGCTTTACAATTCTCTACTGATTAAATTTATCTAATTGCATCCTCCCTTTATCAAAAATGTGTCTTTTATTTCTAATTTAACTAGATTTTATACTTTCAAGCTACTATTCTTCTGATACATCTCTCTACCAAATAAAAAGCCCAATAATTTACTGGAATTTTCTGTACATTAAAATACTTACACATAATTCTTAGTTTCTTTGACGACTGCCTTGTGATAAATGTAATTTCTACAATTGCGTCAGCCATAGTGAAGGAAATCAATATCAAAAATGTTTTTGAATTCATCTTTCAAATCTGCATTTTGACACACAGCTGCAGCTCTCTTCATCATCATTAAGTATTTTTTGATAGGCTACTAAATACTGGCTATAAACATTAACCTGCTACAATATAATTCTAAACAAAGCTTTGCAGTACAACATTGAAGACAGACATCTGTGACTAGCTTTTCTATTATGTTTGCAACTTGCAAGCTTTTAAACAAATAAGCAACAGGGCCACCCAATTTCTTTTTCTTCCTGTCTTCATTTTTTCTGATTTCCTATTTTGGAATTAACAGGATCTTGTTATATGCCGCTTCAAAGCAGGTTATGAGTACAGCTTCCTTTCATTATTTTTACCTGTTACATCTGCTACATCCAATATGCATTTTCAGATTCCATAATAATACAAGTAACAGCAGATATTAATTGGTCTAGGCACACTAATTAACTTGAGATTTTTCACCCTGTCAGATTACTTTAAAATATTATAATTTTCTAGTCTACTCTTATCTTCAGGAATAAACAGAATTTTATTCCTAAATTACTAGTACAAACAAAGGAGTCAGAAGATGGACATGTAAGAAATATTGTTTTGTTCACGAATAAAGCACCACAAAATTTCTCCTAATTTGAACATGAATGGCTTCATTTCCTTGTGATATCCTATTGCCTAAAATATGAGTTTCTACAGTATATTGAAGATGGTAAGAATGCACATGGCACATACAAATATGATTCTAATTATAACCAAATTATGTATGAATTCAGAGAACTGCCTGTCTGAGGACTGTAACCAAAGAATAACTGTGCTCTCTTACAGCTGGCTCTTCCAGATAGTTAAAAGTCACGTTAATCCTTGCTCAATCTCCTGCATTTATTTATGACTGTGTCTCCTCTCAGGATGATAGCAGTGTATGAGTATGCATAAATGCGATGTTACTTTTTTTCCACTGTACAATGTATATTTTCATACAGCTCAATAAATGTTCATATATTTATTAATAGCAGTGTCCTCTGGCACACATCTAGCAAAAAGCAAGTTATGAGAGATAAGACCTGCACCTGAAGCAAAAGAATAAGAGTACAACATATAGATGACAACTTTTTCTTGCTTTGATGAGGTACAATGAAATCTAACATCAATTGCTTTAAGTTCACTACTTCACTAATTAGGACTTGTGTTTTCATTGCTCTATGCACTGGACAATGACCAGTAAAGGAAACTGTATAATCAGAGTGTCATTTTATTGACTTGTGAGCTTTCAGAGCTCTACTGAATATTCATAATGTAGATAATTTTATACTTTAGATATTCAATTTATCCATGCATTGCTTTATAATAAACAAAGTCATTTAACAGAGTATCTAGAGATTTGAAAACAAATTGCTATTTTTGAAAACAGCCTTGCCTTCCAGTGTCAAGAGACTTACATAAAGATATGTGTCTTGTAAACCAATGGTTTGTTGTTTATTTAAAAAGAATTTTTATGTTTTTCAGGTACCATACTGAATAAACCAATAACAACAGAAAAATCAATGTCAGCTGTTCCCTGTACGAAATCCTGTGGTATTCTCAAGAACTGTGAGAAAACAGATAATTCTGTGATTATATAAAACACCTGGATACCTAAATAAGAACGTCATCACATAGCTTCGTATTAAACACTAAAATAACAGAAAATACTCTAAAGATTCTACAAAGAGATTGATGACCTATGAGTATTCATGAACTACATGATATTATAGGAATTTGTTTGTTTATTTATTTTTTATTTCACATACCACCACCACCACCCAGAAACTGAGAGCTGTGGGTTGCAATTATTTCTGAAAATGAGCTTGGAAAGTAGTGAATAGTCTATCCCTAATGATATTCAAAGCAAATCACATTCATGATACCCACTGGTTTCAGATGAAAGCTAAGCACATACTTAAGGGTCTTATTGAGTTGAACAAGACTACTCACTACAACTCAAAGGATACTTAGCACATCACAGAATTCATCTGTTTGTAACAGAGCATTGGCAGTCATGTTAACTAAAAACAATTTACAGATACTCTGAGGAATAGATTATGGAAGTTACAGTTACATGAGAGATCTTGTTTCAAGTTTCTGCAAAACATACATGCCTCAGAAAAAGGATCCTTAGGTGTAAGCAAAGTAGAACCAGTAATACAGGAAGTCCCACTACAATATTTAAGTTTTATATTTGGGAGAAATTACTCACAAAAAAAAAAAAAAAAAAAGAAAAGAAATAAAACATTAAAGATGATATTTTCTAAAAACAAAAAAAAAAAGGTCATCTCACACATTTTATAAATTTCTCTATTTAGGAGTCCTGTCATTTCTTAGTATTTCAAAATTTTGCTAGTTGAGTGTGTCCTGATAAGAAAAACATTTCCTAGTATTAACCACCATAAGAACAAATTCTTTGGTTCTTTTGTATGAAAACTGAACACTATATTACCACCTTTCTTAAAAGTTTCAGTCAGCCATTCACACAGTCCTTACACATCCAACTGATTAGCCAAATTGCCCATATATGAAGTAAACACAGACAACAAAGAATAATTCATCAATGGTATATGAAGTATCAATTTGTTCATCTGAACGGACTTATTACTTATGTAGATCCATACAGACTTATTAGCTGTATGGATCATTTCCTCATGCAGTAGAAGGCCTCCTTTTAATTTAAAATTTATTGGCTAGTTTTAAAGTCCTTTAAACAAATAATAACTTATAATGTAATTCTTTATGCAAGTTGATTTATTGATTTCATAAACTACTCTCTAAGGCCTGACTAAATAAGCCTGCAAAAACAGAGGAGGTAAATATCCACAGAGGCTTTAAGAGAGCTATTGAATTAAACGTGTTCCAGCAGTAAAGTAGATATTGTAATGGTTGAACAGAAATCCTCATTCAAGCAGTTTCTTGGTTCTCAAGAAAGAAAAGCTAATCTTCTTCCTGATTTTTATGAAGTGAATATCTCTTCCTACCAGAATGCATGCAGGTATATATTTGTGTACAATTTTGTATATCTTATATCAAACATTACTTGACTTATACAAATTACAGATGTAAGAAGAAAAGTAAGCAAGCAGCTGATTCGTGTCACATGTGTAACGAATGCAAGGCAATCAGATGTATCTTAATTTCATCAAAAGACTGAAAATATTTGTTTCAGTGTAATTTGTATCATATTCACTAACTTTTGAGGAAAAAAAACACAGCAAGGTATATAAGGTAAACTTCAGTTAAACCAATCTTAACAAAAAGAAATGTCCATTTCATAAAAAGTAATCATATTAGTAGTTCTATGATTTACATCTGTTAATATTAAAGAATGTAGTCTATGTTTTCCTTATAATTATTCTGTTATGCTTCAGCTAACGGCAGCATGAGATCATAGTGCAACATTATCAGGTACCCATCTAGAACTATTTCCATATAAAAAATATTGATCCATCAAAGATGTACTCCTGGAAAATACACAGTTGACTGAGTTGGCCATATTCAGTACGCTAATTACTATATTTTTTCCTCTAACTTTGTGAATCTCTGTGTTTGTACTCTTCAGATAAAGAAAAAAGGTCAGTTAGCGTTTGATCTGAGTCAGAAAAATAAATCAAGTGGATGTTAGAAATATTCAAAAGGCATCTTCAAACCATTTAAAAGGACCATTTGATATTCCAGATTTTTGATGAGTGATTCATATTTTTAAGCTGAGCAACAAAAATCACCTTTTCAGCAGGAAGTCTTTGAGCTAGCTGAAATTTCTCATTGAAGAAATATTTTGCAGTTACAGGACTTGGGAACTTAGATGTTACTCCATTTTAAACACTTTCCAAAGATGAAAGTATGGGCTTTATAGAACCTACTTATGTGAAAAAAATTCACATGAGAAATTTATCAAATCAAAGAAAATATGTTGGCCGCCTAACAAAAATCTTCTAAATCTACTGCATTTGGCAAGCCACAGGGTGTTACTGAACATACAGACATTTTGCAAGAGAAATACAATTCCTGAGTCTTCAAATAAAACCTGAAAAACTGTAAGCATAATTGAACATAATAACACTGCGTATTCGCTCAGAACCAACAAGGACTTATGAGTATATGGACCTGAAACTCATTCACTTCATGTGCATAACATGGGGTAAATCCATCCTAAAAAGGAAAGTAAACATAAAGATTGCTCTCTACTGCACGCTGTTTCTTATTTGTCCATTTTCTGCCTTTTTTTGTGGTCTTTCTGTCTTCACTCTCCAATTTCACTTACCTTTGGCTTCATTTTCTTTTGACCCTGTTAACTAACCCTGAGGAGTTCTAATACATTCCTACCTCCTTACTGAACTGTAAAAAGTTGAAGCAAGTATTCATCAGCCTACACCTTGATTGCTTTTTGGGTTTCCTAACTTACTGCTTTCATTTATCTTCTCCAATTGCACAGTAAATTTTTGGAGAAACAGGGTTTTTTTTTCCCCACTTTGTTTTATGACAAAGAACATTTGTATCATTTTCATGACGCCTTTAGTTACAATTGTAAGAAAAATAATTCACTATAATAGAAAGATACTAAGAATATGGCCTTACATATACTTTACATATCTTTCTCTGCTTTCAGTATATGAGCTTCATCTACAGTGTCAAGCAAAATTTAAACTATATTTTCAAGACAAAGATAGTTCACTTATTACATGAGTAAGACAATGGCAAAGTAAACTGCCTGAGTCATAAGAATAGCTGATGAGTAGAGAGCAATTGCTCTGCGTTTTAGATGGCACATCATGGTACAGTATACCATGTATTAAAAAAAAAAAAATAAATAAATAAAATATCTTGCACTCTTGTTGCAGTGTGCTAACATGAAGTAGGCACAAATAAATACAAAAAATAAACCCCTTGGACTTAAATGAAAATTTATTATGAGCAGACCTTAAATAAGTGTCTTCTTCCAAGGATACATGTATCTACAGCATTTGTATTTATATACAGGCATTTGTATTTATGTGTGTACATCCGCAGAAACCTCAATTCGTTGACCTATACCTATACCTAAACACACCTGCTTGTGGTAGCAGCCTTTTTGCTATTCCAGAATATAAAGTTCGGTAGGCATATTTCGATGAATATAGGTAATAAGCTGTTAAAACTCATAAGAGTTTTACATTGGTATTCTGTATTCTGAAGACTTCAGAATGGAATTCTGGTTCCATTCTAGCACCAATAGAGGCCTGTTGAGCGAGTGATATTTTTAGGTAAGGAGTGAGGATGGTACTTCCCTCAGGGCATTATGGATCAAAATGCTCTAAAATGCCTAGCTACTATTGTCCCTTTATCAGCAGCAGGTACAATACATCCCATATAGTCAAAAAGAACAAAAAGTAGTAATTTATTTACGTGGTTCTCTGGGATGCTCTGGGAGAGTTTTTCAATGTTGTTCCATTTCTGCACAGAAATTCAGGCATTTCATTAGACCACTGCTGTAACTGCTATTGCACTAAAAATCACAGGTATTGCAGAGGATATATGTTTTACGTTTAGCTCAGTGATATTTTACCATTAGCCCTTGACATATTTCTTAATTACTACAGTTCGGTCTCAGCAATTAGTCTTTTGTCTGTTAGTAGCACATTGTTCCTTAAATAGAATCATAGAATCATAGAATAGTTAGGGTCGGAAAGGACCTTAAGATCATCTAGTTCCAACCCCACTGCCAGGGGCAGGGACACCTCCCACTAAACCATGACACCCAAGGCTATGTCCAATCTGGCCTTGAACACCGCCAGCAATGGAGCATTCACAGATTCCCTGGGCAACCCATTCCAGTGCCTCACCACCCTTACAGTAAAGAATTTCCTCATTATATCCAATCTAAACTTCCCCTGTTTAAGTTTTAACCCATTACCCCTTGTCCTATCACTACAGTCCCTAATGAACAGTCCCTCCCCAGAATCCCTATAGGCCCCCTTCAGATACTGGAAGGCTGCTATGAGGTCTCCATGCAGCCTTCTCTTCTCCAGGCTGAACAGCCCCAACTTTCTCAGCCTATCTTCATACAGGAGGTGCTTCAGTCCCCTGATCATCCTCGTGGCCCTCCTTTGGACATGTTCCAACAGTTCCATGTCCTTTTTCTGTTGAGGACAACAGAACTGCACACAATACTCCAAGTGAGGTCTCACAAGAGCAGAGTAGAGGGGCAGGATCACCTCCCTCGACCTGCTGGTGATGCTCCTCTTGATGCAGCCCAGGATACGGTTCGCTTTCTGGGCTGCAAGTGTACACTGCCAGTTCATGTTCATTTTTTCATTGACCAACACCCCCAAGTCCTTCTCCACAGGGCTGCTCTCAATCTCCTCTCTGCCCAACCTGTAGCTGTGCCTGGGATTGCTCTGACTCAGGTGTAAGACCTCGCACTTGTCATGGTTAAACTTCCTCAGGTTGGCATCAGTCCACCCCTTATTCCATAACATTCACGTCATGCTCAGATTCCACATTTTCAATATACCATCACATGTATATATATACATCCACACACACACAGAAAGGGAGAGAGATCATCCCTTAGTGCATGGACCAATCCCTATAAAGCTGATGAGTCCATTTAGTCCATGATATCGGGCTCCATCTCTTGTAACAGTCCTTCAGAGCAGGGGAGGCTTTCTGTGTGCAGTGTTCACAGTCGTGAATAACCTGGGCAATAGTGTCCATTGCTAAGTCCACCCCTCAATCATGAGTCCATCTGTATGCTGCATCTCTACCCTGATGGCCAGAGGTGTCATGGGCACACCAGGTTCAAAATAATTCACTCTCCCCTCCAGCAGTTTCTGCAGCTTGTCAATGGGGACTCCATACAGCTGCCTTCCATCTGTGATGCTTCCAAAGCACTGGAGGAGCCCAGTGAACTAGATACTCACCCATACTGTACCACACACCCTGCCACTCATGGCTGTCCAGGTCAGGGGAAAATCTCTTAGTCATCCTGGATTGTAGTCTAACCCCGGACAAGGCCCAAACCCCACTCTGCTTAACTCTTGGGACCAGAGGAAATGGTTGTGGGTAAAACACACTCTGTATGCATGCCAACATGTTGATCCCCATCACAATCAGCAGGCAGGTCTCAAGGGTACTCAAAGGCCACTCAAATCCTTCAGAATTCTCAAATGAGGCTGCTGTACTTGTCACTGGGGCTGGTGTAGCTGCTGTGCTTGCCGGCTCTCTCACCACCAGCTGCTCTTTGTCTGAGTCCAGATCTTCCTCCTCTGCCTTGCTGGGAAGTGCTGCGTGGTCTTCTGCATCCTCCTGAGGCTCAGGCTCATGGGGCTCTGCGGGTGGCTGCCAGGGAACGCTCTCAGCCGCCGCGGGGCTGGGCTCGGCTACAGGGCTCAGCTCCTCCGTCGTCGCCTCCTCCGGCTGCTTGGCAGCCACGCGGCTCGGCTCCTGTGGGCCGCGCTCCGGCCCATTTCGGCCGCCAGCGGCTCCCGAGGCCACCCCCCCTCAGCTGCCCACAGCCTCGCGAAGACGGAGGCGAGGACGACAGCCAGGACGGTGAAAAGCAGACTAACTGCCAGGTACACATGCGCCCCCCACTGCTTCTGGAGCCCGCCCGTATTACAAGCCATTCCAATAAAGTACAATGAAACAAGAACCTTAACCCAAAACCCATATCCGAAAAATGCTAAGATAACAAATACCGGCTGTAAGTTAGGTACAACAGGCTGAAACCAGGAAGTCAAGAGAATCAAAAGCAAGAACTTCACCTGACTGCTTTTTCAAAGATGATGGACAGTGGCTTAGCAACTTCATTTGCCAGCTCCTTCAGGACCCATGGATGGATTTCATCAGGTCCCATGGACTTGTATATGTTCAGGTTCCTAAGATGGTCTCGAACCATATCCTCTCTTACAGTGGGCCCAGGGTCTTCATTCTCACTGTCCCTGCATCTGCCTTCCAAGACTTGGGTGGTGTGGTCAGAGCATTTACCAGTGAAGACTGGGGCACAGAAGTCATTAAGAACCTCAGCCTTCTCCAAATCCAGGGTAGCCAGTTCTCCTGATAGCTTCTGGAGGGGGCCCACGTTGTCCCTAGTCTGTCTTTTATTTCCAGTCCACCTATAGAATCCCTTCCTGTTATCTTTCACATCCCTAGCCAAGTTTAATTCTAAGTGGGCCTTAATTTTCCTAACATGGTCCCTTGCTTCCAGGAGAACATCCCTGTATTCTTCCCAGGCCGCCTGCCCTTGCTTCCACCTTTTATAAGCCTTTTTTTCCTTCAAATTTTCCTCAGCAGGTCCTTATTCATCCAAGGAGGTCACCATTCCTACGATTAGTGGATTTGAGCATCTTCTGTATTTTAGATATAGTTTCTTGATCTCTGCAAAGGTTCACACTCAGCTGGCATGCATTACCTGATACATTACTATTTTTATATTCAACTGTGAATCAGTGGAACCACAAACTGCTATGTAGTCTGTAAACTAGTAGATTTCTCTGTGTTCTCAGTCATTACCTCTTTAAAAGGAACACAAATTCTTCTCAACAGAGGCAATTAAACATACATTTAAACAAAACTCTGTTGAACTCACTTTACTTTCTGTTCACAAAGATACATCCTTCTAAAACATGTTTGTACTAAATTAGCAGTGTTACCCACAGCTACAATTGCTACATAATATATCATCTGAATCCACTGAACTTCGCTTCTTGAGTAAATAGGATCAGGTTGTGTTACAGCAGATAAATTGTTAAAAAAATACAGATTGCAGTAAAAGCCCAACATTCTGGGACAAGTGCAGAAACAGAAAATTCTCTATAGCTAACACTGTTATGTGAAAATTTAGGAACAATTTAAGAATTTAAAATATGCTTTACTGAAAAACTTTATGGGTATTGTGGTTTAAGCCCAGCTGTCAACTAAGGCCCACACAGCCACTCGCTCACTCATCCCTGGAGGTATAGGGGGGAAAATCCAAAAGGTAAAAGTGAGAAAACTCATGGTCTGAGACAAGAATGTTTAACAGGCAAAGCAAAAGCCATGCCCAAAAGCATGGTGTTGCCTTTCTCTGCAGGATTGAGCATGGCCTCTTGTCAAGTCTCCTCTGGTCCATTCTGGCTAGGTTCCTGCTTGCTGCTTGTGCACCACAAAGTGGTCCCTCGTGCCCTGTAACGAGGGCAATGAAGGCTTTTATCCCCCAGGGTGGACCAGCAGTGCTCTGCACGGATTTTTACCTTCTTCTACCTCACTGAGCCCAGCCTTTTGCCAAGGCTCCCTCTGGCACATTTTCACTAGATGCCTGCTGCTTTTGCTTCCCAGAGATGGCCCTTTGCGCCCTCCATCCTTACCTGTGTGTGCGGGAACATTCTCTGCCCTCAGGGCAGGCTGGAAACATTCACTTGGGGATTTTTTCTCTTCCCCTGTATTACAGAGCACAGCTCCGTGTCAGGGATCTTCTGGTCCATTCTGGCTAGGTTCTTGCATCACCAGGGCACCACTTGTGCCCTGGCTCTCTCTCTCTGGTTCCCATTGCAAGTCTGTAGCAGTAGAAAGCTCTGGTCTTCCCTTGGCTCCTTTTCCCCAGGGTTATGCAAAACCTCCTGTGCTTGGTCTGACTCCAGGCTTGCTGAACCATCAGGAGCTGTCACTTTTCAGTGCTCTCTTCATGCAACACAAGCATAAAAGCGCTTCTCATGCCAAGAAGCACAGCAGAGCAAGTTTTTGAAGGCAAAAAGTATGCTTGTCATTGATATGTTTGGCATGCTTCTGCAAATACCCCTCCACACCACATACCTTTTGTGTGTATGTGTTCAGTCCTCATCCTCATCCTTCAGGTTCTCACCCTTCAAGGAAACAAGGACTGCTCAGCCTGTATTGCTGCTGCTGCTTTCTGTAGCTCTGTAACTTGTCTCTGCCAGACTGCAAGGGATATTTTTCAAGTTAAACTGAAGTATGCATCAGCCTGCTCCTGGCTACACGTATGCATTGTGTTAATGCTTGTGAGCATCACTCTGAAACAGATCCAGAAAGATAAAATAAAAGCAAATAAAAAAAACTAACAATAAAATAAAATAAAAAAAATAAATAAAATAAAATAATTAAAAAAAAAAAATGTTTCCACTTGTAATCTTGGTCATGTATGCCCTTGGAAGTGTTTTTGGAGCTGAAAACCCACTAGCATTTCAGGCAAATAACAGTCTTATTATTTGACTCATGGTGACCCCAGGAAGTGGAATGGAAGAGGTTATGCTATGTTACGCCCATAATTATTCATGACAAGCTATGACCAAGGTCTGATGGGCCCCTCCAGGAAAGAAACATTCTGCAGTGCAGGTCCCAGACCCATGCAGGAGACAGTGTCAGGGATGGGCACACCTACAACATACCTCAGGCAGGGACTGAAATATCCCTGTATTACCAACACTGGTTTTAGCACTAACCAAAAACATAGCCCCATACAAGCTACCATGAAGAAAATGAACTCTATCCCAGCCAACCCCAGCACAATGGGAAATTAAATGGCTGCTTGTTAATAATATCCCCTTGAAAATATAACTTAATATTATTTTCATATTGTGCTGTGTTCCAAACGCTTTCTCTAATTAATTCCATTTCTACTGGCATTAGCAGAACTTTGTTTGAGAGGCAAATTGTACTTGTACTTGTATCTTCCTTCATCTATTTTTCAGCGTTTTGTCAAGCCATTATAAATCATGCTGAAATTCTGTTTTCTGTGGCAGCCTCTGAGGACAAAACTAGTGAGGAACAGACCTATCATAAAGCCAGAGAACCAGCAGGTGAAAAACCAGGTTTGACCATTTTATTTGAGTTCTAGTTCTGTCTTGGTGGTGTTGTGGAAGGAAAAATGCACATTCATTGTCCCCTCTGGAGCTCAATATACAGAAAACTTAATGATTCAGCAACAGTTGCTCTTTTTTTGGCACATGCTCTTTGTACTGAAGAGAAGTGGTAAGACAGGAGATTTTAAAAATTCACACTCCACAGTGAAACTCTCATCATTCAAAAATGTCAGTGTCAATGAGAAACTGCAGTATGAAATGAACTCTGGGGCATCCAGTAGTTCAGAGATAAGAAGCTGGTGGGATACACACATGTTCAAAAGCCAGCCTAGCATGAAAGACAGCAAAGACCCAAACCTCTCATTTTTCTGAGAAAGTTAACAAAACATAATTATCCACCACTGTTTTTTTTTTTTTTTCTCTGTTTTTCACTAGAACTTTCTATGAATTCTTTCCCAAATACATTTTTATTGAAAGCTTGAACATTATGCATACAACTTGAGTTAGATGTTTACCATCACTGTCTGTTGAAAATTTGTCTCGTTCAGTCTTCTTCAGTTTAGAATGAGAATTGAATGACCTTTCCTTACAGATAAATCTGTTATCTAAGATGAGTGTACAACTATTCTTCAGTATATATGTCTACAAAATTGTTGCAGAAAGCAATTAAGAAAAATGGATGGTCATGATCAAGCTGAATCAGTGTAACAAGACAGAAGACTTTCAGTGAAGTGTTCATCTTTCTGATGTGTTAGATATGACATCTTCAAGAACTTCAAATCACTGTGCCCTCTCTGGCAAAATACACTTATGATTGACATTTTCTTTGGCAAACAGAATATTGCATTAAAAGATTTAATGAGTTTATAAACACTTTTCAGGCTGAGATTATAGCAGTAAGGATGGCAGAGTCCTACATTTTTCATTAGATACGTATTTAGCCATCACAATATACATTCTGCTCAACTTAAATGCAGTAGTTGGGCCTCTAACTAGCGTTTATATGTTAGCGTTAAAATATACTAGCAAATGCTTCACTGTTGCTTTATGCAAGAATGTGTATGTTTGTAACAGAGGAAATCTATTTTGTGTTTGTACTTCACGATTAATTCATTTAGCACATACTATAATTTCAATTTATTTATACTTTATTACATGAACACTATCATCAGTTAGAATAACAGAGTATGAATTATTTTGAAAGTCCCTCAGAATACTTGCTAGAGAAAACATTTTTTCAACTTTTGTTTTAAAATACATGATTAAATACAATATGGAAAAGGCCAGCTACTCAGGGTCTAGCTTCTTTGACTCTGCTGGGAGCATATTGATTGTTACTAGCTATCTAGTAAAGCTAAGTATCTTAACTAAATTAGTATGATACCATCTTAATTTAAGGATGTATAATTCTTTGCATGTTTTGAAGCCTTGCAGTAAATAGCAACCAAGTTGAATACTGAGAATCTAGATTTTCATGTACTCAATATAACGATGCTCTCATGAGCAGAGGATGCCCCTCATGAGTAGAGGATGCTCTCGTGAGTAGAGGATGCCCCTCTACTCCGCTCTTGTGAGACATCACTTGGAGTACTGTGTGCAGTTCTGGTGTCCTCAACATAAAAAGGACATGGAACTGTTGGAACAAGTCCAAAGGAGGGCCACGAGGATGATCAGGGGACTGAAGCACCTCCCTTATGAAGACAGGCTGAGAAAGTTGGGGCTGTTCAGCCTGGAGAAGAGAAGGCTGCATGGAGACCTCATAGCAGCCTTCCACTATCTGAAGGGGGCCTATAAGGATGCTGGGGAAGGGCTGTTCATGAGGTACTATAGTGAGAGGACAAGGGGTAATGGGTTCAAACTTAAATGGGGGAATTTTAGATTGGATATGAGAAAGAAATTCTTTACTGTAAGGGTGGTGAGGCACTGGAATGGGTTGCCCAGGGAATCTGTGAATGCCCCATTGCTGGCGGTGTTCAAGGACAGGTTGGACAGAGCCTTGGGTGGCATGGTTTACTGTGAGGTGTCCCTGCCCATGGCAGGGGGGTTGTAACTAGGTGATCTTAAGGTCCTTTCCAACCCTAACTATTCTATGATTCTATGCTACAGGACAAACATATGTACCTACCAAAAAAGAAATGAGTCATCTCACAAAAAGACTGACAATTACAAAAGAGAGTAAAAAAACGCAGGGTACTAGAACTTTCTACTAGATCTTGAAGAATAACTTTGTACTGAACAACTGAACAGTGAAATCACACTTACATATAGTCAGTGAATATTTTAAATAAAAAATACTTATCTATGCAACACATATCATAGAAATTCTATGGTATCGAAGGTTTGAGCATAACTTACTAGTCCTTGGGAAGCCTTTTTAATTTACTGCACACATTTTGTCCTCTTGAATTTTTTTTGTGCAATGCATTTTAATTCTGACAATTTTTCTCAAAAAGGTAATTTTCCTTTCCTTTTTAGTCATAACCGAGTTAAAGTTCACAAAAATTTATGAAATTTTCACCTTTTAAGACCCTTGAGCATCATAACTTGCTCCAGAAATGCTGGCTGAATTCTAAATCTGTATCTATAATATGAGTGAACATTAGTGTCATGGAAATAATAGCTTCCATGGCTTTTATTTATGACACATATGCTCTGGTAAATTATTCAGTAATAGCCATCTCTTATTAAAATCTACACTTAGGAACTGCAAGTACTGGAAAGTTTGAGTTTTTTATTACATATTAATGTTTTCAATATTTTGCTCTTTTAGAAAGCTCTCCCTAATGAACATCAATCTCACACTTGGGGAAAAAGCCCAAATAACTTTACAGTGTTGTCTTCAGGCATTTCAAGCAACAGACTTTTCCTTATGTCCTTTGTGGAAGGTCTTCCTTTTTTCCTTTGAACTATTTGAAGAGAAATTTAGCACTGATGAAGCACTGGAATGGGTTGCCCAGGGAAGTTGTGAATGCTCCATCGCTGGTGGTGTTCAATGCCAGGCTGGGCAGAGCACTGGGTGGCATGGTTTAGTGGGAGGTATCCCTGCCCATGGCAGGGGGATTGGAACTAGATGATCTTAAGGTCCTTTCCAACCCTAACTATTCCATGATTCTATGAAAAGATACACCGTGATAGTCATGTAAAGTGAGTTTTTTTCATGCTTAGAGCAAGTATATAAAGACACAGAGTAAGGGGGGGGTTAGTTTCACTTCAATCCAGATCAGCCAGAGAGGGGGAGCAGGACTGGGCTGCTTTATGTGAGTGCTTTTAGTGTTCATAGCGATGCTACTAAAGAGAGAGCCGTGTCTGTGGTAGCCTGCATTGCCAGCCATTTTAGAGTCGTGTGTGTGTGTGTGTGTGTCTGTGTCTGCCTGCGTGTCTCTGTGTGTGTGTGTACGTACCCATCTGGAACACAGGCTCCACCAATCTGGGGGGGGAGGGCAAACCTGCACGCAGGAACAGAAGCAGCAGTAGCATCCATTGGGTTGGATGGAGAGAACCCCGGGTTCCCAGACTGCACCTGACTGCTTCAGCAGCTGCAAACAAGAAACCCTGGTCCTGGAATCCACAGGCTTCAGCAACTCCAACTTCCTCAATATTTTCACTTCTGCTCCCTCAGAATTAGGTACATTAGTTTTGATTTTATTTGCTTTGAACAGCTTTTACACACATCCATTAAAAATAAAAAAACCGAAAACATTATTTTCAGCTGTTTGACTCGTATCTTTTTCACAGGAACACAGCATCTGATGCGGAACATCAGAGACCCATTTAATCTAATTTTCAAACACTTTGTGCTTCATGCTGTGAAAGCTGTCATGGTGAATGGTTCTGTTTACAAAATCCCCATTTTAGAAATTATTAAATTATGGATCTAGGATTCTCTGAGGATTGGTGAGAATAGAGAACTCAGTATTAAGCACAGGACAAGAATGTCCTTCTGAGTAAGCAACTATTTGCAAGTTGAATGGCTGCTGCTTCAATAAATATTGCCAGCAAGAAGCTTCCAGGTCCTTGCTGACAGCATGGTGAAGAGGTGATAGAAGCAATAAGGAGTCACATAGCCTGGAGAAGCAAGAGAATGGGGCATCCTTTGACCAGAAAGGATTCAAAGACGGAAGCCATATCTGCAGAAGATGACTTGGCTGAAGGGACAAAACATAGTGATCCTTCTCCAACTTAGCGCTTTAACATCCAACTTTTAGGCTATTGCAATTGAATATGTATGTGTCTAAATATATATGTGCATATATATAATACATATATGTATGTATCAGTTCATTAGGAGATTGCTGTGATAAAGTGTTTAGAAGACTGACAAATCAAGGCCAGTTTTAAGCTGTAAACCCAAACTTTACTAAATTTATTCATTAACACCACATTTTGTGCTAGTAATTAGCTATTGCTTGTTACTGATCACCATCACTACACATGCAAAACTTTCGGTCAGTAATACCAATATGCTACATTACTAATGAGCATATAACACTCTGCATCTCATGATAACACTATTGTCTGGTGGTTTGTGGCTCTCAGTTGCTAAGGGTAAGGTGATCAAGCCTGAAAGACTTTCATGAAAAATTTTATCTGATGTTTTTTATGCTATTTGGCACTGTCAAGGGGAAGCAGGGATGTCATCTGCTCCCAGTATTGCTTATATAGCCTTTTTTTCTTGTCTTGCAAGCCATGCTTCTTGTGCATTCCCCAAATTGCCCTGCATGCAATTACATACCATCTTCGTCTGTTTGATCACACTCCTCACATACTTCGTGAAGTGTTTATGTACTGCATCTAGTTCTGCCACACAGCATTGCAAAATACACAGGTATTGATAGAATCATAGAATAGTTAGGGTTGGAAAGGATCTTAAGATCATCTAGTTCCAACCCCACTGCCAGGGGCAGGGACACCTCACAGTAAACCATGACACCCAAGGCTCTGTCCAACCTGGCCTTGAACACCGCCAGCAATGGAGCATTCACAGATTCCCTGGGCAACCCATTCCAGTGCCTCACCACCCTTACAGTAAAGAATTTCTTTCTCATATCCAATCTAAAATTCCCCCATTTAAGTTTGAACATGTTACCCCCTGTCCTCTCACTACAGTTCCCCATGAAGAGTCTCTCCCCAGCATCCCTATAGGCCCCCTTCAGACACTGGAAGGCTGCTATGAGGTCTCCATGCAGCCTGCTCTTCTCCAGTCTCAACAGCCCAAACTTTCTCATCCCATCTTCATACGGGAGGTGCTCCAGTCCCCTGATCAACCTCGTGGCCTTCCTTTGGACATGTTCCAACAGTTCCATGTCCTTTTCCTGTTGAGGACACCAGAACTGCACACAATACTCCCAGTGAGGTCTCATGAGAGCAGAGTAGAGGGGCAGGATCACCTCCCTTGACCTGCTGGTGATGCTCCTCTTGATGCAGCCCAGGATACAGTTGGCTTTCTGGGCTTCAAGTGTACACTGCCAGTTCATGTTCATTTTTTCATTGACCAACACCCCCAAGTCCTTCTCTGCAGGGCTGCTCTCAATCTCTTCTCTGCCCAACCCGTAGCTGTGCCTGGGATTGCTCCCACACAGGTGTAGGACCTTGCACTTGGCATGGTTAAACTTCATCAGGTTGGCATCAGCCCACCTCACAAGCATGTCAAGGTCCCTCTGGATGGCATTCCTTGGTTATCTTATTTTAGTACTGTTATATTTGGGTTCAAGGCAAGTTAATATTGATTAGAGCACTTGTAGCTTCTAGCTGACATAGGCCTCTGCTTTGTCTACAAGGTGCATGGCACCAAGAGAAACTATTTAAGCCCTAAATTCAAAGTCTAAGCTCCAAGCAAAATTCATAAAGAGATTTGGACATTGAGTAATCAGATGGACAACAGCCAACCATCAGAGTACGGCGTTTCCTGAAAAAACAAATAAAGAATGATGAAGAAATGTGTCAGGAATTTACACACCTGATTCTTATCTAAAGGGAATTTATTGTATTATGTGAGGATTATCAGCCTAGAACTCTCTTCTGGACCTTGGTTCTTAAATAATTCCTTTAAGAAACACAGCTGAGTCATTTATTCCAAAGGATGCCTGGAAGGAATTGTGCTTAGTAAAAACCTCAGGAGCTTGCCAGGATTTGAGAGTTGGACTGGATGCTCAGTATAGAAGTCATACTACCTGGAAAGTGTGGACACTGATCAAAGGAGAAATACATGCTTCATCCCCTTGAGAAAGGCTCATGAATAACCATTCAATGATTAACATATTCTCTTGGAAGAAGAGAAACATGTGTCTAGTCCTAGTAAGTATGACATGAAAAGTTTTCTAAACAGTCATTACAAAAAGTAAAGTTTAGGAAGTTCCAACTCCTTTACTGTATTAAGAAATACTTCCTCATGTCTAATTTTTTTTTCTATTCTGTATTCATCCTGTTTCACCTACATTCTGCATGTAATGCTGTGAGAAGAGATGGAAATAAGGGCTATTATAAACTGTTAATGTGAAACGGCATCATTTTACTTGTCAGTTAATATCTTTATGCAGTAGGTGCACACATATATACATATATGCATATATACACCTCTATATGAAGAAGTATATTTTCCTCTATATATAATCAATTTTATAATATTATAATGTTAAAAAAATATTTATAAAAGAACAGAACAGTTCAATCGGAAGGCACTTATAACGATCAGCTAGTCCAACTACCTGGCCATTTCGGGGCTGACCACATGTTAAAGCATACCATTAAGTGTATTGCCTAAATGTTTCTTAAACACTGACAGGCATGTTGCACTGACCACCTCTCCAGGAAGCCTGTTCCAGTGTTTGATTGCCCTCTCTGAAAAGAAATGCTTCCTAATGTCAAGTCTGAACCTCCTTGAGACACAGCTTTGAACCATTCCCACACGTCCTGTCACTGGATCCCAGGGAGAAGAGATCAGCACCTCCCTCCTTGCTTCCCCTCCTCAGAACGGTGTAGAGAGTAACGAGCTTACCCCTCAGCCTCCTTCTCTCCAAACTAGGCAAGCCCAAAGTCCATAGCCATTCCTCACAGGACATTCCTTACAGCCCTTTCACCAGCTTTGTTGCCTTACTCTGGGTGCATTCAAAGACTTCATATCCTTCTTAAATCATGGGTCCCAGAACTGCACACAGTTCTGCACAAGGTGAGACTACACCAACGCTGAATACAGTGGGATAATAACCTAGTGGTTATGCTGCGTTTGATGAACCCCGGGATGTGGTTTGCCCTCTCAGGTCCAAGACATACTGCTGACTCCTATTGAACCTGCTGTCAACCAGTAACCCCAGAGCCCTTTCTGCAGGGCTGCCCTCAGCCACTCCTCACCCAGCCTATATTTGTGCCTGGCATTATTGTGCTCTATGTGCAGCATCTGGCATTTGTTTTTGTTAAACTTTGTGCCACTGGTGATTGCTCAATGTTCCTATTGATCTAGATCTTTCTGCAAGGACTCTTGTTTCTCAAGTCAGTGGCACCTTCCCATTTAGTATCATCACCAAACTTACTAAGGGTATATTCAACTCCTGCACCCAGATCACTGACAGAAATATTGAACAGAACTGCCCCTAGAATTGAACCCTAAGAACGCTACTGATGATTGGTCACCAGCCAGATGCAGGCCCATACACTGCAACCCTTTGAGCCCTGCCGTTCAGCCAGTTCATCACCACACACACCATGAACCCACTCACCCCACAGTTCAACAACTTGTCCAGAGAGATGCTGTGAGGGACAGTATAAAAAGCACTACTAAAATCCAGAAAAACCACATCCACTGCCTTCCCTTCATCCACTACCTGGGTGACCTTATCATAGAAGGATATTAAATTAGTTAGATAGGACTTCCCTCTATGAAACCAATTTGACCCTGCCTAATGACCGCATTGTTCTTTAAATGCCTTTTTATAGCACCCAGTATAATCTTCTCCCTAATAATTGCAGGAGCTGAGGTTAGACTAACAGGTCAGTAGCTTCCTGTGTCTTTCATGCCTTTACATACTGAAATAACACTGGCTAGCTTCCAGCCAGCAGAACCTGCCCAGACTCCCAAGATCCTTCGTAGATGATAAAGAGGGGTCTTGCTATAACATCTGCTTCTTCAGTACTCTGGGATGAATCCCATCAGGCCCCATGGACTAGATAGAACCAGTCCCTTATGATTTCAGTGTCTACGAATGGAGAAACACTTTTCCCACAGTCGTGGTCCTCCAACTCAGAGGACTGGGCATCCCAACCTCTATCAGCATTATTAAAGACTAAGGAAAAAAAAATCCCATCAAAACCACTGAATGTTTCTGCCTTTTTTTTATCACTATTTGTCAGATGACCATCATGTATCAATCCAACATTTTCTTCAACATGCTACTAGCATACTTTAAAAAGTCTTACTTGTCTGACACAACACTGGACAGTTTCAACTCTACATATTGTATTTTAGTAGGCCAGGTCTACTGGGGGCTGGTGGAGCTGGTCTGACAAAGAAAGGAAAGAGTGGATGTGGTAGGAGGCTTGCCAGACTGGTCAAGGATGCTTTAAACTAGACGTGTTGGGGGAGCAGGGCATCATTCCATCGCAACACACCCAGTCAGTTGCCAGCACCTATAATAAATGCTTGAAGTAAAGTAGAGATATTCCAGCTGCTCCAGCCAATGAGCCAGCTTCCTTTGGAGCTCGGCTCAGATGCCTCTATACAAATGCCCGTAGCATGGGGAACAAACAAGAGGAATTCGAGATGTGTGCACGTCTATGGGGCTATGATATAATAGACAGCACAGAAACATGGTGGGATGGCTCCTATGACTGGTGTGTTCAAATGGAAGGTTACAGGCTCTTTAGGAAAGACAGGCCCCGTAGGCGGGGTGGAGGAGTTGCTATTTATGTTGGGGATAGGCTGGAGAGTATGGAACTCTGTCTGGGCACAGGTGAACAGTCAACAGAGAGTTTGCGGGTCAGGGTTAAAGGGAGAACAGCAATGGGAGACATTATTGTGGGGATGTGTTACAGACCGCCTGACCAAGAGGACTCGGTGGATGAAGCGCTCTATAGACAGATAGGAACAGCCTCATGCTCACAGGCCCTTGTTCTCATGGGGGACTTCAACCACCCTGATATCTGTTGGAGGGATGGTACGGCCCGGCACAAGCAATCCAGGAAGCTCCTCGATTGTGTGGAAGACAACTTCCTTCTGCAAGTAATGGAGGAGCCGACAAGAAGAGTTGCCATGCTTGACCTCGTCCTCACCAACAGGGAGGGGCAGGTTGGAAATGTGACTCTTCAGGGCAGGCTTGATTGCAGCAATCATGAGATGTTCGAATTCGAGATCCTCAGGACAGTGAGAAGAGCATGCAGCAAGCTCACTGCCCTGGACTTCAAGGGAGAAGACTTTGGCCTCTTCAGGAACCTGCTCAGTAAGGTTTCATGGGATACAGCCCTAGAGGGCAGGGGGGCCCAAGACTGTTGGCTGATATTCAAGGATCACCTGCTGTAAGCTCAGGAGCGAAACATCCCTACTAGAAGGAAGTGCTGCAGGAGGGCCAGGAGATCTCCTTGGATGGATAAGGAGCCGCTGAGGAAAATTCGAAGGAAAAAAGAGGCTTATAAAAGGTGGAAGCAAGGGCAGGTGGCCTGGGAAGAATACAGGAATGTTGTCCGGGAACCTAGGGACCAGGTTAGGAAAGCTAAGGCCCACTAAGAATTAAAGTTCGCTAGGTATGTTAAACATAACAGGAAGGGATTCTATACGTACACTGGAAAGAAAAGACAGACTAGGGACAACGTGGGCCCTCTCCAGAAGCTATTGGGAGAACTGGCTACCCTGGATTTGGAGAAGGCTGAGGTTCTTAATGACTTCTGTGCCCCAGTCTTCACTAGCAAATGCTCTGACCACACCACCCAAGTCTTGGAAGGCAGATGCAGGGACAGTGAGAATGAAGACCCTGGGCCCACTGTAAGAGAGGATATGGTTCGAGACCATCTTAGGAACCTGAACATATACAAGTCCATGGGACCTGATGAAATTCATCCGTGGGTCCTGAAGGAGCTGGCAAATGAAGTTGCTAAGACACTGTCCATCATCTTTGAAAAATCATGGCAGTCAGGTGAAGTTCCCAACGACTGGAAAAAGGCAAATATAACCCCCATTCTCAAGAAGGGGAAAATGGATGAGCCGGTGAACTACAGACCAGTCAGCCTCACTTCTGTGCCTGGCAAAATCTTGGAGCGGATTCTCCTGGAAGGCATGCTAAGGCACATGAAAAACAACAAGGTGGTTGGTGACAGCCAGCATGGCCTCACTAAAGGGAAATCCTGCCAGATCAATCTGGTGGCCTTCTATGATGGGGCTATGGAACTGGTGGACAGGGGTAGAGCAGTTGATGTCATCTACCCGGACTTGTGCAAAGCGTTTGACGCTGTCTCACATGACATCCATGTCTCTAAGTTGGAGAGACATCAATTTGATAGGTGGACCACTTGGTGGATAAAGAACTGGATGGATGGCCGCACGCAAAGAGTTGTGGTCAATGGCTCAATGTCCAGCTGGGGACCGGTAATGAGTGGTGTCCCTCAGGGATCGGTGTTGGGATCGGTCTTGTTCAACATCTTTGTCAATGACATGGACAGTGGGATTGAGTGCGCCCTCAGCAAGTTTGCCGATGACACCAAGCTGTGTGGTTCTGTTGATACACTGGAGGGAAGGAATGCCATCCAGAGGGACCTTGACATGCTTGTGAGGTGGGCTGATGCCAACCTGATGAAGTTTAACCATGCCAAGTGCAAGGTCCTACAGCTGGGTGGGAGCAATCCCAGGCAAAGTTACAGGTTGGGCAGAGAAGAGATTGAGAGCAGTCCTGCGGAGAAGGACTTGGGGGTGTTGGTTGATGAAAAAATGAATATGAGCCGGCTTCAGTGCACACAAGCAGCCCAGAAACCAACTGTATCCTGGACTGCATCAAGAGGAGCGTGACCAGTAGGTCGAGGGAGGTGATCCTGCCACTCTACTCTGCACCTCCCATATGAAGATAGGACAAGAATGTTGGGCTGTTCAGCCTGGAGAAGAGAAGGCTGCATGGAGACCTCATAGCATCTTTCCAGTATCTGAAGTGGGGCTATTGGGATTCTGGGAAGGGACTGTTCATTAGGGACTGTAGTGAGAGGATGTGACAGGTTCAAACTTAAGCAGGGGAAGTTCAGATTGGATATAATGAGGAAATTCTTTACGGTAAGGGTGGTGAGGCACTGGAATGGGTTGCCCAGGGAAGTTTGAATGCTCCATCCCTGGCAGTGTTCAAGGCCAAGTTGGACATAGCCTTGGGTGGCATGGTTTAGTGGGAGGTGTCCCTGCTCATGGCAGGGGGGTTGGAACTAGATGGTCTTAAGGTCCTTTCCAACCCTAATTAATCTATGATTCTAAGATTTTACTGTGATGAAACCAAATGATTTTGAGTAGCTTTTCAAATATTCCAACTATTTTCCTGAAGTAACTCTAAAATATCTACAAATAAAATGAACTTGCTCCATTCGATGACTGTAGAGCTACCAAAGATTCTTTTACACTCACCCGAGTTAATTTTTAATTTCTCAACATATTCAATATTCAAGGATATTATATTTTCTTCACTTGTAGACCTTCAATGTTTCTAGTGCAAACCTTTCTTCTCATTTAGTATAAAATATTTTGATGCCATTTACTGTATCTCTAACAGACTTTTGCTAGAGGCTATTAGGATTTCAGACAAGAAACTGCTTGCTTATAAATGTAACCATTTTCTTAAAAAGACAAATAGAATCATACAGACTGAGATGCATACTGTCATACATTCAGTAAGACAATACAGTCCATTTTTCTTTGTTTCTACAATAACGAGAAACACATATATGGATAGACAAAATGCCTGAAATAAAAAATGCAACTGACTGCTGTTTCAGAAATGTAACTAACGCATTCACAGGGAACTGGAAATCCTAAAGCTGTAAAAATACATCAGAAGAAAAAAATCAGAAGAACTTGATGACATAAATTGTTTATATGTGATAAAGTACCACAGCACAGAAAATAAAAAAAATAGTGCCTCTGGATATTAATACTATATTTTCTATTTATTGAAGTACTTTATTTTTAAGAACTGGAATTGGGGGACTTAAAACAGTAGTTCAACTAGTCTTTTAATGAGAATGGGTAGTATTATACATTCTATATTTTCATATTAATAACAATCACCACAGAATTGATCAGAATCAAAAGTAGTGTACATACCATACTAACAAATTTTGCTCCTCATCAAAACTATAAATAGGTAAGAAGCAGCACATTCAGGAGCATCAAGCTAAGCAAACTGTAGATGTTCAGTGCTACATCACCCAGTATTTGAAATCATAGAATGGTTAGGGCTGGAAAGGACCTCAGGATCATCTAGTTCCAAGCCCCGTGCCATGTGCAGCGACACCTCCCACTAAACCATGTCATCCAAGGCTCTGTCTAACCTGGCCTTGAATACTGCCAGGGATGGAGCATTCACAATTTCTTCGGGCAACCTGTTCCAGTGCCTCACCACCATCACAGTAAAGAACTTCCTCCTTATATTTAGTCCAGGTTCCCCTGTTTAAAATGCAGACAAGGGTACCAGCAAACTGTCAACACATGACTGGTTCCATTTATCTTCTTTTCTCTCCATTTTTGCACATTTGTTCTTCCCCAAACAACCTTGGTTACCTCTTAATTTCCCCAACTTCTCTTCCTGATCTAAACATCCCATGATAAGTCTCACACAGTCCCAGCATGCTCTTCCCCTGCATAGAATCATAGAATCATAGCATAGTTAGGGTTGGAAAGGACCTTAAGATCACCTAGTTACAACCCCCCTGCCATGAGCAGGGACACCTTCCACTAAACTGTGTCACCCAAGGATATGTATAACCTGCCCTTGAACACCGCCATGAATGGAGCATTCACAGCTTCCCTGGGCAACCCATTCCAGTGCCTCACCACCCTTACAGTAGAGAACTTCCTCCTTATATCCAATCTAAACTTCCCCTGCTTAAGTTTGAACCCGTTATCCCTTGTCCTACAGCCTCTGATGAAGAGTATCTCCCCAGCATCCTGCATCCTATTATGAGCCCTGTCCCATAGCGTAGGGACTCCCCAGTCTGGGTAGGGACCCCCAAGTCTGAGGAGTGCCAGAACGAGCCCCAGAGTATCACAGCGCTGGGTCTCACTTGGATAGTGAGGCTGATGGTCTCCTGGGACAGCCCTGGGGAGGTCGGATCATGAGCTTGTGTCTTTGCTCCTTTATTTGTGTGGAGGTGAGCTTTTTATCACATACCCAAACACAGGTCAGCTCAGATGTGCATTTCAAGCCGCACAAAAAAATCTAGAAGTCAATACTTTTAGATGATCATTCTCCAAGTGATACATGATACCCATGCATGAAAAGAAGCAAGAGACAGAGGTGGTTGTGAAATGCTATTCAAAATCAGTACCAATATACTTTTTGCTGTAATATGACACTCGGCTAAACAGGAGTAGGGATTCAAACATTATAAATCATTTGAGAGTGGAGTACAGAGCAAAATAGATAGCAAAAGAGGTCTAGCCATGTTCATGCATACCCAATACCTAGCTGAAACAAAATAGCCTGAAACCAGTCCAATAATATTTTCCACTCACTTTCTTTAACCCACTCCCCCCAGGTTCTGATCAATGTCTAGCATTAAATAATGCAAACAAAAGTCTGAAAAATTTTACTAGTCTATCTTGAACACTCAGAGACAAATTAATACTGCAGTCACAAATCAAAATTAAATGTCTGAGCTGTGATATTTGTGTTCATCAGATACACTTAAGTTCCATTTCTGCCTGTCTTTTCTTCAAGACTAAAAATTGCAAACATTTGCCACCAAAATTTCCAAACTTACCTGTGCCTTTACAGCCTCAGCATATGGCATCTAAAAGCCATCAGTATATTTTAGATGCATATCCAGAAATACATCTCTAAACGAGGTTATCAATTCTGTCTTCAATGTCAACAGTCTCTATACACTTAAGTTTTTATTAAACAATACACGGCAGGCAGGTAGAATGCCAGTTTTCTTCCTAGGTATGAATTCATAGAATCATAGAATAGTTAGGGTCGGAAAGGACCTTAAGATCATCTAGTTCCAACGTCCCTGCCAGGGGCAGGGACACCTCCCACTAAACCATGCCACCCAAGGCTCTGTCCAATCCAGCCTTGAACACCGCCAGTGATGGAGCATTCACAACTTCCCTGGGCAACCCATTCCAGTGCCTCACCACCCATACAGTAAAGAATTTCTTCCTCATATCCAATCTAAACTTCCCCTGTTTAAGTTTTAACCTGTTACCCTTTGTCCTCTCATCACAGTCGCTAATGAAGAGTCCCTCCCCAGCATCCCTATAGGCCCCCCTCAGATACTGGAAGGCTGCTATGAGGTCTCCACGCAGCCTTCTCTTCTTCAGGCTGAACGGCCCCAACTTTCTCATCCTATCTTCATATGGGAGGTGCTCCAGCCCCCTGATCATCCTCGTGGCCCTCCTTTGGACTTGTTCCAACAGTTCCGTGTCCTTTTTATGTTGAGGACACCAGAACTGCACACAACACTCCAAGTGAGGTCTCACAAGAGCAGAGTAGAGGGGCAGGATCACCTCCCTCGACCTGCTGGTCACGCCCTTTTTGATGCAGCCCAGGATACGGTTGGCTTTCTGGGATTCAAGCGCACGCTGAAGCCAGCTCATGTTCATTTTTTCATCAACCAACACCCCAAAGTCCTTCTCCGCAGGACTGCTCTCAATCTCTTCTCTGCCCAACCTGTAGCTGTGACTGGGATTGCTCCCACACAGGTGGAGGACCTTGCACTTGGCATGGTTAAACTTCATCAGGTTGGCATCAGCCCACCTCACAAGCATGTCAAGGTCCCTCTGGATGGCATTCCTTCCCTCCAACGTATCAACAGAACCACACAGCTTGGTGTCATAGGCAAACTTGCTGAGGGCGCACTCAATCCCACTGTCCATGTCACCGACAAAGATGCTGAACAAGATCGGTCCCAACACCTATCCCCCTGAGGGACACCACTTATTACTGGTCTCCAGCTGGACATTGAGCCATTGACCACAACTCTTTGCGTGCGGCCATCCAGCCAGTTCTTTATCCACCAAGTGTTCCACCGATCAAATTGATGTCTCTCCAACTTAGAGACAAGGATGTCATGTGGGACAGTGTCAAACGCTTTGCATAAGTCCAGGTAGATGACATCAACTGCTCTACGCCTGTCCATCAGTTCCGTAGCCCCATCATAGAAGGCCACCAGATTGGTCAGGCAGGATTTCCCCTTCGTGAAGCCATGCTGGCTGTCACCAAGCAGCCTGTACTTATAATTGTTCATTACATAATTTTCAATCTGAAATTAGAGTCAATGTTACCAGTATTTTAACAGCCTAAGTATTTTCCATGCACAGAATTCCTGTTCAAGCCAAGGAGAATCCTTCATGCAGAATAAAAGCAAAACAGCGGCTTTCTAGATTTGTTCCTCTGCAGACGCCAGAGGATTTATACATATAACTCCTATAAGTATCATCAAGAACAATTATTAATTTTATATCTACAATGCCTATATTCACTAACATTCCAAGAACCACAAAAAGACATTAAAACCATTAAACATTACACAATGGAACACAAAACAGACAAAAATCCAGTCATAATTAAAACAAAATCTGAGATGTGGCAGAAACTTTTTTTCTATGAAATATTCTTTCACTCCCTGGCTAAAAATAGAAGCTTACTGGCAAAATCTACAATCACCAGCGAGAATGCATTTCAGATTTGCTCAATGAAGAGTGATAGTACATATGCTCCATCTGACTATCACTGAATGGCAAATAACTGATGTATTTAACATACCTTTACTATGTTTCAATCTAATGCATACAGGAAAGTGGAATTTGGAAGGATGTTTTAATCTCCCCACACCAGCTCACCCACTTTCATGCTTACACAATCCCCTTAAAAAAACAAGACCTTTTTTCTTCCTATTTCAGCACCTCACCACCCTTTCCTGATTTCTTTTCCTTTACATACTGCAGTAGTACTATTATGACAGAAGAATAATATTTGATGCAGTTCTGGACAATTCTTTTATTACTTCAGTAATAAAGCATAGCACTTTGCCAGAACGCTTCTTTCACACCTCAAATCCTGTGTTCAGTTCTGGGCCTCTCACTACAAGAAAGACACTGATGTGCTGGAGCAGTCCAGAGGAGAGCAACAGAGCTAGAGAAGGGTCTGGAGCACAATTGTGATGGGGAACGGCTGAGGGACCTGGAGGGTTTTAGTCTGGAGAAGGGAAGGCTCAGGGCGGCACCTTATCACTCTCTACAACTGCCTGAAAGGAGGTTGTAGTTAAGTGGTGATCAGTCTCTTCTCCCAAGTAACAAGTGACAGGACAAGGGGTAACAGCCTGAAGTTGCACCAGGGGAGGTTTAGATTGAATATTAGGAAAAATTTCTTCACTGAGAGGGTGATCACTCATTGGAACAGGATTTCCAGAGGAAGAGGAAAATTCCAGGAGAATGGAATCATTGTCCTCGGAAGTGTTCAAAACACATGTAGATGAGGCCTTCAGTGACATGGTTTAGTGGTGGTCTTGGCACTCCTGGGGTAATGGTTGGACTTGATGACCGTAAAGGTTTTTCCAACCTAGTTGATCCTATAATTTACTTTCTCTTTTGTTCTACTGGCACTATGTGCAGCCATTCCCAAATATGGAATATCCCTTTTTTATGTCCATGGTACCCAGAACTCCCAGGGATAATCTGCCACAGACACATATATATATATATATATATATATATATATATACTAAGTATATACTAAATAATTGTATTTGGTGGAAGGATCACATTAAATATATTTGTAGAATTTGCCACTCAAGCGTTCCTTTGGCAAGCTTTCACTGCAGTGTTGTACTGTATCACATTCATGAGATTGTCAGGAGCTACTTACGTATCTCAGCAAAGCAGTGTATTCAGCAGAATAAATTATGACATCTTTGGTCATGGATCAAAGGACCTAAACTGCCAGATCTAAGGGGTAATACAGCTACTGTTCAAATAGCTATTTGAACAAATGTCACTCAATTACTAAGGACGGGGGAATCAAGATCTAAATTCTGCCCAAGCTGACTGCACAGCACATCTTAGTGAGCTTGGCCTCATTGCACATTACCATGTAAAAAGCTGTTCTGCCTGTGTAAAGAAACCAGACACTTCTTATTTTCACACATCCTATAGGACTTTCAAATCATCAAACACAAACTCTGCTGTCCAGAGATGGGAGAACATCACAGTGGTGACAGCTTTTGCTGAGAATGTCAGCTGTTTAAAACCCAGACAAACACAACTACACACCAAGATCATCTTGACTGAGCTTGACTGATAGAGTAAGAATAAATTTAGTCACCAAGATCTGCAAAATCTGGTAGCCGTAGACCAAAACTAACTTCTTGAATTCCACTTGAAAATTAAGTGTTACATAGTACAATATCTAAATCAGGAAATTATGCATAAAACAGAATTGCATTCTCTCTCATCTCCCAACAGATTTCAGATGTGGCCTCTAGCAGAATGCAGGGAATATTTAATAAGAAATAACAAAATCACAGCTAATAGTGGCAATGAAACACATGATCTCTGCCTCCCTGTGAACAGTGCAACTGAAAGAAATATTTTTTTTCTGTGTTTGGGAGTGTAAATGGGTACTTTTGAATATTGCTGCTATCTGGTTTTCCCAAACAAAGATATTTTGTGCTAGAGGCAGCTTAGAATCTGATTTATGAAAACTTAACTTAAAATGTAGTCAAGAGGATATACGTATTAAGGCACTTTTCCCCTCCAGCTACTTCCATCACTATATTTGCTTTACTGCATCTTTGCTTGGGTTGTATTATACTTGGTCTTCATACTTCGGCTGTATTCTGTACTGTGAATATGTGGCAGTAAAATCACCACACGGCAGCACCCCAACATCTGTGGAATGATCGCTACCTCACTCTTTCCCATCCAAACCTCATAATCTGTTTCATGCCAGTAAAACTATTCTATTCTGAGTAAAGAGAGGTCAGGAATGAAGTGCCACGTACCTGGGGATGGCACAATGGTGTCCTCTTTTTTACAGTCTCCCCTGAAAGACTCCAATACAATTTGAAAAGCATGAAAAAATTGAAGTTTTGGAGTATATCTGTAATACGCTCTTACTTTCTATCTTCAAAGTAAGAGAAAAATGTTAAGGCCCACCGACAGATGAGCAGGCTGTTCAGGTTTAACAATCATAGTTAGGTTTAACAACCTCACTTGGGCTTTTAACCAGATGGACTAAATTACGGGAATTTGGAAAATCCTACATTCTGCATAAGGTCAGGATGTCAAAAATAACTGTGTGATATGAGTGAAAAAGATTTGTATCCTAAGTCAAATTACACATTTTTAAATATTACTCCTATATGCTTTAAACATGCCTACATATGCTGTCTGTGCTTGCAAGCACTGCGTATTGTATTATTCACAGTGTTATTTGTCACTGAAGACCCCATGCATTTTTTAAAGCAAAGCAATCAGTTTATCTACAATTAGAGTGAAGTTACCTGGGGTGAAATGTAGGAGTTATTTAATAAAATACAGCCATCTTAAGCAAAAGCATATGACAGTGAATGAAGAATAACAAATGAAGTTGAAAATGTAGGAGGAATTTGCAATGTAATTATCAAAACTCAAATTCGATCTGCCTTGGCAAAGTGAAGAGGGAACTGTAAGGGTGGGAAATGTGAATAACAATATTAATACATTATTCCATAGAACTATTTTGGTGTATTTATTTCTTGGAGGTTCTGAGACAAGAGTGCCTGTTTGCAGATACTATAATTAAGACATCACAACATAGTTTACTTTATGAAACATCTAACAATATTATCATGAAGGAACACCATTACTCTCAGGTCTCTGATACACATTTTCCACTAACAATACTGATATTCATGTGCCTAACAGGTCAGGCATTTAAGGGCCTACACATTTCTGATTTCAGCACATTTTAAAATTCTTCAGAGTATTTAATCATAGTGATTGACTTAATGGTCCTTGCCAAGTCACTTTCATCCTTGACTAGCACCCAAATGATCAATAATCTTGACCATGCCAAAAGAGAGGAAAAAGAGAGACAGGAGAAAGAAGAAAGAGGGGGGAAAAAAAAAAAGAGGATAAGAGAGAAAGAATGAGACAGAAGGGGGGAACAGACAAAGGGAGGAAGGAAAACAGAGCGAGAGCACAAGAATGAAAGAGAAAAAGAAGGGAAGAGAAAGAGGGAAAGAGGGGAAGAAAGAAAGAAAGGAATGAGAGAAGAAAGGCAAGAAGATGGGAGGGAGAGGTGGAAGGGAAGAAGGCAGCAGTAAGAGGGAGGACATTATATGAATATGAAACATAGGATAATCTACAGCTTGAATGCAGAATCATTCAAAAGGTTATGGGATGCTAGTACTTAACAAAAAAAGCACAATAAAAATCCCACACTACAGCACTTGAGGAGTTTATCTGTTTGAGTTTGGGGGTGTTCTATAAAGAAATTCAAATCAATCCTATCAGACGTGCCTAAAATTTGCCTTAGTAGTTGAAGTGCTATTTTTAAAATGCATCTAAATTACTTGGAAACCTAAAGGTCTTTGAAAAATAGCAAGAATTTGTCCACAAACATTTCTTGGGCATCCCATTTTTAACTACAAACATTTCTTCACTCACATTTAACATCTAACTGATGAGCCAAAATTTCATTTTCATAATACAGGTAACTCACAGAGTAAATCTTACTGGATGTCAAACAGACGTGACTTCTAACAGCATGAGAATAAGACTCCTAAGTAAGTTAGGCACTGAAGTACACACCAATGCAATGCATGAATTAGAAATGATAATAATAAAAAGTCTAGGTTTTCAGTATCTATTTCTTATCCTCTATAACTGGTAAGTACTTACCCCAAGCTGATTCTGAGTTCCAGAGCCGGGAAGTGTTCTTGGGGAAATAAGGGCAGAACTTTATTCCAAGCACATAAAAAGCAGTGAATACTAGAAGTGAGGCCATTCGTGCTATTCTGAAAGCATAAGTCCCCCTCCAGTTTTCAATCACTCTTGGAAAATGGATTCCAGTTACACTTATGCATGCATAAATGCAAACACATGCATATAGTAAAGAAAGATATATTGGAATGCTTTTAATGGATACAGCAGGCAGGTTCTGAACTATTGTTAGATGTTTCCACCCATTCCACATAACCTAAAACAGGAACCACTTAAATTTTGTCAAAAAGGTTGATCCTAACGTGGCAAGGCCCTTAACACCAAGACAAGGCTGCTATCACTTGAGAAATCACATTTCTGAGCCACTGCAGAGGAAGCCAACAGGCCCACCAAGTTTCAATTACAGCAGTCACACTCCAAGACTTATGTGTCTGCAGGAGAGGGCTGTAGACAATTCACAAGGCCGTGAAATACATATCTTTGCTTCTCCCCAGTAAACAAACCTGTATGGATCCAATGGGGCTGGTTACTGTCAGACCTTGCAGCTAAAGATATTCTATTCTCACGCCAGCTACACACAGTCTTACAGCTACAGAGACAAGTTCAGCCATATGTGGGGCCACACTCAGCTAAATGCTAGCAGCCTCACTAAAACAGAGCATGGGTGCAAGTTAAAATGGAAGGAAGACACACACGGCACACCCCTACACCCACACGGGAGCAAACTCTTCGCTATGCAAACTTCCTCTGCTGCATTGTGCTCTTGGTGTAAACATGAATCTTTACCTTTATAGATTCTTTAGGTACTACTTTCAATGATACTGTGATACTACTGCATATATATATTATTCATATATGCATTCATACAAATTCACATATGCACCTACACATATCTAGAAAACCACTCCTCACATCCACACCCACTGAAAACAATTCCTTGCCAGGACACACCTTTCCCCAAATGCAACCCGTGAACACACAAAAAACACCCACACTGTTCAACATGGGGAAAAGCACACCTGTGTACAGTCACACAGATACATGCTTTGCAACTGCTTCCCAGAACTTCCCGGCTCACACACTCGAGTTCATGCACAATTCACTTCAGATTATACCCATGCACTCACACAAACTTGTGCACCATATGCACGTGTGTGAAAACATACACATGAAAAACTGTGTCAACGAACACCTACAAAAGCTGATGCAACACAAAAGCATGACAAAAGCATGTGCAGAGGCGCACACTGACAAGTGTAAGAACACAGGCACACAGATGCACATACAAAATACATGCAGACATGCATGAGCACATCCATGCACTCTCACACTTGGATGCAGGCACACACACATGCACTCTCATGCACAGAATAACAAGCAGAGGGCCACAAATGAACACGTGCACACACAGGAGCACACATCCACACACTTACATGCACCGCAGATGCACATGCACCCATGTTCAGCACAGCACACACATAGACACAGAGACATGAACTCAGAAACACATGCAAGTGCACTCACAGGCACCAACACACACGCACTCGAACTCACACACACACTCATGCACACAACCACAGCACCACACGTGCACTAACAGGGGCAGGCCCTCACAGACGCACTCGCACCGCAGGGCCAGCTACACGTGTGCACACACATGCACACACGCACACCCTTCCCCGGACGCCGTCGAACGAACACCTCCACACCAGAGGCGTGGCTTGTCCGCATCCTCCGCTCGCTAACCGCGGAGCAGTAAACCACGAGCACCTTGCGCGGAAGCTGCGCCGGGCGACAATGGAGCCCAGGAACGCCAGCCCTCCGCGGCGGGTCGGTACCGTGCTGCCGGCGCCCCTCCTCCTTCCCCCCTCCCGCGGAGCTCCCCCTGCAACGCCCTCCTCCCAGCCCCGCGGAGCGGCGAGGCGGAGAGGCCACTAGGTGGAGCCAGCGCTCTTCGTGGCGGAGCCGCGGCCGCGCCACCGCCTCCCGGCCGGCCCGGCCCGGCACTGCCCCGCCCGCCAGAAGTCGCCGCCGCTCCCCCATATCCCTCCAGCGTCCGCTGTGCGGAGCCGCTCCCCCCTCGGCGATGAGCCCGTCAGCTGCGGGCACTGCTGTGGCCACCGCCTCCCCTAGACCGGCCTGTAATTAATGTCTCCGCGCAGAGCAATTAGCCTGCAAACCCCCTCGGAGACGCATTTGCTGCCGGGAGGGGAGTGTGCCCGAGAGCGCGTTTGTGTGTGCGTTTGTGCGGGTGCTGACACCAGCAGCCCCACGCACTGCACGTGAGTCGTTACTAATGAGGCAGTGATTGTTTCCGCCTGTGGCGGGGGGGGGGGTGGGGTGGGGGGTTGACGAGTCCCGCCGCATCTTCTGCCCAGGCGGCTGCGGAGCACTCGCCACCGCGCTCTCTTCCAGAGCCGTTTTCCCAGGCAGAATTGATCCTCTTGGGTGGGCGGGGGCAGGATCTCGAATGCAAATACTGTTTGGAGTTTATTGGAGAGAGTGCCTGAGCTTTAAGATGCTCTTCCGTGGCTCCTGGAGGATGCGGTAACGAGCCCGGATTGTGGTGGGTTTCGGCTGCGCAGGGAGTTGGGGCAGCGGGGGGGTGGAGGAAGGAAAAGACACGATCGAGAGTAGCTGAGACTTTGTGCCCCCATTGGAGAGATGGTTGAGTCCTCGTCAAGGTTGCTGTGGTATCCCAGAAACACCATTCACTCCGAGCTGTGACCGCGCACCATCAACAGCAACAACTCCGCTGCGCCTGGCCGAGGAATAGGAATTATTAGCTCTCGAGAATAATATGAAAGGGATCTGCAGAGGGGAAATCCGTACAAAGGAATCGAAATTAGCAGACTTTTGGGAAAGGGAATGTACTAAATCCGGCCGGCTGGACTTCATCCTGGTGAAGAAAATGGAGATTAAAAGTGGATTTACATTTTGGAACCTCGTCTTTTTATTGATGGTTTCGTGTGTGAAAGGTAGGGTAGCATTTGAGGGGTATGTTTTTAGGGGTCTGTTTGCTTTCGGTCAGGGCGTTGCAACCTCTCTCCTTGTTTTACCAAGGTGTGTTTTAAAATATATTTATCTCTTAATTTACATTTTTATCCTGAGTACTTTGCAATGGAAAGATATAAATGATGGCTAAAGCGGAGAGAAAAGGAGTTGATTCACAGCTCTCTTCGGAAATAGGAAATGTATTTGCTTGCCAGGCTTGGCGTTCAATGCAGTGACTGAGCTGGGGCTCAATAAATATTCTTGCAGTATGCTCAAACTGAGACGTGAGTTGGTTCATATAGCCTCTAACTAGTGTATATTCCAGCAAATCCCCCTGGATGACTTTTTTAAGGGGATAATGATGGTAGTGTCTATGTGTGCTGCAGAAGGGGGGGGAGGAGGTTTACCTACATTTCTGGGTTTCGGTCGAGCCACGGGCTCTTTGCGGGAATGCCTGTATAGATGCACTTATTAGTTTAACTCGTTGTGTGGGGAAAGTTACGGAGGACCCCAGCGTGCGCGGAGCGGTCTCGCAGCCCGAAATGCGCTTCTGGCTCAGCTGCTGGCATGCATGGGGGGCTCACCGCCTGCCTACAAGGTGCGTTAGTAATTCAGCCTTGAAGGCATGGTCTGCCGCTCGGAGCAAAGATCGACACCTTTTCCCTCCTCTGGTCCCTTTCCCTGATGTATGTGGTAGGAGGTGCGTATCGGGGTGTTCTTTGTTTGGGGTTCCCCCCCTCCCCCCCCCGGGAAAGAGCTATTTTGCTTTTTTCCTGCTTCTGTGTTCATGAAAGGAGAGCAAAAAGGAAACCTCTAGATAGCGGCATAAATATCTCCACTAAGTCTGTGCTTACAGACAGTTAAGGGAAATTCTACATACAGAGAGAAGAAATATGTGGCTTGAATAATGCGCACCTACAAAATTACACAGGCATCGCTAAAGGGTGAAGTGCTGATCCCATCACGCGTACCTTCAGTAAAAGCATCTATTCTGCAACTCCCCACAGTCGGCTGCCTACCCGAAATAATCTCCCCTTGTTTGTGCCCAGTCATTAATATCTGATTAATCACCCTTTTATCTCCCCTCCTCATCCTCATTCCTCTTCTCCGCCTCACTCGTACCCTCCCAGAATATTTAGTAGACATTATCGATCCTCTCCGAGTTTTTAGACTTGGTTATCACCTACAGAGGTTCCCTGCACAGTGGGAAGGAGGTGTTGGGGGGGGGGGGGGGGGGGGGCATTCAAAAGCGTGCCTCCCCAAGCTGGCTCTGCCTTGGATGAAACAGTTTATTGTAGAGCTTTGCAGCTGCTTCTCACCCTATTTGCATCGTGTGGAAAAGATAATTTTGTGTTTGATGGAGAGGGTGTCGAGGGCTTTTACCCCATCCCACGTTATCCTAACACGGGGAATCCAAGGGGAGGGAGCTTGCCTGCGACACTGATGCACATTTGGATTACAGGCAGCTTCTTTCTGTTTGCTTCTATTGACGAGAGCTGCTCCGTGGGCATTGCCCCATTCTGGGGGAGGTGTGTGATCAAAGACCAGCTCCGGGCTTTTGCCTGTGCTAGCCCTCTGTCGTTAACGCGCTCCCTGCGCCGGGTGCGACTATTGGAAGCCATGGGCTGGCTGCGCGGCGCTCTGCGGGCGCGGAGGCGGGGAGCCGGGGCTGCTGCCGCGCAGCTGCTTGGTGAGCACGAGTCGCGGGGCGGCAGCATGCTGCAAAATTCAGGGCTCGAGCGGTTCTCCCCGCGCCGCGATGGCCGCGGATCTGTGCAAGTTTCCACAGCACCTGTTGAGAAGCCGCTTCTCTTGCCGTTGGGCATGGGGGAAGGATAAAACACTGGATGCTGCCTTTCTCTTCCTGCCCACGTACAGTCCCAGGGAGAGGCTGTGAAGGTGCTTCCTTTCTATGGTCAGGGCCTGAGCCTTCCGGGTGCTGACCCTGGCAGTTTTCATACACTTTCCTTGGACTGGGGGTTTCTTCTCAGCAACTGCAGATCCAGTAGGTCAGATTTTACATCCTGAATGTAGGCTTCTTTAGGCAGCCAAGCTCCATAGAACTGGCTTAGACTCGATGCAGCACTGCATCTGTTCTGGGCATTCACATTCTTTCCCCACTCCCATGAATGAATGCATTTTACCTTGATTTTTATTCGCATTGTGTTAGTACATGCTTCTGCTCCCAGAAACCATTTCAAAGGCAAACAATGAATGAGCACCTCCTCACTTAAAACATTCCAGATGTTGGGAGCAAGTTGACTCCCTAGATACTGCATCTGCTGTACCATTGCCCAGCAAGGCCTTGTCACAAAACCCCACCTCCAGCCCATACCCTTCCTAATTTAATCACCTCTATTGAATAGTCTAGCACCACATCATAACACCGAAACTGTTGCTGAGGTTTCTGTCATCCAGACTACTTCCATAGCCTTGCTTGGTATCTGCCTTTCAGACCCTCTTTTTGTCATTGTCCTGTTGCCATTTCTCCAGTCTCAGTCCCCAGCTATCCCACTGTTGCAGGTGTCAAACTATTCCAGGGTGCTTATAGCACCATGTTGATTTGATTAATTATGTGCTCCTTATATATATCCATATAGACAACAAAGATCTTCAGATTGGTCCATAAATTTGTGCTTCTCTGGCACCTTCCAATAACACTTGGGAGGGGCTAGAAAAGGGAGAAGAAAGAAAGAGAAAATGTAAGAAAGGAAATTGGCAGAACTGCTGGGGAAGGAACGGTGGGAAGAGCTGAGGTAAATAGGAATTGTACCTTCTTAAAGGAAAATCTTTAGCTGCTTACAGAGTATCTGTTATATCATGGATCAATCTCCAAAAAATCTTCCTCAGATAGACATGGAGTAACAAAGCAAATACTATACATCATTGAAAAGGGAGAGAATGCATACAAACAAACAGAAACAATAAACAGCTCACACACACACAACTCAGCCCTTAGAAAAGGGTGATGCCTGGCCAGGTGCAGGGGATAGTGGATCCTGTGCTCTTCCTTTTGGATGTGCAAGTCACCTAGGAAAGTTCCTTCCTCTCCTCCTTCACTCCTACCACAAGAAAAATTAGGAGCACCATTTAGGCATGGGAGATACAAGCCAAACTTGGAGGAGCAGGGAGTGAAAATCTCCACTATCCAACTCCTTACAGAAAGGGGGGGAGAGGGAGAAAAAAAAAGAACCTGCATCAGTGAGCTTTGCCTCCTGGGATTTAGGACAGAAATCACTGATATCTGCACCCCTTGGGTTTGGCAACTCCCTCCATCACCAAAAAAAAGCCCAAACCTATAAATGTTTATGATCTCCTTTGTAGAAGCAAACCAGAGGGGGAAAAGGCAACCAGTGACCACAAGACTTCTCCATCTTCTCGGTTTATTGTCACTCCAAGACAGAGATCAGAGAGCACCAAGGTCTGCTTTTTTGTCTGCCTGGATAAACTGAGGCTTTGCTTCTGCTGTTGTTCTTCTGTTCCCCTGTTGCAGTTGTGACAAGCAGAACAAGGGCATCTTTCAAAATGAAAGGGAGATGAAGCAGTGAGATTGTAAACGGCTCATCCACAGAAGCAGTGATTAAAAAATGGAAAGGATTTCTATTTCCAGTGATGGGTACCTGGCATGTGGGAATATTTAGCAGGGCTCTCAGCCACCTCTGCAGTCACAGAATCATAGAATGGAATCATAGAATCAACTAGGCTGGAAAAGATCTTTAAGATCATCAAGTCCATTAGCCTGTCTTTTCCCCCATCCCACCTCAACCCTGCTCCCCTCAAGCTCTGCCAGCCCCTCCCCACAGCTTCTTTTCCGGTCCCTTGGTTTATGGGGCTCTTGGTGATGGCTGTTCTCGGCGGGCACGGGCGGGCAAACCGAGGTGCTCTCTCGGTCCCCGGAGAGGAAACTGTTGGGCTAGAAACTACGGGTTCGGGTTTTTCCCCAGTGCCAGATGGTCGCTACCGCTGCTGCATTTTTGTGCGTGTGTGTGTGCGCGTCTGACTGTGTGTCTGTGCGTTTGTACGCACGCACGGTACCGGAGACACTGACTAGAGAAGGGACAACGTCGTCCTTGGGTTTCAAGTTCTCGTCACGCACAGGCTCAGCTCTTCCACGGTGCCTCTTTCCCGCAAGCTCCCGCAGATCCCGCAGGGCTTTGCTCAGCGAGCTGCGCAGAGAGCGTCTTTTGAAGCCGCACAGTTCTGCAGGGATGCAGACAAAGTTATCCTGCCTCACCCCCGCCTTCTCGGGGCTAAGCCAAGGCTCCGCTGAGCCCCTACGCGTAGCGCACAGCTCCTCCTACTCCTCTTCGGCAGGTTAGAAATGAAAGAACACACAACCCCTCTAAGCAGCATGGCGGGGACCACCGCGCCCTGCTGTACCCGATGGCATCAGGGCCCCTCAAAGGGCGCAGAGGAACGTCGTCTGCAGACTCCGGTTTTTCACTGAGGGAGGCAGCGGTCTCAAGGCGGAACCAACACGGAACGGCGGCAAACCCCGCCGGCGGGTTCCCCGGCGCGGCACCGGCCTCCGCAGCCGACTCTGGCTGCCACACCTCCAGGGAGTCCTTCTTAATACAGTCTCCCATTGCTTGGCTTTGCTTACTTTGGCATGGAGACTCCTGCAAGTCTTTTGATTGCAAGTCTGAGACAGCGCTAGAGGCAGAGATAGCCATCTGTGCACGGTGAGCCCCTTCCTAGAGAGAGCAGGCTAGGGGCTCCAGCAACCCACGGGCTGAAGAGGTGACATATTCTATCTGCAACAATGTTATCAACATCTTGTCTTGGAAGCACCATCCCAGAAGACCTAAAGAATTCATGGATGTGCTTTCAAATCCCTCCTTTTCCAAAACTCCCATGAGACAAACAGCAGAAACTGGTAGTCTACCTAGTATTTTGCTTGCTTGTAGGAAATTTTCTGGGTTTGTTTTTTGGGAAATAAGTCAAATAAGATCAGTTACCCAACTGGCTTAGTGCCCTTTATCTCCAACAATGACTATTAGCAGCTGTCTAGGAAAAGATATGAAAAACAGCACACACAATGTGACTAGCATGTTATCCTGGATTTCAGCAGCCAGCAGTTTTGTGTCTTTTGGGCTAGAGGCTGCTTTTGGAATACCATGCTTTAAGAGATATGGACTGGCCTGTACTCCACTCATTTTTCTATTCCTTATCCTTCTTCCCTTCTCTTCCCATACATCCTCCATCCTTCACACTCTGCATCTGGCTGAAAGCACTGAATAGTATGAAAGCTTGTAATAAAATTGGCAGCAACCCAGTATTGTTAATGTGCTGCATAGGTCAACCCCAAAATATTTGAGATTTGTGACTGCTGAATCTAGTAAAGACAAAGAAAAACACAGAATTGTTCAGAGAAATTTCAAAAATATTTTGAAATATCCTGTGGGAATGGCTCAATTTGCATGATTGTAACACCCTTTAGGAGAAAAGGTTATGAAGAATAGCATAGCCTTGTACCTCTCCTTTTATAAAAAGAAGTGTCTTGGACACTATCTGACTTTCAGAGGTGTTGAGCGTTTCCAATTTTAGCTGTCTTCAGTAAGAGCCTGGGGAACTAGTTAGCACCTCCGAAACAAGGCCAAGTGAGTCCATTGCTATAATGCTGGGAGAGAGACAGTATAAGTCAAAAGAAAAAAAATCTATAAAATAACTTAAAATCATCTGTAAAACATTAATTCTAAAGAATCCAAGAAATTGGAATTTGTATTAATAGGAAAGGCTTTACAATCTGCTGCAAAAATTATTGGGTATTTTTGGTTGTTGGTTTTGGTTGGTTGGTTTTTGGTTTTGTTGTTTTGTCAGTTTTTTTCCTTCTCCACCAGTAGAAAACTTCAATTCTAATTCAAGGGGCTTGTGACATCTCAGACTCAACTTCTTGCTGATAAGTATCATTCGGCTTGTATTTCTGGACATAATGGTTAAAGTTGAAAAGATAGAGCAAAGCCTTTGTGGGAAATAAGTTTTCCAGTTACTCCAAAGCAATCTTCCAGGAAAGAACAGTCGAGAACAGACAGTTTGGTCTAAGTTGTTTTTTTTCTTAGACCTCTATAATTTTAAGGCAGTTCTTATTACAAGAGATTTGAAGAAGTGATATTTAAGTAACAAATATGGGAGGTATATGATAGAAGTAGCTATTAAAAGGCTATAAAACCATTTTGATTGAATAATTTTCATACTAAGGTTTATTGCAAATTTTCAGAACTCTTATGAATTTTAAGCACATGCCTTTCAAACAACTCTGTGGAAGAATGCTTCCTTCTCGGTGAAATTGTATGATTTCTTTACAAAAAGAGACAATCTTCGCATTGATGGAAAATTCAAGGACAATATATTGCAATTATCTTGGACCTAAATAGAAGGGTGCATAATATGTACTTTATAGGATCTCAACTGTGTCTTAAAAAAAAAGGCTAACAGTATTAGATGTTGAGTATCTCCTTCCCAACATTTAGCATTTCTTCTGGGAAATGGAACAGACAAGGTTATTGGACTATGAGGAAGATGGTTTTAAATATACATACACACACACATAGAGACATACCAGGTTTTGGTAGATGCTTATATTTAGTTGTTTTATTTTCCAGATCTGTCTTCATGGTCTCACTGGCCTGTTCTTACAGACTACCTAAGATTTACTATGGCTTCATAATTCTAGCATCACAATTGCTGAATACTGTTGTAAATGTCAAAGAAGAAAACAGTTGAAATTCATAATTTCTTTCTCAGTGTCTGGAGTGTTAGGTGGATAAGTTTATAGATTTAGGAACAGTGTTACTTATAGAGTATAATATTCTATAATATTGTTACTTATAGACTAACGATAGTCTATAATAACAATATATGTTATTATAGAATAACAATACTCAAGGTACCGGGGAATAGTATACAAGGAATTCCACCAGGACTGGTCTTTTCAGAACTGGATTGTCAAAGAGTAAGATGGGATGCAACCAGCATGGCCATAGAGAGACAGACTGCCTTTTTCCCTTAGATTGTACAAGATGCATCATAGTGTCATGTGGTATATTCACACTGAATCACAGAAATAAGGTAAATAACAAGAAGTAATTTAACGGCAGAAGGATTCATGGGGTGATGAATTCTCACTTCCCTAGGCATGTAAGTAACACTGATTATTTTTGCAGTAAGACTAAAGGAATCTGGAGGCTTGAGGCAGAAATGAATGAGTAATTACTTGAATTATAGAGATTCTGACCTTGAATTCTATTTTGTCTCTTTCCCATATATACCTATTTTATTAGCTTTCTATCTTTATGCATTGTGACTTTTTTTATGTCATTCTCCTAGAATTTTGCTTGCACATATGTGTACACATACATACATAATATGCACGTATAGAAACCAATTTCATATATTTGATTACGTTATGAATAAATTGAAGAGCCTTCATTGTTATCTTGCAAAGACACAGGTAACAGCTTGAAATGTTTGAAATTAGTTTCCTAAGTCATCCATTACCTCTTAATTTATTGTGTATTTCTAATCTCAGAAGGAAGTTCTACTATAATTTTTAACTGCTTTCACTAACCAAACAAGAGTACAAGTAGTGACAGCTAACAAATGTTAGGAAGACAGCTTGATGAAAAGAAAAAACACCCCTTTCTAAAATGCTAATAAAACCTGATCCTAGCACATTAAAAATTAGATGACATAATTATTCATTCACAAGGATTTAGGGATTTTTTTTTTACTATAGGTTCTATAAAACTTTTTAGTAGAATGAAAACCTCTAATCACCTTTTAAATGTAGAAAAAATGTTTCTGTGCTATTTTCCTTTTTATTTTAATGCCGGTATTATCATTTAAAGAGGCTGACATACCACATCTCAGAGGTGACTGTATTTCAGTAGCAGTTAAAATGATCCCTCTGTGATCATTATCTTCTTACAGAACTGTTTCCATGCCCAGAAAGTGGATATCTACAAGTTTAGTTTAGAGTCCTTGGTTAAAATGAACTACATAAATGCAGAATACAGATATTCTTATTTCAGCATAGCATTGAGATGGAACTACTTGAATTACAAAACCTTTCCTTCACTGTTTAATCTGACCCAGAATGGAAACTTCACTTTCTACAGTAGTTAGCTTTCTTGATTGCTGCGCAATTTTCTTTGGGGATCAAAGATTAGTCTAATTAAAACTAATCTCTTAAAAGTCTACACTAGAAGTTGCATTTTTTCTTCTGTATATAAGCTTTGATCCAAAGGTGAATGGAAGTTATGAAACAGGATATAAAATGAGCTTCTAAACTGCCTGTTGTTAAGCCCATTTAAAGCAACAGAAGAGTCCAAATCTATTTCTGAGAGCAGATTTGCCTCTTCTTTTTATACTGAGTTTTGAATTGCAGTTTTCTTTACATGTATTTCATTTAAGTCAGCAATATAAATTAGAAGCCATGCATTTCACAATACACTAGAAATTCTCAATAGAAGTGCTCTTTGGAAAACTCACATTGCATTATAAGTCTAAAGATTACAGAAGTAAACTGCTTGTGATTCTGTTGGCAATGCATACCAACAATTCTGGTAGCAAGTATCTGTAGCTGTGTGCTCTATCAAGAAGAACATATGCTTATTTCGTGACCATGCTCATCTTATGTGTTTTACCTTGAACACATCTATGCTAACTGACACTTTAACCATACAAATACTGCTACTTATTTTAGCAATGCTAATTGCATGACATGGCAGTTTTAATGACCACAAGTGAAGAAATACTTATAATTTCTATTTCAGAATGAAGGGGCAAAACATCTTCTCCAAAATCTCTACATCAATATAGTGTACACAAAAGTGCTTATCTGATTAGAGAGTTTTCATCATTCTAGCATACTGAAGTAACATGATACAAATTGTACTTTATCAAATGGATGTTTTAGCAGTACTCATGGCAACATTACTTCCCTCTTAAGACTACTACTAAAATGGCTAGAATTTTCACAGCATTCACATTATTTATTAAATATTAAATCCATTCCTATAAAACTGCTGAAAAATTTTCCTGGAACTGAGAAAAAAAAAAATTATGTTTGGTGGGCTTGAAAAATGTCTGCTTATACCTGAAAGAGGGAAATTGACTGCTCAGTCCTCAGTTTCTTGGTGTGATTTTCAACTCAGAAACAAATAAAAGCAACATTACGTACTCCTTTCCACATTACTATTCAGCACTATTCTATCACTTTCATTCAGAATTCTTTTCAATAGTACTCCTTTCTGCAAGCTCTTTTGAAGGGGGCCAATCATTTCTCTCACACAATTTACATAGTTATTAGCTTCAGAGACTTTGATGATATCACCTCTTTACCCTTTATTTCAATCTTGGCAACTCCTTCCTGGGAAAATAAAATACCTCTGACATTTGGGAGAATATTTTTTTCAAGGTTTTTATAGATTCTATTTAATGAACTTTCATATATTCTAAATGCAACCATATTCTCCTTATAGGAATTACAGACATCTTGTAAGAATGTGAAGGTTATATTTCTTCAGTGTCCTAATTTTTTACTCAAGTACTTCAGCGCTCTTGAGAAGGTTTAATTTTCAGCCTTTTCTGTGGAACTAAAAATGGCATAGACACTAGACTAGCAATAGCATTCCTGTGTTTTTCATAGAGGGTACAGTGCCAACAGAACCTCCCATATCTTCTCATACAAGGATAACAATTTTCCCCTGACAAATAGGTGAGATATATTTTATTGGCATTGTCACTGTCAGCAGTGGAGAGTTGCAACAATCAACAGTGTAAGACACAGTGATTTTTGTAAACATCCTGACAAATTTATGCTTCTGAAAGCTCTTTATCTGAAATAGCAATGAACAACAAAATCAGTGTTTAATACAGAATGAGTTCAATAGCAGTGGTGACTGCTGCATGCCTGCCTCCCCAGCTTTCCTAGGCATATGCTTCAACTATTCCTAAATTTCTCTAGTACTACAGTTGTAGGTCATTTAAATTTGTATGAGTTTCTACACTAATTTCAGCTAGTTTTAAATTAAGCTATCCATAAAAAAGCCCACCATTCCCCTAAACTCTATCTATATATTTTTACTACACTCAGTTTCTGGCTCATCAGCTAGTTGCTGTAATTTTTGCCAATTTATCCAGCCTCCTCTGCTCTTCTGGGCTCCCTTCCCAAACTCTCTTCCCACTCCACAAGTACCGCTGGAAAAGTCCCAAAAGACATAAAGCTGCAGTGAAATATAGAAAGTTCTCTTCGGTTTCTATGTCATTTGTAAAGTCCTTTTGTGGCCCAAAGTAATAAACGCGTATGGGTAATCTGTTAGGAAATAAAATATCCTCCCAGCTTTACGGTCATAGATTAGACTTAGAAACTTTTTTCAGGATGTTCTTTAGATTTTAAATCATCTGCAAGAAAGAAAGATTGGAAGAGTGGAGTTTCAGTTATATTTGTTTTCATTCTTCAGTCTATTGTGGCTATCTACATGATTATTTTTTGTTAACCAAATAATACCCCTTCACCCTAAACAAAGAAACTTCAAAACACATTGTTAAAAAAGGTCAAAACCTGATAATAACTTAAAGGTAATTTAGTCATTTACATACAAGTAAACAATATAGAATCAGATTATATTTGAATGTAATGGATACTCTACATATATACTTGTAAATGGGATTGGAACTAGATGATCTTTAAGGTCCCTTCCAATTCTAACCATTCTATGTTTTGGAAATCCAAGTTGCAGCTTCTCTGTTTTTCAAGCACCAACGTATACTGTTGATGTGACATGGTAAGTGAAATCTTACAGGTCTAATATTACTGCTGTATCCTAGTGATACCATCATTCTGGGATGACCAGAACAAATTAGCCTGTCCTGGATTCTACAGAATATTGTGTATGATTTTTTTTTTTAATGGTGTAATAGAAGAGGGGAGAAAAAAGAATCACCTATGTTAAACCAGGGCCAGATTTGTTGTTATTCTGTTACTTACTTGTTCCAAGATTGACTTTGAGCATTTCAATGAAATCAGAATTTGCTATGTATCTGACTTGTGAAAGGTACTGTTCCAAATTGCTCCCTATGGGGCCTCTTGTACTAGTCACCTTTTTGAAATCCAGACAGTTGAGTCAGTCTCTAATCTTAAGAGTCACAGTGCACCACAGATATCAGCTAAGCAGAGAACTTCCTCAGCAGAAGCTCTGTAATTATTAAGAAGACAAGAATTTCCTGCTAGAATTTAGGGCAAGTCTGAGGTAATTATAATGAAAATGGCCCATTTATTGAAAAATGCATAACACAGTACAATGAGTACTGAACGATCATTGAAGAATTTGTGGGTACTTCTGAAGATTTACCTGTACTTTAATGTTTTCTGAAGAACATTTTCTTCATTCTTAAAAGTTTTGGGGTTTTGGTTTGGGTTTTTGTTGGTTTTGGTTTGTTTTTTTTTTTTTTTATCCAGGACACAGTGTCCTGTAGGTGAGCATCCTCTTGCCAAACTGATCTGGATATATTTAATTGATCTGTTGTTTTCTCTTCAGTGGCTTCCTCCATGCTTCATTAACACAAAGTTTAGTTTCACTGTTACTTTTGTACCATACTTTTTTCATGCTTTTAATTTACAGATTGTTTGGGGCTAGGTTCCCATTCTTTGTCTGGCACACTTGGATGACTGTGCATTTTTTCAAAAGCTGCATCATTAATTTTTCCTGTTTGCCCATGTCTTACCAGGATTTTAAATATACCCACTATCTACTTGAATATTTGTATTTTAAAATCTCAGCATCTTTTCTATTTGTTTTCTACCTGACTTAAAGCTATTTTTCCTATCTCATTTCTATTGATGGCTCAATTAATGTTTTTAACAGTGTTTCTACTTCATGTTGCTTGGTGTCTGTAAATCTTTCCATTCAAAGCTTCCTCTGAACCGAAAAGCATATTTTTGAACAAGAGTGATCATCTATTCAATTATAACCTTACTGAAATATTTAGCAGTAGGTTATTTTGGAGATTGTCCCCACTGAAATGAAAAGATTTGTCATTGACTTTCAGAAGAACAGAGCAAATTTTTGTAACAAGCAAAATACTTCCTTTCAATACAGGTAAATTATTTATTATATGACAGCTACAAAACTGTTCATACCATGCATGGAACTAAACTGATGAAGCTGAAAAACTGTAGCAGTTGAACTCCATCAGCTTGTTTTAGGCTGGTACCTTAAGATGGTACTAGAGGTAGTGAGCTAAGTAATTAACACTCTCAGAAACCTTACAGGCTTTGGTCACTGGTTTATAATGATAGTTAAGTGAGTCTAAAAAGATGTTTCAGACTTTAAGATTGCTATCAGGTTTTATGATGGCTTTTGAATCCTATTCTAACTCATCATTCATTTACTAAAATGGCAGGAGAAAGGCTAAAGTTGCAAAATGGGCAGAAATTCTAAAATCCATTTTAAAGTCTAAATAATTTCAAAACTTTAGAAGACAATGGATCAACAGTTTATTAACCAGTAGTGGTTTTAAACTGTGATTTGGTCCAGCAGTTGGCAGAAGCACATGGGAAACCCGAAGAGTTTATAGTTTCTGGCTGATCTCTAAATCAAAAACTGCTGAGAAGATTTAAATATTTTGTGTAAAAAAAATTTGCATCTGGGCTGCTAATCTGCATACCAGCGTTCATTTTGACATTTTCCGAAATGATGGAAAAATGCTAAGCCCTTAATGCTAAATGGAGTTCATAATGGAAATGCCAGCAGACCCGTAATTATCTGTATTGTGATTCTGCTGAAAGCTTCTTTATCTGTTTAATCTTTCACAGTGGAGTTAAACATATATATTCTTGAAAGGAGGAAAAAAGGAGCTTTATGTTGGAAACGCTGAACTGTAGTATCGCTGAACTGTAGTATTGCCGCATTTTCTTCCAGACGTCCAGTTACAGAGATATCAGTAACGAAAAAGTTATTTGAAAAAAAGACGTAGCATTTTCTGTGGAACTTTAAAAGCAACCAGTGATGCTTAAAAGTTTATCTTAACCTCCATTTTCCAGTCTTTTTGAGTCACCTATCTGGTAAGGTATGAGTAAACAGATACAATTAAGCATTTTTAATATGGCAATGAGGAATTATCATTGAAGAAAGGTGACTATGTCTTGACATGGAAAAAAATTACAGCCAACCAAAAATACAGAAATTAGCATTTCACTGCCTTAATAGTAACCATCTGTGCTGAAATCTTCTGCACTTGGGGGGAGAATGAAATAAGAGGTTAGTATGCTTAGAAAACTTCAGAAAATGAAGTAGAATAATAGTTATCTGAACTCTGTAATTTAGGAGCTCCATTATCTGCCAAGTTTAAAGTCGAGTTTTCTCTGTAAGAGCTTTTTCTTAGTGTCTTTTTCATTCCCCCCATGAAAATCATCATCAATTTGTCTATAAACACCTGAAAAACTAGACAGCATGTGCCCTGGGTTATTCAAACATACTAGCTTTATTCCATCTCCACATAATTTCTGTGCACTAGCCAGGGCACATAGCTGTCTCTGAAGAACAACAATCACACAATCACGGTAGCCATTCATTGAAACAGGATGTTTTCTAGCATTGTCGGCCTTTGTGGTTTGCTGTGAGGATGAAATGTGTTTCTCTGAGGCTCCCACAGCAAGGACTGACAAAGGTCAAAGGAAATATCCTGAGGGAAAACAGAGGAGTATACTGCTCTTACACCTTCTTTCCAAATTTCTGTTTATAAAGCAGCTACTTCAGTCCCAAGATAAGCTATTTGCCCATTTCTGTATCTTCTTGAACATCACTCTGCCCTTTTTGACAAGTGGCAATTAGACAGTGCTAAAGATATGAGTACATCAGGGTTTTCTGCAGTCTATAAATTACACTGCCTTAATCTCATTGTTTTACTCTTCCAGCTCATGCTTAATATGGGGAGGGGGGGGGCTTAATTGCCATGGAACACAAAGTCAGTGATTTCAGAGAAATGTCAGTAATAAGTCTGAGATGAAAACTTTTAGTTCCAAGTTCAGCATCACACAGGTATCATTTAGATATATTTTCCTATATGCATATTAATCTCTAAAAGTCACCTACTTATGCATTTGTACACCCATTCATTTTGTGAGGACATTCTGGTGTTCCTCAGTACTGGTGCATCATTTGGTTGATCAAAGGATCTTCACATCATCTCTAGTCCTGCAAATTTCATTGCATGCTCCTTACTCTATTGGGGATGGAGATTTGGAGGAAAACTGATCCTATCACTGATTCTATCACTGATCCTGTGGCAACCGCGCTTTTGATTCTTCCCTAAGCAAGTGACCATTAAGCTGTACTCTGCTTCTTATCCTTTAACCAGCTTTACATTCTTAACAGGATCTGTCTTTCCATTTATCCTGTGGGAACTTATTTTCTTTTCTTTTGACCTTTGCTGGGGAGTCTCATCAAAGGGTTCTTGTATGTTGATAGTGACTACATTTAAAAAGTTTAGTTACTGTGATTAATGGATCCAGAATTCCTTTTTCCTGGATGACAGTTTTAAACAAAAACACTTAGTGGGAGTAGTATTCTGCCTGTCTCACGCCTCCTTTTATAAGCTTGCATACAAAATTATAGATCCAGGAACAAGACAGTTGACAAGAGCTATAGCCATTATGTAGTATATGGAAAAGATGAGTTCAACCACCCACTTAAAAGTGCTTGGGAGAGCTCTTGAAGGCCCAGGCATGAAGATCCAATATAAAGAGATAGGCTTCTAGTTTCATAGAGGTGCTTAAATGAGGCAAGAATGCAAGCCTATGGCAGAGTTTCCACTGTGCCTCTTTCTTGAGAGCTCCTCTTGAGAGTTTCTTATTGGCGGCCTTAGCACATAAGTTGCTGTTTATTCAAGTGGAGTTAAATTCTTTCATGCATGAAGTATGTGTAACAAAGGACCTAACCTAAATTTCTGAACTCCAGTCCTGGACCTCCTATCTTATGTTAATCTATTGAAAGAAAGGTAAGAATCCATCTCAGCTCTCCAATATCTGACTTGTAAGTACCCAGCCTCATTAGGTCAAGCCCCAAAACCACTGGAGAAGATGGCTGCCTTCTCCAATTACACTGGAATGCAATAAATATCCTGTGGGCTGTATAAGAATGGTTTTCATGGGACTTCTAAGGTAGGATGAGATTGGTTAGTACTGTGAAACAGACTTAAATGTATTTCCAGAGTTTCAGGAAATGGTGCTGATTGTGTTGGAAGCAATTTTCTTTCTAAAATTTGAGCTGAACTCCTAGTCCAAGCAAAGCGTTAGAGACACTGAGCTGTTGCAGTTGCCATGTTTCAGATGAGGTATTGCTGGCATGTCTGTTCCTAAAAGACTGCATGGTATTTGTCACAAGATATTGTTATTAGTCTTCATCTGCTGGCTAAATTCCAATTTGTATAATTACAGTCTGCTATCTAAATTCTCAAAGCAGAGTATGTTAAATAACCTTCTTCACTTCCTTTCCTAATCTTCTGAGGGTCATTTCTGAGATTTATTAAATAATATTTCTTCTTAATCTAAAATGCAACTGCTTCTAAATGCTAGGGGAAAGTGACTGTTTTAGATGTGTTGACTACTCAGCACTCAGTGATAAATTACACAGTGGCATTGGTGGTGCTTGCCACATAAGAAGAGCTCCTTAGCACTGTACAAAACTGAAGGAAACTACCTCCTTATCAAGATTGCTGCAATTTAATTTAGAGTTCATGGAAACATTTTAGATAAACAGTACAATATGTTCTACACAACAAGACGAGTATGAACCTGGAGACATCTACATAGAAAGTTTTGGAAAAGTTACAAGATTTTTTTATTCAAGATAAGGCATAAATACATTATTTATTATAGTAGTACAATATAAACAGTGTAAACCTGTGCAAAACTTCAAATTTGTCACAGATATAGAAAAAATCAAAGGGACAAAATTCATCAGTTGGGCAAGTCATGAAACCAAGTCTCAATTTTGCAATAAATGGATGAAAATTAAACACTTCAGATACAGTTGAGTAGAGCATTTTTTGAGGCATATGCTCATTCAGTTGGTTGTTTCAGTGCGATAAGAAAAAAAAAAGGAAAAGAGAGAAAAAAGCAGAGAAAAGAAAGGAGAAATAAAATACAATTAAGGGAAGGGCATATTACGTTATTTTTTAATACAAGCAAATGTTTCTGAACACTCCTCATTATTGGACTGTTTAAGGATAATTTGTTGAGCTACGTCACTGCAGCAAAACCTGGCGTTTGTTCCTCCCTCTGTCTTACTGTAAATAGCAACACTCACCAAAGTATAAAAGAGATGGGAAGCAAATGGAGTCCACAAAAATGTCCAGCCTCAAAAGATGGTCTAAAGGTCAATATCTCTGTCTTTTCTCTGTGTGTATTGACATCACTCTGTTAAAGTACGAGAAACCCTATCCTGTATAATTTCTTCCAATATTGTTTACCTGCATGTCTTGATTTCATCTGGGACAGAGTTAATTTTCTTCCTAGTAGCTGGTATAATGCGGTGTTTTGGCTTTAGAATGATAATAATGTTGATAACATGCTGATGTTTTAGTTGTTGCTAAACAGTGCTTATGCTAAGTCAAGGACTTGTCAGTTTCTCATGCTCTGCCAGTGAGGAGGGGCAGAAGTAGTTGGGAGGGATAGGAGGCAGCACATCTGACTCAAACTAGCTAAAGTTGTATTCCATACCACAGTACATCATGCCCAGTATATAAAAAAGAGGATTTGGCCAGGAGGTGCCTAGCACTGCTTGGGTTGGGCTGGGTATTAATTGGCAGGTGGTGAGCATTTGTATTGTGCAGCACTTGTTTGGTTTTTTTTTTTACTGTATTCCTTTTTTTCTTTTTTGTTATTTACCATTTTCTTCTTCTTTTCCGCCTTCTTTTTTTTTTTTTTTCTTCTTTGTCTTCTTATACTTTATTTCAGTTATTAAACTACTCTTATCTCAATCCACTGGTTTTATCTTTTTCTGATTCTCCTCCCCATCCCGACAGGGTGTGTGTGTGAGTGAGCAGCTGTGTGGTATGTAGTTGCTGGCTGGGGCTAAACCACAACATTTCCATAGAATACTCTCTATCAAGCCAGAAGACGATTTTTCCTCTCCATGAAAAAAGGACAGCAGTGTTGACACTTCTGCTCATGATTGTTCCATCATGTATTTTGCAAACTCTGTACAGGCTTATGGGAAAACTTTATGTTTGTGGTGTTTACACAGGACAATTCAACATACTTAATGCAAGTTCATAAGAATTTGTTTGCTGGTACTGTTTGGCATTATTTTAGATTAAGAGAAAAACATCATAATACTATTCACATACTCATGTCTGCTTGAACTACATCTAAACTTAGTCTTATATGTTTAAAAAAACATAATACCAAGAGTTTTTTACTTAATGTTATAAGTAAATTAGGTATTCACAGGGTTGATGCATCTCTGGATTGAATGGAAGCAGAATTGATGTTTATAGCCCTTAGAGAAATAATTTAAATCTGATTTAAGAAAACAGTGCTATTACAGTGCAGATATTTGTCTTTACTGTGATATCAAAGCTTGAGTATTTCTATTTTTTTTGGATGTTACAGAAATACAAAGACCTTTTTGTACTAGTTATTATTATGACTTACTGTTGCCAAAACCTGCATGAACTGATATTTTGGAGTCTCCTTTTGCAGAATTTTCATTATCTCTGTTTGAATAAAAAATTAATAAATATGAGTTTAATACCATACGCACAGTTCCAAACCAAATAACTGCATTCTTGCAGGTAATGATTAGGAGAAAAAAAGAATAAGTAAATTTCTCTGTTAATCAGATTCATTATCTGTGGTTTAGTAAAAACTCAGGTACTTTGGTTTGCAATTTACAAGTAGACTGCCAAAAAAAAAATCAGGATATACATTGTATACATTTGAAATGCGATGTGAAGTCTTCAGTACTTTAGAGTTGAGTAAGAATTGGCTTCAAGGGAATTCCTACTGTCCTTTCCTAGAGAAAAACAAAAATAAAATCTTGAAGTTAGTGGGTCAAATATAATCTGCTTTAGTTACTTTAAAGAGATGGAAATCATGAATAATTATTCATAAAAATCTATTTATATGCCCTTTCTAGGGTCATGATAGTAAGATTTTTTTTTCAGTTACATAAATAGCAAAATAAAAAAGAGCAAGTAATATTATCTTATATCTGCATATTAAGAAAAAACAGTGGTTTGCTTTACAACTGTTCTGAAAAGCTGGGTGGGTCCAAATCCAGTGCAGACAACACAAAAATCTAATGTTTAAGATCAAGCTGTATGGAAAGATTTATTCCCAAACTTCCAGCTATTTTTATTTTTTTTCTGAGAATTATCCCACTTTCACAATTCTATTTCTTTTCATTTTGTATTTATATATGCGTTATTTCTGAGTTTCAGGTCATTAATATATCAAGTCTTGCATCTGAAACCCTGCTGTCTGATGGAGTGAATAATCTTATTTAAAATGCTGGAATATACCAAAAATAAAAAACATAACAACTGTATCGACATTGCCATTTAGACCCATACATCTGCTCAGTGTCTCATTGCTGACCATCTATATTAGCTTCTGAAATTTTCTCTGCATCCATTCATGCAATTTATAGGATATCACAATACAACCAAACGTACACAGTTACAAGTACTGAAATAATTTAGTTCCTACAATCCGTCAGTACATTTCAGCTGGAAGGCAGCAGATTCTTGAATTCTGTTACACAACTCCAAAATGAACCCATGAGCATGTGTGTTTCCTCTTTCACTGCTCCCTGCTGTGAACTCAGTCCTTCATAACAGCATATTTTTTCCTTTTTTTTTCTTATTTATGTCAATTCCTGAAAAAAGTTCCAATTTCAAAAAACAAAAGAAAAAAAGGATTACCCAAGAGCCTCTCATTCTACATATTACAAAGACTTGGGTACAAATTTGAGACATTCAATTCTATAGTTGCAAAAATAAGAAGAAAAAGGAATCGTTTCTGCCTTTTGAGAAAAATGTACTGTAGGTTACTAGTTAACTGTAAAAAATCTAAATTAACGACCTTACTTTTACCTCTGAAATCCTATTTTTCCTCCCTGATGCAATTTAAACACCTGCATGTTGAAACTGCTTAAGCAACCTCACCAAAATCAATTTTTGTTACTGTTTCCATCATAATTCTTGTGGTAAGTTTTTGTTTGTTTGGTTGATATGTTCTTGTTTGAGAAGCTGTTTGGGGGTTCTTTTTAACTCAGCATAAGTCTGCGCTTTCACAAACGGTGGATGACTTTTCCTGTTGGGAGTGAGAAAGGAGGAAAAAAGAGCCAAATGATCCTTGTGTGTGCATTTAGGGCAACATGTTCTGGCCTGACTCCAGAAACGCTGCCCCACAGAGGCAGATAAAGGACAGCCTAAATTTCAGTTCATAGTACACCTTGTGATCCTCTGGGTTAAAAGTTGTTACTTCCATGCACACATTACTTCAGTAGCAATTCTTTTGGGTATCCTCCCACTGTTTTCTCCCCTCAGCTGGGGGGTTTATCCATTGGTGAGCCAGCCTAGCGGCTCACCTGTGTAGAGCAAGCAGACCTCCAGGGAATGCTGGATGCTTCTCTACAGAGCACAAAGCAACCATGCAGAGTGAGCATCCTCTGTGCTAAGTAGGCTGTTTCCCACTGTATTATCACAATTTCACACTATGTTATATTGTGAGTCTTACATGATTGAATGTCCCCTTTGAACATTCAAATGTTTCCTACCTTACTAGCATACTGTTACTGCATTTTATATTGCCTTGTGGCAAATTAGTGGAATATACCGTAAGAAAAGGAAGATCATCAGCATCTTATTTGCATACAAACATCATATTATTTTCAAATTATCATCTTTATGCTTCTCATTTTCCTAGGATGTTTTCTTCAGCCTGTATGAAGTTTGCCCATTCTATCAGTATTTTCCTATTAATGTTTTGTTGTTACAACAAATTTTTTCCCTGCTTTTATTCTCTCCATGAATATAAGAGCTAAATTACACAATGATAAGAACATCAGCAATACTTCCATATTATGTTTCACCAATTTATACCAAGCTAGTCAGAAAAGTTAAGACAAAAGTGACACAAACTTTCAACAAAAATGCAGTTCTTCACTTCCTCACTGCATAAAAAAATGAGGATGCTTTCAATATTTCTATCATGGTCACTTTGCCTAAAATTTGTAGCAAATTTCTCAGGCTCATAATGTCTTTGGCAACAGCCCCTGTGCTTTCCCCTCCACTAGAGAAGAACAAGAAAATGTAGTCATGGTCATGGCCAGTTTCCCTAGCAGCCAGCTTCCTTACTCTAGTATGTTCATGGGTCTCTTTGGCTCATGCCTGTTACTGTGTTGTGCTTGTGTTGTATGAAATCATTTGTACTTTGAGGGACATGTGAATGATAAGGGAATGGGAGGTGATTTTTCTAAGAGGAACATAATGAAAGAAAGCTAAACTATGTACAGTTACAAGTGCTTTCATTATTGACAATGTCTGAACTGCAGACATGCTGAGATGTAATGGGGAATCGCAGCTTCAGGGAGCCATCTGTAGATCTCAAAGCAAAACCATTCAACCCAGCGAAGTTAAAGCAGAAGGAGGTCTATTTTAACTTCTTTTTTTCTTTTTTTTTTTTTTTTCCCCCAACTGGAAAAAAACTTTCTAAGGAATTTTACAGCAGAATAAATAGATTTCCATTCTGCCTCAGTTCTGCCTTATCTCAACCAACCTTCTTTAGGCAGTGACCCTGTTTTCATGCAGCATATAATATTAACATTATGCCTCTGAAAGAGAAAATGTTAATGTATTTCCTGAAGGACACTTTGACTCCAGCTTTTGAAAATAGGGAAATATATAATTATTAGCTTGTATATTGCTGAGTTTAGCACCTGAAAATATGATCTCAGCCAGCCAGTGTTATTAGTATTTATAATGGAAGTGTCAGAACCTCACTGTGTTAGCAGTGAGGAAAAGTTAAAATGATCTTTGAAGCACACTCGTTTGTCCATTGCTTCATACATATACATGTCAGATTAGCAAAGACATAAAATATATACAGAAACAAAATGAAACAATTTTAAATTAAACTTCATTGCCTTATAAAAGAAAGTAGTATAACAATCAGCTTTAGTTACTGTTTGCTCAACCATTTCAATAGGGAGGAAACAGAAATAAAATAATTAATTAAACAAAAGATCCTATGGCAAGTCTAAAACACAGTATCTCACAAGATTGCCATACATACCATACTGCTTCTGCATTACATGCAGCTCCTTGCACTGTCAAATACTGAAAAAAAAACCAGCCTTGTAACTCAGTATTGTGCTAAATACAAATCCGAAGTTCATTGGGCCCACTGTAGACTTCACAAGGTTTCAGGTCCATAGCAGTAGCTAAAAATGAGCAAAATAGACTTCACAGATATGAGTAGTGAAACGTTGGCAAATCCAGCAATAATCGCCTCCATTGCTAAAAAGAATTTACAATATATGATCATATAATTATTATCTGACATTCAAAATAAACCACAGATGTTCTCTGCTTGAACTAGGGGAAAAGGTGACACCCAGGCAGATGATCTACCCAGTGATTTGTGTTATTTTTATTCTAAAATATAATTCTCAGATCTCTCTAGAACTGATCAGGAGCACCATGTTTAAAAGCTGCAATTTGTGCTGTGTCTGCTAGTAAACACTGGCACTGTTTCGTGGTGTTAGTAAAGAAACAGCATTTTTAAGAGAGTTCTAGTTTTCTAATTATCTCTGGCATGGTTAACTTTTTCTTAATGGATTTCCATAATGTTGCTTAGACACACAAAAGCGTGATAGTCCTTTCTGGTAGTAAATATTGACTATGTTTGAAAAGCTTTCATACTGACTATTAAGTATTTTAATTGTTCTTGTCTTTATAGTCTCTGTCAATATGTTAGTTCTCATATACATTTATACTATTAGTTGGATGTAAATCATTTTGTGGTAATTAAGACTCAAGCTATTTTCTCAGTGATTTCTCTTCATCATATTCTGTTTCAAAGTAATTTATTAGAGACGGGGATTATTTGTTATATTCACTCTCTTTCCTAATAATAGCTGCCTTACCTTAACTATTTCTAACTGAATTGTTTTGCTCACATTCCAGATGTGGTTTTCTCCATTTTGGGACAACAGCCTTACTATCAAATATAGACATAGATGCTTTTGTAGGAACTCCTGATCCAAAATTCCGCTGAGAGAATATGAAGTGATACTAAAATACAAATGTATTCATATGTGAAGCAGAACTGGTAGGATAAAAAAAGAAGAGAAAAAAAGCTTCCAGAAGAAATTTTAGTGGCAGCTGATTCTGAACAGATTGATTAGGCATAGTCTTTAATCTTCTGATTCTGAGTATTTATGATTTTTTAACTCTATCATGCATTGCACTTTGAATTATCTTCTATCCACACAATTTATTAAAAATTATCATTTCATCAGTATATTAAGTCCATGCAAAATCTACAGTCATTAGCAGTATCACACTTTAAATTCACACATCTTTCAATGCCACTCATAGACAGCTTTTGGTCTGCCAGTGCTAGGTGTTTTGCTTAGACTTGTCTTATTTTTGGTTACATGGTGGACATTCTGCTTATCAAGATTATTCTTATCAGTACCATACTTAAAGTAGAATCATGGAATTATAGAATACTTAGGGTTGGAAGGTCCAATCCCACTGCCATGGGCAGGGACACCTTCCACTGAACCATGTCACCCAAGGCCCTGTCCAACCCAAGCTTGAGCACTGCCAGGGATGAAGTATTCACAACTTCCCTGGGCAACCCATTCCAGTGCCTCACCACCCTCACAGTAGAATCATAGAATCATAGAATGCTTAGGGTTGGAAAGGACCTTAAGATCATCTAGTTCCAACTCCACTGCCAGGGGCAGGGACACTTCCCACTAAACCATGCCACCCAAGGCTCTCTCCAACCTGGCCTTGAACACTGCCAGTGATGGAGCATTCACAACTTCCCTGGGCAACCCATTCCGGTGCCTCACCACCCACACAGTAAAGAATTTCTTCCTCATATCCAATCTAAACTTCCCCTGGTTAAGTTTGAACCCATTACCCCTTGTCCTATCACTGCAGACCCTAACAAAGAGTCCCTCCCCAACATCCCTATAGGCCCCCTTCAGATACTGGAAGACTGCTATGAGGTCTCCATGCAGCCTTCTCTTCTCCAGGCTAAACAGACCCAACTTTCTCAGCCTATCTTCATACGGGAGGTGCTCCAGTCCCTGATCATCCTTGTGGCCCTCCTCTGGACTTGTTCCAACAGTTCCATGTCCTTTTTTATGTTGAGGACGCCAGAACTGCACACAATACTCCCAATGAGGTCTCACAAGAGCAGAGTAGAGGGGCAGGATCGCCTCCCTCAGCCTGCTAGTCGTGCTCCTTTTGATGCATAGTTGGCTTTCTGGGCTGCAAGCGCACACTGCCAGCTCATGTTCATTTTCTCATCGACCAACACCCCCAAGTCCTTCTCCACAGGGCTGCTCTCAATCTCTTCTCTGCCCAACCTGTAGCTGTGCCTGGGATTGCTCCCACCCAGGTGTAGAACCTTGCACTTGGCATGGTTAAACTTCATCAGGTTGGCATCAGCCCACCTCACAAGCATGTCAAGGTCCCTCTGGATGGCATTCCTTCCCTCCAAGATTTCAATGAAACCACACAGCTTGGTGTCATCGGCAAACTTGCTGAGGGAGCACTCAGTCCCACTGTCCATGTCACTGACAAAGATGTTGAACAAGACTGGTCCCAACACTGATCCCTGAGGGGCACCACTCGTTATTGGTTTCTATCTGGACATTGAACCATTGGCCACAACTCTTTGCATCTGGCCATCCAGCCAGTTCTTATCCACTGAGTGGTGGATAAAGTAGAAGTACTTTCTACTTCTATGAACATTCTCAGGCATTCAAAGTGTTGCTTTGATCTGTTCATTTTTCGGGCAGAAAAGTGGATAACCAATTCTGGACAAACAAAGAAACAAACGAAGCAGAGACAAAGCTATAGCTTGAAATTAAGTACATACAGATATTGACATTTTTATATAAAATACCTTTGTTAATTAAAAAATTTCTGGCAGATAGGTAATGCATCAGAAAGAAAGGAGAAAAAGAAAATATTAGAGCTAAACCATGTAAATCTGATGCGTGAATGCATGTAAATTGATAAAAAATACAGGGGATCTAGTACATCTAGTACAGTGAGCTCATTTAACATAGGGTCTCACAAGTAAGGTTTCTTTTGGGTTTTTTTAGGGGTTGCTTTAGTCTTTCGGGTTTTCTTAATTCTTTTCAACCTCTGTTCAAACCTCTTTTTTTGTTGGTTTTTTTTTTACAGTGCGCTTAATCCTTCTTGTTGCAGTCTTTAAACCACCTGTGATTCTGCACTGTCATCTCTGGTACAGGCTGGGCACTACTGTATGCAGTTTTCTAGATATGACTGCACCATTAATATTATGTAATGGCATTTCTTTATGATCTATCTGACATACTGATATACTACTACCCCATGCTTTAATACCTAGCAGTGCTGTGATATTTAATGCACGCATCCTTGTACCAATGTCATGAGGGAATACTGTTACCTATAACCTGTTACCTTCCTTGCAGATAGGAAGTCTTTCTGCGAGTCAGTTATAGGCAAGATATTTTAAGGATACTTAGGTACCTAATGACTCAGGCAAGTTCCTAGCGGAACTGACAGGAGCCTTAATGTCTAAGACCCATTATTTCACTAGGTATTAAGAACTACATTTTTTTGAATCATGCTGTGGCCTCTCAGGATTTCCAGACCCTAAATAGCTTTCAAAAATCCTAAAGAATTTTTTAAATGTCCCAAGTGATTTTCCAAAGTTACAGAAGTCTTTGGTCAAGAAGAAAGTTGAAGCCATATCTCCTGATTGCAGGACACCTCTGTTAGCATTGCGTCCATGAGAAATTCTCTCCTTTTATATGATAAATCTAAAATATTAACCATGTTATCTTACATATCTTACTATGTGTAAGGGAATAATCTCTAAGAGTTTTCATATTATTGTAAATTACTATTTTTTTCTATTAGAGCATTAGATTGCATGCCACTTTTCACTACTGATAATAGCCATCCATCAAAAATAATCAGACTAGTGCAATAATTAATAAAATGTAAGCATCAAAAATCTGTATTTTTTAGGTGTTACTTTTTCTGACAAACTTTAAAATCATCCTCTATCTTGAAGCTACCTACCAGTGGCATACATGTAGATGTACATGCATTGGAAAAGGACAGACATACAAGAAACACAATTGAGAATAATTAGTATTGACTTAAAAATACAAATAGCTGTATTTCTGTAACATACTTGTGAGATCTGGTAAACAAGTCTTTTAAAAAATTAATTCATATTGCTTTTTTATCATGCTCTGTGAATGTTCCTTTTTTCAAATACTGTGTTGCTACAATTCCTCCAATCCTGGCACATGTCAGGAAGCTGGTGAACTGAGACCACCTCACATTGTGGTGATTAGCACCATCTCATTATTTCCTTGTGTTCCCTAGTCTGCATATATTTGTGCTATCTAGTCTGCATGCACTTGTGCTATCCTGGTTTTGTATAGACTGAAGTTCTTTAAAATCAAAATCTGTGTCTTTCCTGTATCTATGCAATTTGTAGCACAACATATACCTTGTATAGGTCAATATTTCAGGAGTATTGTCACGTAATAATGGTGGAAGCTATGAATGTAGTTAATTCAGTGGGTCTGATTATCTATTGCTTGGTGCTTTTGACAAGCACAGATGCTGTAAATAATACCACATCATAATTTTGCACTTTGAATGGCAACAGCAATTTTTGTCCAGTTTTCAAAGAAAGACATTAATGACACAAGGAGAGTCACAGAGATGAAGAATCAAATCTCATTTCTGTGGGGCTCTTGGCCTGGAAATAATCTGGACTTCAAAAGTTTTTAATCCGTTAAGCGTGTTTCAATAGAGTGATTAATCAAAATGCCTAATTCAAATTATTTGGATTTGTTTATTTTGTTGTGGGTTTTTTTTTTCTGTTGTCATTGGGTTGGATTTTTTAAAGTCCAAAATGGAAAACATTTCTCTTGAATGTCACAAACAACTTTATACTTTACCTGGAACTTCCTCATATTTTAATAAATTATCAATATGTGATGAAGAAAATTTCTTGGTTTCTTGAAGGATTTTTTTCTAGCATGAAATAATGAACAATGAATTCTCACATTACTGATAAGATATAAAATAAAAATATGCCTACCAATCTGAAAATATTCAAATATTTTCTCAAATATGCATTGAGAAGTTCTATATTTTTGCTGATATTCCATTTAATACAAGTGCCACACATTAACTGTAATTTTGATGTCTGCACCCTACACTCCCTTCCCTGGGCTGCAGTAAAATACAACTAGCTACAGAATACACTGAAACATGAAAAAGTTTCAGAAACAATATGGGCTAAACCTTTTTTTTTTAATTCCTGTAGCTAAAAAAGACAGCCAAACAGCTGGTACAGAATGATCACTGTTGTAATAAAGAACAGTGAAGTATTTATTATTAATATGCTTCTCCACTACACTGTTAATATTTAGTCATGAATAGGTATATAAGATACTAATAGGTTTTTTTTGCTCCATCTTTCAATGGTTCTAAGAATAATCTTGCAGTGATAAAAGAGGCTGCAAGGTAGCAAAAAATCAGGCCAGATGCAGAGTAACAGAGACTTAGGCTCCAGTACGTGCCTTGCACTTTAACGTTTCAGCATCTCGGGCACATGTAAATGTACTGTCCCAGTATGTAGCGGCTATATCCATTACAAATTCATAGAATCATAAAATAGAATCATAGAATAGTAAGAGTTGGAAAGGACCTTAAGATCATCTAGTTCCAACGTCCCTGCCAGGGGCAGGGACACCTCCTGCTAAACCATGCCAACCAAGGCTCTGTCCAATCCAGCCTTGAACACCACCAGTGATGGAGCATTCACAACTTCCCTGGGCAACCCATTCCAGTGCCTCACCACCCTTACTATAAAGAATTTCCTCCTCATATCTAATTGAAACTTCCCCTGGTTAAGTTTGAACCCGTTGCCCCTTGTCCTATCACTACAGTTCCTCATGAAGAGTGCCTCCCCAGCATCCCTATAGGTCCCCTTCAGATACTGGAAGGCTGCTATGAGGTCTCCAAGCAGCCTTCTCTTCTCCAGGCTGAGCAGCCCCAACTTTCTCATCCTATCTTCATAGGAGAGGTGCTCCAGTCCCCTGATAATCCTTGTGGCCCTCCTTTGGACTTCTTCCAACAGTTCCATGTCCTCTTTCTGTTGAGGACACCAGAACTGCGCACAACACTCCAAGTGAGGTCTCACAAGAGCAGAGTAGAAGGGCAGGATCACCTCCCTCGACCTGCTGGTCACGCCCTTTTTGATGCAGCCCAGGATACGGTTGGTTTCTGGGATTCAAGCGCACGCTGAAGCCAGCTCATGTTCATTTTTTCATCAACCAACACCCCCAAGTCCTTCTCTGCAGGACTGCTCTGAATCTCTTCTCTGCCCAACCTGTAGCTTTGCCTGGGATTGCTCCCACCCAGCTGTAGGACCTTGCACTTGTCATGGTTAAACTTCATCAGGTTGGCATCAGCCCACCTCACAAGCATGTCAAGGTCCCTCTGGATGGCATTCCTTCCCTCCAGTGTATCAGCAGAACCACACAGCTTGGTGTCATCGGCAAACTTGCTGAGGGCGCACTCAATCCCACTGTCCATGTCATCGACAAAGATGTTGAACAAGATTGGTCCCAGCACCGATCCCTGAGGGACACCACTCGTTACTGCTCTCCAGCTGGACATTGAGCCATTGACCACAACTCTTTGCGTGCGGCCATCCAGCCAGTTCTTTATCCACCAAGTGGTCCACCTATCAAATTGATGTCTCACCAACTTAGAGACAAGGATGTCATGTGAGATAGTGTCAAGTGCTTTGCACAAGTCCAGGTAGATGACATCAACTGCTCTACCCCTGTCTATCAGTTCCATAGCCCCATCATAGAAGGCCACCAGTTTGGTCAGGCAGGATTTCCCCTTAGTGAAGCCATGCTGGCTGTCACCAAGCAACTTGTTTTTTATGAGCCTCAGCATGCCTTCCAGAAGAATCCGCTCCAAGATTTTGCCAGGCACAGAAGTGTGGCTGACTGGTCTGTTGTTCCCCAGCTCATCCATTTTCCCCTTCTTGAGAATGGGGGTTATATTTCCCTTTTTCCAGTCGTCGGGAACTTCACCTGACTGCCATATTTTTTCAAATATGATGGACAGTGTCTTAGCAACTTCATTTGCCAGCTCCTTCAGGACCCGCGGATGGATTTCATTAGGTCCCATGGACTTGTATATGTTCATGTTCCTAAGATGGTCTCAAACCAGATCCTCTCCTACAGTGGGCCCAGGGTCTTCATTCTCACAGTCCCTGCATCTGCCTTCCAAGACTTGGGTGGTATGGTCAGAGCATTTTCTGGTGAAGAGTGAGGCAAAGATATCATTAAGAACCTCAGCCTTCTCCAAATCCAAGGTAGCCAGTTCTCCTGATAGCTTCTGGGTATAAACTTTCTCTTTTTTTTTTTTATTATTATTTCTGAGATTTGGAGGGATTTGTCCATGTTTGGTGTGGTTGTATTTGCCAACAGCTAGTACAATACTCAAGGCAATGAATTTGCTTTAGACTTTACAGCCATCTTTTGTTTTGATGTATAACTCAAGAGACACAGAAAGAAATAAAAAAAGGTATCATCAGTGCCTGAATCAAGGACATTTTATGGCTTGTATTCTTGATCTTCCCTTCTGTTCCTGTGAACAATTCTTTCTTTTTTTTTCTCTTCTTTTTGATAGACAGCAATAGAATGGCTACAAATGGAAGACTGGAGAAAGTCCAAGAACCATAGTCTGCTGTTTAGGGAAATCTAAAAGACAACTGAATTCCCTCAGGCAGAATAGCGAATTTCTGAATCAGGAAGAATATTATAATTCTAAGCTTCATTGTAGTGTTTCTGCCTAGTTTTTGTTTTCTGGGAGGTTTTTAAGGACAGACAGAGGAACAGAGTTGTACATTCTGTTGATATATTTAGGGTAAAGTTATGATCCTCATAGCACTTTATAAGAGACCTAGTATATTAGATAGAAATATTTTGAGAATGCCCACTAGTTGTTCTGAAGACATGAACAAAGGCATGGCCTTCATCCTGTCTGGGACAAGTTCAGGCTAAGTATCAGTATAACTGATCAGTGGCTTCCCACTACCCATACTGAAGCACAGCAATGCACTGTGAAAGTGGATTTTAGGCATCCAAGGAAATTTTACATAAGATACTGAGTAAATGTGGTTATATTCTATTCCCCAGATAAGAAATCAGTGGAAAAGGTGATTACTGGACATTCATTGTATTAATGATATTCTAGGTTTCATTATATTCACAGAGGTAAAATTTAGTTACCCGAATCCTACTTCATCCAGCAGTGAGGAAAACACACGAAGATAAGGTAATATCCTACAACATAAATCCACATATATTATTGTGGATGGGTAGTTCAAATGCCAAATCCATCTTTTCCTAACATGTCCTACCTTGCAGTGTTATTTATATGGCTTGTTGTGATTTACATGAATAATTTCACATGGCAAATTCAAAAATATTAAGAAGGAATAGCAAAACCAGAGCCAGAGCTGTGCAATGAGTGGTGCTGATTGACATCAGATGTTAATCTTTTTTGGAGCTCCATACAGGTCTTTTTCTGAATACCTAGTCTTCATGCTGCTTGGCTAAAGGAACCTAGGCTTTTAAGATTATTTCATAGGACACCCTTTTTTATGGTGGCCAAGCAGACTTAGGAGGTTTCACATTTGAGATGCTCAAATCTTCAGAGGTACTTTGAAGCCAGTAGCTTCAGTAGCTTTACAAGTTATTTATTTAATCTCCAATGTAGTATAACGCTTCTGTATTGCCCAAAACTTTCTAAAACCAAAATGTAGCTGAAGGGGATATTTGGATTACATCAGCACTTATCCAATTGACAGAACACATCATGGATATGTTCTTTGTATCTTTACAACCCATCACTCTATGACTGGGGAATCTGTAGGTTGAAAAACTAGAAAAATGTCTTATTTATATTTTTACTAAATCAAAAGAACATTTACTAAAGATACATCGTAATAATTATTAGAAATATTTGAATTAAAATACCTTGGCTTAAATTTCTTAAACTGGGAACTGTTCCAATAACCAGGATTAAAAAACTAATGCTGAATAATATATTGTTTGTTCTAGGAATTACATTTGCTATGACTTCTCTCAATTCACTAGATTGGTATTTAAAGAAACGTGTGGATTTTATTTTCATGTGTTTGTCTACTCCTTCCTTCCCCTGGTTTTGTAAATTCCCCAAATATGAATGCATTAGAAGTAATTCACTGGCCGTGCATGAAACGGCTACGTGCGAAAAAACAGTAACTGCTCTGTTTCTCATAGCTGAGTTCAAGCCAATGAAACTCTTTGTGCTATTAGGGATTAAACCTTCTCTATTTTGTGCTACAACATCTCCAGGAAAACTTGGCATGCACATGCACCTTCTTTATTATCTATATTGCTGGGAGAGAAAGCTGCTTTCATTTACCGTACACAACTGCTGAAATTAAACCAGTTGGACCTTGGTTTTGGTGTTGTTGGTTTTGGTTTAATTTTTTTTGTTTTGTTTTTAATTCTTCTTGTGTTTTTTTGTTTGTTTATTTTTTTAAGAAGAAATGTTCACAACAATAATACTAAAATAATATTTCGATATTCAAGAAGTAGTTGAAAGTCAGTTTCTCACCACTTTAGTCTGCTACTCTTGGCAGGCTTCTAACATTATTTATCCTGCATTTGCTAATTCATCCTCATAAGCTGAAAACTCTAAAACTTTTTGTTTGTGGATCTAAACTGTATAAGATTAATACAGCCTGTGAATTCTTAATTGCATCAATTTTATCATATGTAAAACATTCTTTTTCAAGCCACATGTGGCTTTCTGCGTATGTAATATATCTAATACATAATGTATCATAAAATATATGCTCAAACCTTTGTCTAAAATTCAATAATTTTTTCCTAAAGCTTTACTTTTTACTGAAAAAATATTTTGTTAGTAGAGAAAATTCCTTTTCTTTCCCCAAAGACGTATCATAGTAACCAGTTAACATTTGCAAAGGATTTTGTGATCCTGAGCTGAAATACAAAGGAAAATGATGAATAATCTATACTTTATGCTGCATAATACATATCTGTATGTTCTTACTTGTATGTCTGACTCACACAAACTGGTTCAATTTCATTCATACTGAAATCATAGAATTATAGAATAGTTAGGGTTGGAAAGAACCTTAAGATCATCTAGTTCCAACCCCCCTGCCAGGGGCAGGGACACCTCACATTAACCATGCCACCCAAGGCTCTGTCCAATCCAGCCTTGAACACCACCAGCGATGGAGCATTCACAGATTCCCTGGGCAACCCATTCCAGTGCCACACCACCCACACAGTAAAGAATTTCTTCCTCATATCTAATCTAAACTTCCCCTGTTTAAGTTTGAACCCATTACTCCTTGTCATATCACCACAGTCCCTAACAAAGAGTCCCTCCTCAGCATCCCTATAGGCCCCCTTCAGATACTGGAAGGCTGCTATGAGGTCTCCAAGCAGCCTTCTCTTCTCCAGGCTGAACACACCCAACTTTCTCATCCTATCTTCATAGGAGAGGTGCTCCAGTCCCCTGATCATCCTTGTGGCCCTCCTCTGGACATCTTCCAACAGTTCCATGTCCTTTTTATGGTGAGGACACCAGAACTGCACACAACACTCCAAGTGAGGTCTCACAAGAGCAGAGTAGAGGGGCAGGATCACCTCCCTCAACCTGCTGGTCATGCTCCTTTTGATGCAGCCCAGGATACAGTTGACTTTCTGGGCTGCAAGCACACACTGCAGCCAGCTCATGCTCATTTTATCGTCGACCAACACCCCCAAGTCCTTCTCCACAAGGCTGCTCTGAATCTCTTCTCTGCCCAGCCTGTAGCTTTGCCTGGGATTGCTCCCACCCAGCTGTAGGACCTTGCACTTGGCATGGTTAAACTTCATCAGGTTGGCATCAGCCCACCTCACAAGCATGTCAAGGTCCCTCTGGATGGCATTCCTTCCCTCCAACGTATCAACGAAATCACACAGCTTGATATCATTGGCAAACTTGCTGAGGGTGCACTCAATCCCTCTGTCTTTGTCACCGACAAAGATGTTGAACAAGATCGGTCCCAGCACCGATCCCTAAGGGACACCACTTGTTACTGGTCTCCAGCTGGACATTGAGCCATTGACCACAACTCTTTGCATGCGGCCATCCAGCCAGTTCTTTATCCACCAAGTGGTCCACCTATCAAATTGATGTCTCTCCAACTTAGAGACAAGGATGTCATGTGGGACAGTGTCAAGTGCTTTGCACAAGTCCAGGTAGATGACATCAACTGCTCTACGCCTGTCCATCAGTTCCATAGCCCCATTGTAGAAGGCCACCAGATTGGTCAGGCAGGATTTCCCCTTAGTGAAGCCATGCTGGCTGTCACCAAGCAACTTGTTTTTCATGAGCCTCAGCATGCCTTCCAGAAGAATCCGCTCCAAGATTTTGCCAGGCACAGAGGTGAGGCTGACTGGCCTGTGATTCCCTGGATCATCCATTTTCCCCTTCTTGAGAATGGGAGTTATATTTCCCTTTTTCCAGTCGTCGGGAACTTCACCTGACTGCCATAATTTTTCAAATATGATGGACAGTGTCTTAGCAACTTCATTTGCCAGCTCCTTCAGGACCCGCGGATGGATTTCATTAGGTCCCATGGACTTGTATATGTTCATATTCCTAAGATGGTCTCAAACCAGATCCTCTCCTACAGTGGGCCCAGGGTCTTCATTCTCACAGTCCCTGCATCTGCCTTCGAAGACTTGGGTGGTGTGGTCAGAGCATTTACCAGTGAAGACTGGGGCACAGAAGTCATTAAGAACCTCAGCCTTCTCCAAATCCAGGGTAGCCAGTTCTCTCGATAACTTCCGGAGGGGCCCAAGTTGTCCCTAGTCTGTCTTTTATTTGCAATGTACCTATAGAATCCCTTCCTATTATCCTTAACATCCCTAGCGAAGTTTAATTCTTAGTGAGCCTTAGCTTTCCTAACCTGGTCCCTAGCTTCCCGGACAACATTCCTGTATTCTTCCCAGGCCACCTGCCCTTGCTTCCACCTTTTTTAAGCCTCTTTTTTCCTTCAAATTTTCCTCATCGGCTCCTTATCCATCCAAGGAGATCTCCTCACCCTCCTGCAGCACTTCCTTCTAGTAGGGATGTATCGCTCCTGAGCTTGCAGCAGGTGATCCTTCAGTATCAACCAACAGTCTTGGGCCCCCCTGCCCTCTAGGGCTATATCCCATGAAACCTTACTGAGCAGGTTCCTGAAGAGGCCAAAGTCTTCTCCCTTGAAGTCCAGGGCAGTGAGCTTGCTGCATGCTCTTCTCACTGTCCTGAGGATCTCGAATTCGAACATCTCATGATTGCTGCAATCAAGCCTGCCCTGAAGAGTCACATTTCCAACCTGCCCCTCCCTGTTGGTGAGGACGAGGTCAAGCATGGCAACTCTCCTTGTTGGCTCCTCCATTACTTGCAGAAGGAAGTTGTCTTCCACACAATCGAGGAGCTTCCTGGATTGCTTGTGCCGGGCCATACCATCCCTCCAACAGATATCAGGGTGGTTGAAGTCCCCCATGAGAACAAGGGCCTGTGAGCATGAGGCTGTTCCTATCTGTCTATAGAGTGCTTCATCCACCGAGTCCTCTTGGTCAGGCGATCTGTAACACATCCCCACAATAATGTCTCCCATTGCTGTTCTCCCTTTAACCCTGACCCGCAAACTCTCTGTTGACTGTTCACCTGTGCCCAGACAGAGTTCCATACACTCTAGCTTATCCCCAACATAAATAGCAACTCCTCCACCCCGCCTACGGGGCCTGTCTTTCCTAAAGAGCCTGTAACCTTCCATTTGAACACACCAGTCATAGGAGCCATCCCACCATGTTTCTGTGCTGTCTATTATATCATAGTCCCATAGATGTGCACACATCTCGAATTCCTCTTGTTTGTTCCCCATGCTACGGGCATTTGTATAGAGGCATCTGAGCCAAGCTCCAAAGGAAGCCGGCTCATTGGCTGGAGTAGCTGGAATATCTCTACATTGCTCTGAATGTTTATCATAGGTGCTGGCAACTGACTGGGTGTGTTAGGATGGAATGATGCCCTGCTCCCCCAACACATCTAGTTTAAAGCATCCTTGACCAGTCTGGCAAGCCTCCTACCACATCCACTCTTTCCTTTCTTTGTCAGACCAGCTCCACCAACCCTCCGTAGACCTGGCCTACTAAATTGAGTCCCATGTTCAAGGTACTCAACCCCTGACTATGGCACCACCCTTCTAACCATTTATTAACCTGGCCAATCCTCCTAGCCTTTTTAAGGTCCTGCCCTGTATCCTGGAGAATTGACGAAAAGACAATCTGAGCTCCAGAGCTCCTAACCACCTCTCCCAGAGCTCTGTAGTCCTTCTTAATAATCCTATTAACTCTTTCTTGTTCTTTTCCTGTTGAACTGAATAGCAAAACTACCACAGGACTTTAAGAACAAGACAGATTTCTTATTATGTAAAGTTAATTGTATGGCTAGGTTCAATTACATAGGTATTGCAAACAAACAGCCTTTACCTGCTCCCTAATTATTGTTGTCTTCTCTCCTTTCTTTCCAGAAGCCATATAAAATAACATGTTGTAAGCTGGAGCAGATGCATTTGACTCTTGTCTGCATGCAGCTTGTGTTTAACTTAGGTAAAAGTTTAGATTGCCTCCAGTGCATTTCTTTTTGAATAATTCTGAAGTGATTTCAGACATTTCATAGATTTCACAGACATCAACTTGTAGCCTCCACATCCACTTTTACCAAGCACAAAGCAGGAAGAATATGCATGCGATAAATAAGAAGTGTGCATGTGATAAATGCATATGTATGGAATGATTGCTTTTTTTTTTCAGAAATTCACCATCATAATAGGCAAGAGTGCTGATGGAAGAAGCATTGAGTTAGAATGTGTTTACTGTCTCCATTAATTATATAATTATACAATTGAATTGATGTTTTAATTATGATACGATAGAAAACTTCAGTGCTACATGCTATAGCATATTTCCTAGAATATGTTAGAGCAAAAGCAATTCCAACCGAAAAAAACCAAAAAAATCCAATTTATCCAATTTTAATCCATTATTTTTTTTAGAAGATGGTTTTCAGAGCTTGTTAGGAAAAGTGGAGAACCAAAACCACTTGGAAGTACAGAGAATATTACAGAGAGGAGAAAAACAAAGGAAAGCAGAGAAATTCAGAGCAAACAAATATTAACAATGTAGGAATACCTTGCTCCTATTTGCCAGCAGAAAGCGTCTTCAATAGCATTATGTAGAAACCTAGTTGTATTAAAATAAATTATAATTCAGCACATACTTAAAATTAGGCAATTGGATTTATGTACTTCCCTGAATTGCAGGGAATTTTTTTCTTATTTTTCCAGGAGTTTCTCAGATATTATCATATGAAACATGTCTGGGCAGCAGATACCTGTTACTTCTTTTCTGCTCTCTCACATGGTACTAAAAATACCTGTGGTGCGGTCACTGTGGCAGTACACCATGTGTCTCCCAAAGCTGCTCTATCACTCTCATCATCAGCTACACAGGGGAAGGAAACATATCAAAAGCCTTGTGCTTTGAAGTTAGGATAGGGAGAGATCATTTGCCAGTTACTGTCACAGGCAAAGCAGACTTGACCCGGGGAAATTAGTTTAATTTATTGCTAATAAAAAAGCGTATGATAATGAGAAAATCAAATCAAATCTTAAAACAGCTTCCTTCTACCCATCCCTTCTTCCTAGGCTCAAATTCACTCCTGATGTTCTCTACCTTCTACACCTCTACGCTGCATGGGGATAGGGAATGGCAGTTGTGGTCAGTTCATCACACATTGCCTCTGCTGCTCCTTCCTTCTCAGGAGAGGAATCCTTGCACGCTTCTCTTGTTCCAGCATTGGGGTACCTCCCACAGCAGACAGTCCTCCATAAACTTCTTCAGCGTAAGTCTTTCCTGCAAGATGCACTTCTTCACAAACTGCTCCAGCGTGGGTCCCTTCCATGGGGTGCATCCTTCAGGAACAGCCTGCTCCAGTGTGGGTCCCCCCCGAGACACAGCTCCTGCCATAAACCTGTTCCATGTGAGCTCCTCTTCCCATGGGGCCACAGGTCCTGCCAGGGGCCTGCTTCAGTTCAGGCTTCCTACAGGCTCACAGCCTCCTTTGGGCATTTCCCTGCTCCAGTGTGGGCCTCTATGTGCTGCAGGGGCACAGCTTGCCTCATCATGGGCTGCATCATGAGCTACAGGGGAATCTCTGCTCCTGTGCCTGGAGCACCTCCTGCCCCTCCTTCTTTACTGGTGTCTGGAGGGCTGTTTCTCACACGTAATCTCACTCATCTCTTCTGACTGTTGCTGGGGTTGCACAGAGGAGGGACTTCCTCTTCTTAATTATGTTATCTCAGATTTGCTACCACCATGGCTGATGGGCTAATCTTTGGCCAGCAGCGTGTCCATCTTGGAGCCAGTTGGCATTGGCTTTTATTGGACATGGGGGAAGCTTCTGACAGGTTCTCACATAAGCAATCTTTGTAGCACCCCAGCTACCAGCACATTGCCATGCAGACCTAATACACAGGCAAAGAACTTGAAGAATTTTACTATAGTTGGGATTTGAATGATATCTAATGCAAAAATGAATCTTTACAAAAGATATTCTGTTTCTGATCAAACTTCTGGGTAAAAGATCTTTCCTGTATTACATTTTTAATATGAAGCAAAAAAACTTCTGAATGGTTTTAAACTAAAGTGTGTAGGTGTGTAGATTTGTGGGTGGTTGGCTTTTCTTGTCACTTCTTTTTCTACACTGCTTGAAAATGAGTGTGTTTTGCAAGCCTCCATTGTGTGATTTGGGATCTCTCAATGATAAGGTTTTTCCACCCTACTTTCATTGCAATTATTTTAAATATCCAATCAACTGTTTTTTACTGATAGTTTTGCTATGAATCTATCAGGATTCCCAGACTTTTACCTAACCTGTCAGAGCTCAAATTATTTCCCAGAAGGTCCATTACTTCTGGTTGTCAACTGCCATTCTATAGACCATTAATTCTCCAACACTGTTTATCACTACTCAGAATTGACACTTCCAAATTATTTTGAAAACCAGAGTGCATTTTGAAGCACAGTGTATTGGATTTTTTCCTCTTTCATTCATTACCTGCTCCTGTGTGACTTCTGTGTGAGTCATAAATATGACTTTGGCTTTCATAACATCTCGGTGTCTTCATAGAATCACGGAATCATAGAATGGTTTGGGTCAGAGTGGACATTTAAGATTGTCTAGCTCTGCATCTAGCTCGAGTGGACACCTTCCACTAGATCAGGTTGCTCAACACCCCATCCAGGTGGGCCTTGAACACTTACAGGGATGGGGGAGCCGCAGCTTCTTTTGGCAACCTGTTCCAGCGCCTCACCACCCTCAGCGTAAAATAAATTCTTCCTTATATCTACTCTAAATCTACCCTCTTCCATCTTAAAGCCATTCCCCCTTGTCCGGTCACCACATGCCCTTTTAAAAAGCTTCTCTCCAGCTTTCTTGCAGGCCCCCTTTAGGCACTGGAAGGTTGTTACAGGATCTTCCCTGCCTTCTCTTCTCCAGGCTGAAGAGCCCCAACTGTCTCAGCTTTTCCGCATAAGAGAAGTACTCCAACACCCTGACCATCTTTGTGGCCTCCTCTGGACTCACTCCAAGAAGTCCATGTCCTTCATATTCTCAGGACACCAGAGCTGAATACAGTACTCCAGGTGGGGTCTCATGAGAGTGGAGTAGAGAGGGAGAATCACCTCCCTTGACCTACTGGTCACACTCTTTTGATGCAGCCCAGGATACAGTTGGTTTCTGGGCAGCGAGCGCACACTGCTGGCTCATGTTTAGTTTCTCATAGACCAACACCTGCACCTCCTTCTCCACACAGCTGCTCTGAATCTCTTCTCTGCCCAACCAGTAGCTGCGCTTGGGATTGTTCCAACCCAGGTGTAGGACCTTGCACTTGGCATGGTTAAACTTCATCAGCTTGGCATCAGCCCACCTCACAAGCATGTCAAGGTCCCTCTGGATGGCATTCCTTCCCTCCAGTGTGTCAAACGAACCACACAGCTTGGTGTCATCTGCAAACTTGCTAGGGGTGGACTTGATCCCACTGTCCATGTCTTTAACAAAGATGTTAAATTGTGCAAGTCCAAATACCAGCCCCTGAGGTATGCCACTTGTCACTGATCTCCATTTAGACACTGAGACTTTTTTTTCCTTCTTAAAAAAAGTCTTAATTGTTTAATATTGGATGCAAAATGAATATGTACAGAGTGTGCTGCCTTTTTAAGGTGTATACATTTTCACTTGATGAAATATAGGGGTTACCTTTAGAATGCCCTTAGTATTGACCTAATCTTGTTTTCATTTCAGACACTTCTAGTGACAGCAAAAGTTCGTTAAGCTTGAGTGCTGTTGAAAATGCTATCCATCCTATTTATTAGTACTTATCACTTTGTATTGTTTTATGAATAGAAAGTCTCATATAAACAATTTAAGAGATTAATCTGTAACATTGGAGTTACAGTGTTCAGCATTTCATTAGTGCCAACAATGTGACAGAAGAAACTGCAGCTTCAGAAAAACACTTATAGTCCTGAAAGTACTGCATATTCTTTTAAGCTAAAATTGCCTACACTGTATGAGTGTAGAATAAATTAACATGGCTTTGAGAGGGACAAACAGAAAAGATACTTGACTGTCAAAAAATACAGGTTTATTCTGATCATTGTTTTTATAACCAGTAACTTCTGCAGAGATATACCTTTTTAAATAAACTTTTTATGCTGTAATGTCAATGGATTAAGTAAAAGGTATAAAACTTTCAGATCTATAGGTCACCACATTTCCCTCACGTATTATTGTGTAGTATCCTAAAATCTGCATTTTGAATGGATTAATAAAAAACTATGTTTTGCAATTTGAATTTGAAAGACTTTTTACAGAATAAAAATTTAACTATCTTGCTAATCAGAGATTTTCTTGATTTATCTACTCTACTTTAATACTACTGTTCACTGGCCTTTCAGTCAGATTTTCTTCCCTCTTCCTCCTTTCAGTGAAACTACTTGAACATGAATGACAAGTAACTTGGTTTTTCATAAAAACGTCATTCAGATTATTACAGAAATCTGAGTGTGGGGGAGCTCCATATTAATTTTCTCTGTTTTTTCAACATTCTGAATAATTTTAAAATAATGAACTTCAGAGAGCCTGAAAGTGAGTCTTGGGAGTTCAGGTGTTCAGGGAATACTGAGCATGACAGTGAGCACCGGAAGAGAGTAACCACGGTGAACTGCCTGTGTGGGGCTCTGTTACATTTTTACTGTTCCTGAAAATTGTAAGCAGACTTCCTTATGGAAAAGGCTCTCTTAGAATTAACGCAATATTAAGTCTTGTCCTTCTGATTCTTGGTAGTAAATGCTTGTCTTGTTTAAGCTTATTTTTTTTTTCTCCTAATTGTGTCTTAATTTGGATACTCTAATCAAACTTTGAGAGCATCCGGTGCACTAAATGCATTAATAGAGCCAATATTGCTACTGCTGACTGGTCTTGCATAAGAAGGATGGGTTTGGGAAGTGGCTGCTCCAGGTCACACTAATGTGGATAGAATGGAAGCATTTAGCTTCCAGAAAAGTCAAACTCTTAAAAGCTGTAGCATTCATTTTCAAAATGTTCCTGTTTTTCTGTAAATCTCTGTTTATGTGCTGCCTTCTCTTTGTGCTTCTCTTTATCCCCTTTCCAAAAAGGTAGCAAGTGCTTTTCTCACCTTCCCTAGACAAGATCCATCCACAGCAGGCTGATTTATGTCAGTGTTTATACAGTTTTTCAAAGGTGAAGATACTTAGCTTTGGCTTAAATCTGTGTTGTAAAAGTGACCCTGCCAAAGACTGCAGTGGAGCAACTGCAAGCGGAGTTGCTTGTGTGTGTGCCAGGGCAAACTGTGAAGGGAAGAAAGGGAAAGCTGCAGGAAATGGGGAGAGAAGTCTTGGCATTGCCTAAAATGGAGCTTTCAGATTTGCTTTACGTGACAAGTTCTTGCATCTTCTAATTTAGCTCTGTTATTTCTTTATTCTTACTAGCAAATAAAAAAAATATGAAGAAAATGCACTCATAAATGTCATTTGGGTAGAAAAATATGTAAAAATATTCTGGTCATCAGTATGAAGTTGGAAGTCTAGCAAGTAAGAATGAAAACCTAGAATACTTTTATTCCTCTTGGATTTTGAAACTTTCAAAATAATTTATAAAATTTTTATTAGATAGAAATCATGACCAAAAGGAGGTGCAAAAACTGGGCCACTTACGGTGTGAGAATACGGAAAGAAGAAAGAGGTAAATCAAATATAGTGGGCCCTGCATTAAATTCATACTTTCCCCTGACAAAACTAGCTATTAATCTTTCTGTCTTGGAAATAAAAAGGCTCTTCACATTCCATTAATTCCCCATATCTGCTTTATGAGCCAGATATTTATCCTACTAATTTGTCATGTATGCAACAGTACTGCAAGCAGCGCACAAATTGCTCACTAAGGTCAATGACATCACTAATTTCTTCTTACTTGGGGAACCTGTTAGTGACCAGCTTAATGAAGTGTAACTTGGATTCTACTGTTGAAATATACTTGTTTGCAGTATGAAATTGTGTCATTGTTTCCCGCACTCATCTCATTTAAACTTAAAAATCAACAACAATCTAAGTATTTCTGAAAATCAGGAAATCAGGCATTGATTTATGTACTTTTTTTTTTTTTTTTTTTTTTTCAGCTGTTCATTTGAAAATATTGCCCCTGTGGCTGCTTTTAAGGGAAAAGTTTCAGTGTCTTAACTGAGTAAAATATTAAACCAGTACAATTTGATTTTTGAAATGGATGACACATGCATAAAATTTATCTGCACTTGTAATAATTTAATATTTACTTGACAAAAAGATTTTAAATATAAACTAAAAACAACCAGTTGTATATAATCTTAGCAGTCTTTTTGGTTATTGATTCACTATGACTTATTTCCTTGAAAAATTCTAATATTTTGAAGTCATAAAAGGAAACAGAAGTTCCTTTCAATAGTAGAATGGCTTCATATTCGTACAGGTAGTGTTTATGATTCTGATTGCCAATGTATCAGCATTAAGATGACCAGGATCTATATTTCAAAAGACTGTCACTGTTGCTTCAACTTCCTTTATGGAAACTCATTAATTCCTTATTAAGAAGATTTAGTTCTGGATTCAGTTAATTCTTAATCTGGATAAAATTATGCAGCTTTCTACACAGCGGTATCCTTGATGTAGCTGTAGACCTCATATAAGTTAATGTAATTTTTTGTGTGGAAGACCCTTAATATTGACCTCAGAGACAGCAAATTCTGCATTTAGTAACACTTGTATAAATCAGGAGTAGGTCCATTGATTTCAGTTACTCATTATCTATAGAGAGATGAAACTAAGAATATAATTTGTCATATACATCTAAATATAACCTGGACAAAACCACACAGAGGCCTTATTTACTTGAATGAAGCGCTAAGAGAATTCAAAGATTATATTGGTAAGTGGAGAACAGTGATGTCCTGAAAAGGTACAAGTCAGAAAAAGCAGCTGATTGGCCAGTTTAAACTAGAGAAATTGCAATTTCATCTTCCCTCCTACCCCCAAAAAATCTGCTTTTAACTTTCCTCATATCTTAACAGAAGTAGCTGCATTTAGTTACTCTTTTGGGTGACTGTGGTGCTTTATGTAGTACTCTTAATTTTGCCTTAGTGAAGAGCTTTTTAAAATGTTGTACTTACAAGTCGAGTTTCTGCTACCTGACCTCATGAAAACAGAAGAGATAGTTAGACCCCTAGTCTTGTAGAAGAAACTGAAACTTCATCTAAGCCGGAAAGCAGTTATTCTTAAAATGAGGTTTTGGTATTTACAGTGAACAATGGTTAATCTAAGCTTTAAATACTATCTCGAAAAAAACTGGGATTATGAAGATATGGTTAAAATGCTGCTTCAGTGAATTATAATGTGGGAAACACAACCGATGCTCTCTTTCACCCAGTTACGTGAAGTGAAAATAAATCTTTATATTTTTTTAATATCTAATATGACCATAATAATTAGTCTTATAAAATACTAAGTTTTTCCAGGTAAATGAATCCACATCTTTGTTTATGTCTGCAAAGAACCATGCAGTTTGGGGTGCTCTACTAATAATGATACTTGATGTTACTTAGCCTCAACTTTGACAGTTTCAGCTGACTAAACCTGAAAATTTGTTTTAAAGTCTAGAGCATTCTCCATAGAAATTATTTTCATACCTCTTCCTTTCAAAATAAATTTTATTCTCTGCTCCATTAATAACAATTCTTTGTGATATGGGCATAATGATGTTTGCTAAAATTTCCTATGGGTGGTAAATATTTTCCTATTTTCTGTAGCTGTCATTAAACTGTATTCCCTGTCCAGAAAATTTAACAAAAGATGTTAGCACAAAGTACCTATCTAGGTCATCACAATTAAATTGTATAGAAATAGATAAAAGAAAACTTAAAAGAAAGTTGGGTCCTTTCCTCTGCAGAGAATTGTTCCTCCAGGGTTTCCCAAGGATGGGCATCTTTAATCTTTAAAACCAGACACTGTGCTGAAACTATGTCCCAGAATGAAAATGTTCTGTACAGTAAATGCATTTTACAAAACTGAGTATTGGAGCTGTCGTATTCATCATGAAAACCTCAGCATGGGAAGTTATTTCCTTCTCTGACATTGAGACCACACTTGCATGCATACACATCCTTCTAATTGTGAGATAGGAACTTGTGCTGCACAAGTTGGGTTTTTTTGCTTCTCCCTCATGTACAGAGGAATAACCTCTTCCTAATATATCACTTACTGATTATTTCACAACTACTAACATATTTAGCTTTGTAATACTCTTCTTTAAAGTACAGAGTAAGTTTTCAAAGGTAGGTGTCAAAAGATACAGTTGCGCATCTACTAATAGTTTTGATGGTGCATAAATAATTCAGTTACAGATCTAGCTGCATCAGCAGATGCCTTGTTCTCAATTCAAAGGTCTAAATTTTATGTAGAACATAAGAAGTCATAGAAAACTCACATTAATAGTTTCAGGCTGAATGAGCTGTTTTTTATTCAGGCATACAATCATAGAATCATAGAATAGTTAGGGTTGGAAAGGACCTTAAGATCATCTAGTTCCAACGTCCCTGCCATGGGCAGGAACACCTCACAATAAACCATGTCACCCAAGGCTCTGTCCAACCCGTCCTTGAGCACTGCCAGCGATGGAGCATTCTCAACTTCCCTGGGCAGCCCATTCCAGTACCTCATCACCCTTACAGTAAAGAACTTCTTCCTTATATCTAATCTAAACTTCCCCTGGTTAAGTTTTAACTTGTTGCCCCTTGTCCTATCATTACAGTCGCTAATGAAGAGTCCCTCCCCAGAATCCCTATAGGCCCCCTTCAGATACTGGAAGGCTGCTATGAGGTCTCCATGCAGCCTTCTCTTCTCCAGGCTGAACAGCCCCAACTTTCTCAGCCTATCTTCATACGGGAGGTGCTGTAGTCCCCTGATCATCCTTGTGGCCCTCCTCTGTACTCGTTCCATCATGATATTAAAATCATTATGCTCTTTCTCAAATTTTCGTGTAGCTCTGATGAGCATTTTTAGTAGTATTAACGTTGCACTCCCTGTTATATGAATACAAAAGGGCTTCCAGTTTTAGAGCCAGGTATTTAATCTCCAAGAAATAGATTCTGTATATCCCAGTGCTGCCAATTTTAACCTTATGAAAGCATGTAAAATTAAGATTAATTAAATTTGTGCTTTCATATTTACCTAGTCCCTTTGAAGTTTAAGATAATCCTTTCTGGTTCCCTGAGATTTTACCATCTTGGTATTCATGTGATGTGCAAGATCCCGTGAACAGAATTCCTAGCATTTTACATGTTTTTTGAATTACAAAGGGCTGAAAAACTCAGAACAAAAAATTAGTACAGCACACTGGACATTAGATTTCTTTCTTAAATGGATAATCCTACTAGTAGGATGTTGCTTTCAGGCTGGATGAAACGAACAGAAAGACAGCTACTGTTCTAGTTTATAGGTGATATGCTGATAACAGCTGATATCATATGCATACATGTACTAACTTCATAATTTACTTTTTTTAAGTTTTGCCAGTTAAACTTGGGAATGAAATACAGGACTGTCTTATAATGCACTGATTTCATCCTCTGTATGAAGTAACACAGTATCAGAACTCTTAATGTCAGTCATCACTCCCTACGCAAATCACCAAGAAAATTAATTCCGGGTGTGCTCACTTGCCCTCAAAACTAATAGAATTTTAATGGGACATGAAAATGAGCATACTAGAATAGAATAGACTTTTGACCCACTGATGAACCTGGGAAGTAATAAAACCATGAGAGGAAAACTGAGAAACCATACCAGAGGCACGCACAGACATGGTGGAAAAGATTTCTCTTCAGAGTTGCACAGCAAGGTTATAAACTAAGCAATGTTTTCATTATTCATCCACATGGCCAATGATTAGAAATAAGTAGCCTTCGCACTACTGCTCAATGTGCAGATACCATTACAGAGAGTTTTCCCATGAGTATCTATTAAATATATGAGGGATGGATGTATTGCACACAAAGTCTTGAAGCAATCTACAGCTTAGGCATTTAATTACTGGAGAGTTAAAAAACGAACGATGTCAGTGGGGAAGAAATATGTTTTTCAAAAGCACCTATACTACAAGATATCTTTACTTCCCTTTCACAGCCATAAAACTTGTCAGTTAAAATTTTCAGCAGCTATGGCAATTACGACTCAGTGTGATAAGAACTCAGCACAACAGTCTACTGCTGAGGTATTTTCCCCCACTGATTTTAATGCCCACCCTCATCAAGCACTTACTGTAAGCACATGGAAGGAAGAACTGCTTTATAAACTATGGAAAATAGTTTGTCTCTAATGTATATAGTCAGGGAGTGTAGGATACAGATGTTCCACTGCTCACAATACCATGTCCTGACAGCAAGACACTGGGTATAGACCAGGAAATTTACTATTAATTAGACAAAGAATTTTAAAAAATTACTGTATACTTATTGTCACCAGCTTTAATTGGAAATTACATGAGCAAAAGTAGGTAAACAAAATACAATATTATGTTAACATTTATGATTGAAATGAAGGGGAAATGTCTATAGAGCTCAGGTATTCATGACCCCTCTTGGTCTTTCAGCATTTCTTCCTTGACCTGGACTCCATGACATTTTAAGATTTTCTTTTTACTATTATTTCTTCTTAGAATCATAAAATCATAGAATAGTTGGGGTTGGAAAGGACCTTAAGATCATCAACTTCCAACCCCCCTGCCATGGGCAGGGACACCTCACAATAAACCATGTCACCCAAGGCTCTGTCCAACCTGGCCTTGAACACCGCCAGCGATGGAGCATTCTCAACTTCCCTGGGCAACCCATTCCAGTGCCTCATCACCTTTAGAGTAAAGAACTTCTTCCTTATATCCAATCTAAACTTCCCCTGTTTAAGTTTGAGCCCATTACCCCTTGTCATATCACTGCAGTCCCTAATGAAGAGTTCCTCCCTAGAATCCCTATAAGCCCCCTTCAGATACTGGAAGGATGCTATGAGGTATCCATGCAGCCTGCTCTTCTCTAGGCTAAACAGCCCCAACTTTCTCAGCCTATCTTCATAAAGGAGGTGCTCCAGTCCCCTGATCATCCTCGTGGCCCTCCTTTGGACTTCTTCCAACAGTTCCATGTCCTTTTTATGTTGAGGACACCAGAACTGCACACAATACTCCAAGTGAGGTCTCATGAGAGCAGAGTAGAGGGGCAGGATCACCTCCCTCGACCTGCTGGTCACGCTGCTTTTGATGCAGTCCAGGATACAGTTGGCTTTCTGGGCTGCAAGCGCACACTGCCAGCTCATGTTCATTTTCTCATCAACCAACACTCCCAAGTCCTTCTCCACAGGACTGATCTGAATCTCTTCTCTGCCCAACCTGTAGCTGTGACTGGGATTGCTCCCACACAGGTGTAGGACCTTGCACTTGACATGATTAAACTTCATCAGGTTGGCATCAGCCCACCTTACAGGCATGTCAAGGTCCCTCTGCATGGCATTCCTTCCCTCCAGCGTATCAACAGAACCACACAGCTTGGTGTCATCGGCAAATTTGATGAGGGAGCACTCAGTCCTGCTGTCCATGTCACTGAGAAATATGTTGAACAAGACCGGTCCCAACATCAGTCCCTGAGGGGCACCACTTATTACTGGTCTCCATCTGGACTTTGAGCCATTGACCACAATTGATTGGTTTCAATGAAATAGATGTTTTCAACATAAAGCAATGTTCTCACACAAGCAAAATTTGGAGTCTAAAAATCAGAATGAAGAGATAGTAAATTAGGAACATTTACACTTCTAAATAATTTTAGTTTATCATGGATATACTTAAAAGAAATAGCATCAAATCAACAGTGACTAGAAACAGTAGTGCTTATTAGGGACAGTGATTATGGTGATCCATGAAAAGAACTGAAGCATTTTGTGAAACAAATGGTTTACACATGCAGTAAGGTGTTACTCTTACACATAGTGTATTTTGTTCATTCTTAAAGAAGAATTTTTTTTTCCCCGCAAAAAGAACCCAGAGGTTCATAATATATAAGCTTTTCATAATATATATTGCTTCTTAATTGAATGTCTGGCTTTCATTTAAATTGGGTAGTTCTCTTTTCCTCTCTCCACCCTCCCCCCCCCCAAAAAAAATAGGGGGGGAAATAAAATTAATTGAGAGCTATTAAATACAAAAGAATCCATCTTAACTTCATAAATTTTCAAGGAATTTGACTGTAGAACACACCAGAGAAGTTTTATTGCATGATTACCTTGTTTCATATTCTTTTCCAAGAATTTAATTTACTGACTAAGGTGCACCTGAGAGGATGAATACATTTATGAGAAAATGTTATGCAAAATGCTTACTTTTGAACAATGTGTTGTTACTAAATCACTAGCTGTAGAAGATACATAACTCAAGGAAGGATAGCTGGTCGCCATAGACTTCTGTGTTGAAACTGGTGAAAGCCTGCTATTACTGCTTTTGTCTTTTTTAGATTATTTCTTTCTGTTCTTCAAGGATTCTGTTATACAAGCATTCTGATAAAATGAAACTGTGTTTTCCTATGTTTCTCTGTGAGAAGAGTTCAATGCATGTGAACCGATGTGCAGACCCTTAGTTTGTGTTTTTTGGTACTATAACCTGCAGACCTAATGAAGACAAAAAGTATCTTTCAACCACTCTGCATGTGTTGTGCTTTTCCTAATTTATTTACAGCTCTTCATAGTCTTGTTTTGCATTAGGATGCCTGTGGAATTACTATGTGCATAGTGTTATTTTCTTCATATTCATTATTCTATTAGCACAGTTCCCATATTTACTTACACTTTCCTCCTCACAGTTTTGGTGGGTTATATAGGAAAGAAGACAGCAAGTAACACTGCTACTAGCATGAATTAACAAAAAGCAAAAAAAAAAATCTTTGATATCTACTGACCTCTACACCCTGCTCTCTAATTCTTTAATTTTATATTGAGTTTTGTTTGGGCATACATACTGATAACCACTTTTCAAAGGAGTTTTTTGCTTTGTTTTGTGTCTGGTTTTGTGAGATGGTGTAATGGTAGGGATTAAAGCATAAGTCAGAAATATGTGAAAGTGGATTTTCTCTCTTTTAAAACATTGTGATAAATAATAATTTCAAGCAACCCTCATGGAATTACATAGCTTCTTTCATAATATAAGCTGACAGCAAAATCTCCTGGTTTTTGTAATTCCAGAAGGCTCAAGAAAATGCATAAAGTTCTGTGGAAAAATTATACCATGCTATATTTTTATATATTTATTCTAAGAGAAGGACTGGACATCAACTCAGTGTAGGCAGAAGAAGGTTGGAGATTAATTACCGCTTACTAAATAACTCCCAACTAGAAGTGTAATAAAATTGTCATTTAAAGTGAAAAACTACAGTAAGATCTAATTTGGAGGATTCAAAGTTGTGGCTAAACTGTTACCAGTCAGCCAAAGCTGATTTATAGAATCAACATAAAGAAACAGATAGTAAGAGGGCAGTTCAAGTAGTCCTGATCTGATGACAAGATGAAGCACATAGAGGTGTCCTTTTGTCTCTTTTGTGTATAAAGGAAGCATAGAATGGCTAACCCAGGCTTAAAAGCACAACTTTCTGATGCCTGAATCAGGTCAGAAAATTCCCATCCAACATAATCTGTAGAAAACACATACACAGTTTATTTTTCACAGTAGAAATTTCTGATCCTTTCTCAGTGGGGTTAGTTGTTTTTTGTTCTTTTTTTTTTTTTTTTTTTTTTTGTTTGTTTAATTAGAATATAAATAAATAAGAAAAGAATATCCTTGTAAAAAAACAAGTGTTACTGAGCGCTGAATTTTAAAATATCAAATAAGTTGAATTTAGTGATAAGACAAGGGAACATCAACATCTAGGACACAGACTTAAGTTTTAGATCAGATGTTTTTCTTTATTTGGATATTCAATGGCTTGTGAGACTAACTGCTAGGCTACCTTGTAAAATGAACCTGATGGAATGCATATGATTATCCATACAGTTTTTGGGTATTGTAAATGATTGCCATGACCTGTTCTGTAAGTCTCAACAGGGAGATGAAGGACAGCATGGAAGCAGCTGTGCTTCTGAGAATTATCCTTCCTTCCCTCCATCTCCTAAAAACATTAACATTTATGTTTACTTTCATTAAAATTCCATAGTTCTCAAATGCTCTTTGGATTTTGTAACATGGAGAAAACTGGTCTTAAAGATATCAGATGTAAGAGCTTTCATACAAAGAGTGGTTTTGGTACATTTCTTTTTCTTAAAAAAAAATAAAAAGCTCCTTATATAGTTCAGTTGCATCTTTTTCACTGTACATCTGTGTATCAGCTCTGAATTACGTTCTTTAATACACTACTGCATCATCACTACAGACACCTTAGTAGCAAGACCATTACAACAGTAATGGAAAAAAACACATCATGTTGGCTTTTTTCAAAACTGCTTAAAATTTTCACTGAAATCAATAGAATTGCATCTGATCATTCTCAGAGCCAATTGGAGCTTTCCTTATCTGTATTGAATTGTGGACACAGCCTAGAAAAAACTAATTTATGTCAGATGAAAAGCTGCTAGACTTTTCATATCATGTTCTGACTTCATGTAGCTTTGGAAAATGTTAAATATAGATAAAACAAAAAAAAACCACTTCCTTCCCCCATTATTGAATATTGAATATAAATATTTTAAAACACATTTTTAAATATAATGTATCATTAATGAAAAAGAAGTGACATTGTAGATCACAAGTTGATTATACTTCCATCCCTCCTAGAGTAGGTTTTGTCCTTCCTACATCTTTATAGAAACAAAGTGGCATGAAATGTAAGTTTTTGTCTAACAAAAAGTCAGTTGGAGGGAGAGTCAAAGAAATAAATCTTCAACAAAAAGGAAAACATATGACTTAATAAGCACATGTTAATTTTAAAATATATTCTTGGCTTGTATATTTGAGTCAGATTTTTACATGTCTAGTGAAACGGTACCAAAGCAACCTGGTGTCTTAAAGTTAGTAATTCAAACATAGGCACTTTATTTTAGTACAAGAAAATTACAGCTCTGTAAGATTTGTAAGGATGTCTCTATAATGCTTAAAAATTGAGCTTGCAGAGAAGTAGACCTAGCAAAGTTTTTGTCAGTATTTGATAAGGTGATTGTATTTTCTAAACCCTATATTCATCAAGGGAGTTAATAATCATTCAACAGAAAAAAAAGTCTAGTTCCACTGTGGTATTCCTGGATAGGGAAGTGCTCTCAATTATTTCTCCTCTCAGAATGGACTGAAAATGGCTTTTGGAGGTTATTTCTTATCCATCTGCTTTAAAGAGAATGAAAAGGAATGTAGTTCCCTCTCTTCCACTCAGCTCACAAATGAAATTATTGGGCTGAAATAGGTGGTCATATTGCCCTGTCTGAAATAGAGGACGATAAGGGTATATTCAGATAGATTATTGAACCTAATTAGTACTGGAATCATCCCCAAAAACCCAACCCAAAAGTAAAACAAAACAAACAAAAAAAATCTAACCACAAAGCCACAGTTTTTAAAAGCTTCAGTAATGACAATAAAACATAGTCTCAAATGAAGTGGTAGAAAATAGTGTATTATATGTATTCTGTGATTTGCTTGAATGATTACTGATGAGTTTTAAATTTCACTGTAGCTTGTAATTACTTTTCCATTGAGTAGAGGTTTATTCTTCTTATTGTAGGATGGAAGTCTGGTTGAAACTTCCTAGAGAGGCAAGACCATATGATCTGTGACATCATTTTAATTTATGATAGAGATGCTCAGCCAATCTGATGATATTAATACTTGCTTCTGGAACCATTAGGACAAGTATCTGATAAAATGTAGTTTTCACTGGATGCAAGGACTGGATTCCTGTTTGCCTTCCTTGAGTGATATGAAACCATAAATGGTATTGATGAATGTGATTGATTCCAATATGCGAGCTTCAAGTTTATGGCCCCAAACAATGTGGCCAGCTGGGAAAATAAGGCATGATGATCAGCTCTTCACATGAACTTAATTTTATAAATGTACATCTGCCACAAAAATGTGACTACTTCCCACAAGCCTCTTCCTCATGCAATCAAACCATGATTTCAGTTACATAGAAACTCTCTTTCTTAAAAAGGTTGTCATTATTAAACTGAGAATTCCTTTAATTACACAAAACTTCAATTATTTGAATGTTTTGTTTCCTTTAGGACTTCAAAATACTCAAGAGTGTATTGTCATATTATCATATTGCAGTTGTTTGCATAAGGGAAATTATAGATATTATCTCTGCCTCCGATGTGTGATTCCTTGCAGAGGCTAACTGGTCCTTTAGATTCGGGCTGTCAGCCTGATGCTAGTACATTGTGTATTTATATTTGTACGTATGTCCAAGTAAAGTTAGGGTGGCAGCATATTCTAAAGCCATGTGAGATAGTATTCACAGCTGATGAGCCCATAGCGCTACCATGTACTACTGTTAATTTATATTTTAGAGAATTAATCTAAGGATGCAAGAAATAAGTAAAAAATTTTCAGATGGTAGCGAATGCTTTCCTCATTTTTGAGAATGGGACTAGGACCTTTGTGTCACCTGGGCAAATATAGACATTTTTATAGTTTCTAATTGAGAGTTGGTCAAAAAATGGGTTACATGTATTTCATATCTTATCCATTAGTTAATGATGACACTGTATCATTTTGGGAAGGATTGTCATATTGTTATTTCCTATAATATTCTGGAAAAATAAAGCATGAATGCATAGTTGGATACACAGTTAGATGTTTATTACACTAAATGAAAGACAACACTGCATTAATTCAGCTCCATTTGCAAATGTTGTAGGAAAAAATTCCTGAATATACCAAACTCCTACTCATGTCCATAGCTAGTATTAAAACAAAAATAAGAAACAAACTTGTTCAGTTCTTTCACAGATCTCTTTTCTAAGAGATACATACCATCAATATGCTTCTTTGATTTCTAGAAGAAATTTCAATATTTTCCTTGAAATTCCTAAATTGATACTCAGCTAATTATATGGGTAAAAAGGCCTTAATGATATTCTAAAATATTTTGCACTTCTGTGTCAGTGCCATAATTCACACTTTGGTAATACATTATTTCTGTTTGGCATCCCTTTTCAACTACTTCCAATCTTAATACTCTCCAAGTCAGCCATGAAATGCAATATGTGATTATAAACCTATGATCATACAGTAAGTAGTTCATGTAGGAGTAGACCCTACCATGGGGGTGGGTGGGTTTTTTTTCCTAAGGCTGGGCTTTGCAATTCCTTTTGTTGAACGTCATGAGGTTTCCATTGGCTCATTTCTTCAGCCTATAGAGGTCCGTTCTGAATAGCAGCGTGACTCTCTGGTGTATCAAGTACTCCTCCCATTTTTGTGTCATCTGCAAGTATGCTGAGAGTACAGTCTGCAACATCATCCAGATCATTGATGAAGATATTAGAGAGGGTTGGAGAGAGTATAGATCCTTGGGGTACAACAATAATTACTGGATTCCAACTGGACTTCATGCCACTGACCACCACCTTCTGGGCCCAGCCACTTGTCAAGTTTTCAGTTCCCTCACTATCTGCTCATTTAGCTCATATTTCATCATCTTCTTTATGAGGGTTGTATGGGAGACAGAAGTATTTTAGGCATAGCCTACAAGGGGAAGACTGTACTGTAGACAATACAGTCACCACCTTGTAATTCTTTCTATATTGCATAAAGAAGAAAATATATAATTACGGCTGCTATCACCCATCAACTATAAAATAGAACAAAATTGACACTTTCCTTTATCTCTACTGGAGGTCTCATTAAGAACCACAATGGGAATTTATCACACGCCATTCATTTCCAGATGCACTCTTTCTTTTACTAGTCTCCCCTTGAAAATTCTTGGTAACTGCAGTTAAAATGATCTAATTTCCACAGTCTTTCAGGAAAACATTTAGAAAATAAAAAAATACTTTTCCATGTAGTGAAATCACAAAAATAATCTATTATCAAAAGATAAAAAATGTTAGTGATACTTTATTTGACTAAAACCAGTAACCTAGTCAGTTAACAGAATCTTGTTTTTTGAGGAAAATGTTTTTAAGATTGTTCTTTCTTTCTACATTTATATTTCCTGCTATTGCTCCTAGAATTTGACAGCAAATAGAAAGATAATAGATGATACAGGAATTTTACGGTTTAATAGAAAGATAGTAAACACCTTATAGTAAACACCTTATAGTAAATATTAACATCTTCAACAGAGTTGTGGGTATCTTTTTGCACTCCATCATAATCCAGAACTAAGAGCATGTTCTGTATCATTCAGTTTTATACCAAAGAGCTAAACACAACAGATGCAAAACAGAGAAAAGATATCCAAGTATGTATGAATGCAGTTAAAAATACCCAGATATCTTTAATTTATGGAATCCCAAGCAGATGGTAGAATATGTTTACTAAACTCATGTCTTTTTCTCTGAAGAAATAGAAGCTTTAAATATCACAGCATGTTTTGAAATTTGGCAGTGGGGACATGAGTTTTCTATGGTTTCTTCTTCTGTTTTTTATTTTTTTAAAGTCCTAATAAGATGTTCTTAAATTTAGAACACTGTTAAGATTTATAATAGTTGCAAATCTGACTCAAATTACTGATTTGAGATCTCTATATGAAAAAAAAATATTTTACAAAAATATATGAAAGAGAAAATGTTGACTTACTATTTTCAGTGCCTGTAGTACTATTTGATTTAGGAATTTTAATTTAACACTGCCAGATTCAGGCTGCCTTGAAAGCCAAAGCTACAATTAAATAATGTGGATTGTTTTCTTTTATAATAGGATCATAGTAAGATGATTTAATTATCTTTGCCCATAAAGACAATGTGGTGTTTTTCATTCCAGATAGATATTCATTCCTCTTTTGAGACATCAAAAGTTTGGAATATGCCTTGCACTCACTGATCATTTCTTTCAGTCACTTAATGAGGATCCTCTTAAAACTTTATCTTTTTTTTTCTTCAGTTGTCAAATCAGCTTTAATTTTACTTATTTTTTATTATTATTTCTCTACTCATTAAAATTCTTGATCATAACTCAGTTTTAGAAATTAAATAACACAACTCAAGTAATTAAAGGAAGAGTAATAGAGAAAAATCAGAACTATTGTTACCACATATCAGAAAGTAATATCACATATCAGTTGCCACTTATCAGATACAGTTTGCTCCTGCGTGTGTGTCCCTGTTCAGATAGTTGTTTTAGTAATATGCCTGGTGACTACACAATAGGTCTGCATACCTAAATAAGTATTAACAATTGTTGTGTTTTCATATTCTCCCATGTAGTTGTGCACTTGTTTTGAATTATTCTGAGAAATTATTTGATGTTAGGAAAACATAGATTATCTAATTTTTTTTATTCTTTCAAGCTTCAAGATATGGAGTTGGAATTGGAATTGGAATTAGCAGCATTCTAAATTTTTTTTTATTGTGATTACATCAAGTCTTCAATAAGGAATCTTTTCTTGCTGTGGAAAATTAGATATATATACACACATGTATATATATACACACACAAACACATACATATATAAAAATATATTTAAATATATGAGAATATAGCCAGAATATAAAATGCAGATATAGTTTGGACAACAGGGAACTTAACGTCAAATAAAAAAAATATTTTCTGTGGGATTAAAGTAAATTCAACAACTATATATCAAATTTTGGATTTAAATGATCTGAGAAACATTTGAGGGGAGGGTGGAAAAAGGAAGTCATCAGGATTCCTAGAAGTGAACCCAAGGTAATTTCACAGAGGCAAAAAATAATGTGCAGCTCAGCAGAGTCTGGGCCATGACTACCAGGGTTAAAATCACACCTGCCTGACCTGATTGTCTTCTATGAGAAAATAACTGGGTCTGAAGATGAGCAGACAGCAGTGGATGCCATTTACCTTGAATTTAGCAAGACCTGTGACGCTATCACCCATAGCTAAACATTATGATCTGTATGAGCGGAAAACCAGATGGGTGAAAAATGTGTGGCTGGGCTCAGAGAACAGTGAATAATGGGGTTGGACTCTATCTGGAGGCTGCTAACAAGTGGAAGTTCTTTGGCCTGTCTTATTTGAAATTTTTATCAATGACTGGGAGAAGGCTGCTAAGTGGACTCTCATCCAGTTTGTAGATGGTACTAAATGGGGTGAAAAATAAATGTAAAAATTAATATTCAGTAAAATCTCCTTTAAAATGCTTTAACTCACCACACAAACTAAATGCCTGAGGAAAGATATATGGGAAAGAATAGAATGAATTAACCTGAATGTCAGGTTAATTCACTAATCTATTATAAAATACAGCAAAATGGGTATTCAGGAAGATACAGTGTCTGCAAAAAGATTACCACAGTACAGCTACATCTCATAGGTCAGTCTTTGCTTTCTTTCATTTTATGGGAATGTAGGAGAAATATCTTTCTATATTTCAATTTCAAAAGATCAAGTTTTGAAAATGTGAATAAGACCTAAATTAAATTGTCTTCCAAATACCTAGTTAACCATCTTGAATATGACTTAATTTTCTAAGTTTGGAACACTCAGAATTTCACATTGAATTTGCATATAAACTTGTAAATAAGCTTCTAAAAATGTCTAATTTTTCTCTTTTTTAAACTCAGTAATATTTCTTATTCTGTAAATTATCTATGTACAGAGAAAATCAGACCAGCCACTTGGGAATAAATACCATTTGAAAACAGTATCTTTAATTCCATTCAAGGGTGATAAATGCTCTTCCTTCAACTTCCATTTCTTTTGTTATTTACCATGGAAATACATGAGTGTTTTACTCCTCTATCAGCACAGCTGTTGTTTCTGCAGTCCTCTGAAGAACCTCAGGAACCTTTATGAACTAAAATCTGCTCCTGACTGGACTCAGTGTGCATTCTTTCAGTGGAATATTTCAGTGTGAAAGTTTTTTTAATAGTGGAGAAAACCAAATCAAGGTGTCTTGGAAGGTATCACAAAATTAGTTACTACACAGGCTGCTAGGTTTGAGGTTTAATCTACTATGCTGTTCTAAGTAGGGCAACAGAAAGTTAAATGGCTTTTTTTTTTTTGATACCAATGTAATGACTCTGCAGTTAATTTTGGATTTTTTGGGGAATAAGTTTTATGCATTTAATTAGGACATAATAAAACCAGTTTTCTCCACTATCATCTGAGTTTTGATGCCATAAAACACATTTAACTGCACATGTTGTTACTAACTTGAGTGCCAGTTCTTGATAAAAATTAGGTGGTGTCATATAAAAACTGCTAAAGCAGTTTGTTGCCAAGTGGATTATATGACACTCATCACTTATTTCATCATTATGAATGCTGGTGAACTGAAGGAACTTAGAAACTGCATACATAACTATAATGTTAATCTGCTTGCAAAATTGTCTGTAGGAGCAACAAAAGGAGCAGGAGTAGAGGTTAGCACTGCAAGTAGACTAGCCCAGGCGTAATAGAAAGAAAAAAGGTTTCAGTTTATAATTGAGCAACTTTTAACTGGAAAAATTGTATTTAATTTCTACATTAATTAAGAATATAACAGTTAATAAAATGGGCACCAGGGTGCAGGAGACCTAAGTAAAGTTCTTTTTCCTTCTCCTTGTCTTTCTGTCTTATTCTTCCTCTTCTTTCCTATTTTCATCTTAGGTTTATTCTTTTCCAAATGGGAATATTGTTGGCAGTGTAGATTTTACAGGCCATTCAGAAAAAATATCCCTGCCCAGTTCCTGTTACAAGTCAAGCGAAAAGCACTAAGGATTCAGGAGTACTCTAATACAAATTATCATTTAGCTATTCACATCAGCTATTGATAGAGAATGTTTTTTTAAGATCTTGCTGCTCATTGTTAAACTTTCAGTCTTTATTTTCATTTATTCTAGATCTTTCTAGACAACTTCTCATGATTAAATACCAAGCTGAAAATACTGATAGAACCCCCATTTTGTGTGTGAAGTATAGGACAGAGACATTTTTGCTCGTGGGATGCCACAGAGATTGCATAGCAACAGATGCAAGAAGCATCTCATCTCTGCTAACTGTCAGACTCCCAGGACAGCAGAGGTATTTCAGGAATTGCAACTCCAGATCTTTCAGACTCTTTAACCTTTTATGTTTAAAAGAAAAATGTATTTTTAAACAGCACTTTGATAAGCATACATGGCGCTTCAGGTTCCACTGAGATGAGGAGAATTGAATAGGAATATTAATACAATTTTTGAAAAAGCTTTTTCTTCTTACTTGCACTACCAGAGAATAAAGCTAAGTATGGAAGAAAAATATGAAAGAAAAATATTACATTATACTGTCCATTAATAATGTTGTGCTACAATTTTGTCAATAATAATCACTGTTTCTCATATTTTACTGCATCAGTGGAACTTTTATTGTGCAGTGAGGGCAGTAAGGGATGCATGATACATACAGAATGAAGGAAATATTCTAAGTCAGGAGGATGGGAAGTTAAAGGTGTCAATGAAGAGTTGCAATTGGGCTGGGTAACACTGGCCACTAAGTGGGTGGCACTTCCTATTGTTAAAATTTCTAATATTTTCATTTCAGGATTTTCATACTTTACAAAGTAGAATTAGGATTTTAACAAGGATTTAATTTATTTACAATGAAAACATGTGAATCCCAGTTACATTTCACACTTCTATAACTTCCTTTAGAAGATTATAAAGCTCTTTAACAACACTAAGCCACAAAGCTTTCTGACAAATTACTCACGGATACAAACAAGTATGGCTTCATGGAGAAGCAATTAGGACAAACTGGCACACTGTTTAGATTCGAAATCATAGAATCATAAAATCATAGAATAGTAAGGGTTGGAAAGGTCCTTAAGATCATCTAGTTCCAACACCCCTGCCATGGGCAGGAACACCTCACACTAAACCATGTCACCCAAGGCTCTGTCCAATCCAGCCTTGAACACTGCCAGTGATGGAGCATTCACAACTTCACTGGGCAACCCATTCCAGTGCCTCATCACCCTTACAGTAAAGAACATCTTCCTTATATCCAACCTAATCTTCCCCTGTTTAAGTTTGAACCCATTACCCCTTGTCCTATCACTACAGTCCCTAATGAACAGTCCCTCCTCAGCATCCCTATAGGCCCCCCTCAGATATTGGAAGGATGCTATGAGGTCTCCACGCAGCCTTCTCTTCTCCAGGCTGAACAGCCCCAACTTTCTCATCCTATCTTCATATGGGAGGTGCTCCAGTCCCCTGATAATCCTTGTGGCCCTCCTCTGGACTTGTTCCAACAGTTGCATGTCCTTCTTATGTTGAGGACACCAGAACTGCACACAACACTCCAAGTGAGGTCTCACAGGAGCAGAGTAAAGGGGCAAGATCACCTCTCTCGACCTGCTGGTCATGCTCCTTTTGATGCAGCCCAGGATACGGTTGACTTTCTGGGCTACAAGCACACAGTGCTGGCTCATGTTCATTTTTTCATCAACCAACACCCCCAAGTTCTTCTCCACAGGACTGCTCTGAATCTCTTCTCTGCCCAACCTGTAGCTTTGCCTGGGATTGCTCCCACCCAGCTGTAAGACCTTGCACTTGGCATGGTTAAACTTCATCAGGTTGGCATCAGTCCACCTCACAAGCATGTCAAGGTCCCTCTGGATGGCATTCCTTCCCTCCAGCATATCAACTGAACCACACAGCTTGGTATCATCGGCAAACTTGCTGTGGGCGCACTCAATCCCACTGTCCATGTCACCGACAAAGATGTTGAACAAGACCGGTCCCAACACCATAGAATTGTAGAATCATAGAATAGTTAGGGTTGGAAAAGACCTTAAGAGCATCTAGTTCCAACCCCCCTGCCATGGGCAGGGACACCTCCCACTAAACCATGCCACCCAAGGCTCTGTGCAATCCAGCCTTGAACACTGGCAGGGGTGGAGCATTCACAACTTCCCTGGGCAATCCATTCGAGTGCCTCACCACCGTCACAGTAAAGAATTTCTTCCTTATATCCAATCTAAACTTCCCCTGTTTAAGTTTGAACCCATGAATAAGATTGCCTTTTTAAGCCTTTAAAGAGCTTGGAGTGATAAATTATTTTGTCAATGAAATGTAGACACTTCTGTGTTAAGCTGAGTGAGGATTTTCAGGATCAGAAGTCTGGTTTTAGGTGCCTAAAATCCACATATATTCTCTGTGATCCAAAGTCCTTAATGATGTCCTTAATAAGTCCTTAATAAGGGGCTTAAACCAAACTTTGAAGGTAGTCAGTAGTTGTGTGCTTGTCAGCAACTGATCCAAGGTCCCATAGGGAGAGTTTTCTGGAGTGCTGAGACTTACAGTTCCAATGAAGTCCAGCAGTAATATGATTTTGAACTTTTGTGAACTTACAAAATGCTACAGAGTACAAAATAGTGTAAAAAAATAGATAACTTCAAATCTAAATTTTATAATGACTTTTGGTTTTGAAGACCGTGTGCTTCAATTCCTCTCCTGTAAGCTATATTATTTAATCTAGCATGGATGCTTACTGGTGAAGCCATGTTTATATTTTTTGTAACTAGATACTTGCAGAAGAGTTTATCTGAGGCACATACACTTTATTTCAGTAGTAAAATCATCACTGTCATATAGCACGCAGGCTTTGTTTTTGTTATTTTTGTATGGTTTTTGCCATAGGATAAAATAAAACACTAATTCTGAATGTTCATATCTGATCTTTGCTTTTAAGAAACTGGCATATAATTCAAGAGGTGTCCGATTTGCTATGAACCCTGTAAAAACAAAAGGCTGATACAACTGTGAGTGGTATCTCAGTGACTGAAAATGACTGGTTTTGAACTGCTGCTGAGCAGACACAATTAGGATCCTCATATCCCAAGATGCAAGATTTAATTTCCATGCCTGTAAGCAAAAATAGTGCCAAGTGCTAGAAGTACCCCAAGGTATAAAGACTCCAAGGCATGGTTACGCAGATAAACAAAGGCTGGGATGCATTACATTAAATGCATGAAAGTAGTCCACTAGATAGATGGAGTAAAATACATTTGCAACATTCTTGCCCATGTAAAGTTGTTACACATTTTTAAAGAACTATATTAAATATCATACATAAAGCACTACTTAAGAGAAGAGCATGTTTGGTAAAGCTGAACAGTTGATCTTTGTTGAAATTTTTTTATTGCAAACATGTTTTACCACATCACAGAAAATATAAAAGAAGAATAAAATGTGGTTCTATAGCTATGAACTTCTCATATGTGGCAATAGACCTCCTGTATATTAGCCCTCTAAGATCTCCTGTATATTAGATTTACTAATGTCTAGTGATATGCTGGAAAATAAATTCACACCTTGGTTCCCATTAAATAAAATTAAGATTTTTTTTTTTTTTATATTTTAATGTCAGTCTTGGAGCTTACTGAATTTCCATTTCCAATATGAAAGTTGAATGCACAAAGATTTATTCATAAAATTTTAATTACATGCATGTAAACCGGCTTGGATTTTTAAAAATTTCTAGCATTACCTTTCCTAGAGTCAAATTATTTAGCAGTAGTAACCTTTGATATTTGGCAGTGGAACATTTTTTACAACTAGTGGGAAATGAAAGACAAGAAAGAATACTTAGACTATGCTTTGTGGAACTAACAATCTAAATATGTAAGCCTGAAGGAAAGAAAAATTATTATTCTATTTCTGTAGATGGATACTGAGCCACAAAAATGTAATTAAGATCATAATATTGTATAAAAAGTGATGGAATAAGAACCTTAAAGAATTATATGTGATTCCTAGATTGCTAGATTCTTCCATTCATATCTATTTTGTTAAGTAGATGTATGTGTATGTGTATGTATAGGTATATCGTCTTACCACTGTGAGAGGGGTGAGGCGCTGGCACAGGTTGTCCAGAGAAGTTGTGTCTGCCGCATCCCTGGCAGTTCAAGGCCAGGTTGGACGGGGCTTTGAGCAATCTGGTCTAGCAGAAGGTGTTCCTGCCCATGGCAGGGGGATTGGAACTTTAAGATCTCTTCCAAGCCAAACCATTCTATGATTCTATGATACAATTTTCTCCTATGCTTAGTTTTCTACCTGTGTAATCCTTGCTTCCATGCACGGCACTTACTTGTTTTCATGTTTGCTGTCCTTTATGTCCACTTCTGTAGCTGTTGATGATTCTGTAGTTGCACACACACGCAGAGAAGTATGTATTCAGCATGTAATAAGTATACATATAGTATGCAGTGTGACTACACACATTTCCTAACATTAATTTCACAATTGCTAGAGTAACTGTGAAAATAATATAGTATATTAGTTCCAGCCATCATTAATATTTTAGGTAAAATGAAGAAGTACACTTTTTTTGTTTTCTTTTTGATTTTTTGTCTTAAATATAGATTTCAAATATATGTAAGAAATATAAATTGTGCTGAAAAAGTCTTGAATCTTTACCATCTGGCCATGTAAAACCAAATCTGCAGTTATTTTAGTGGGCCCACTCAATATAATTAGGAATAAAAGTATCTAAGTTCACACTGAAACACCTTTTTATACAGTCCTTGTTTATTATGTTCTAGCACTTGCTGTATACAGATAAATGACACTTCATATTAGTTTAATATATTTAATATTGCAAGTTTAAGAACCTACAGTATCAGAACAATTTCTAAAATCTGCATGCATTTCCAGATCAACTTTTGTTTTCAGTTTAAAAAATATACTAGAGAAAATGACACGTAGCACAGGATAGCTGCACACAATTTTCATGTACTGTTTTCAATAAACATTGGAATTAAATTTATTATGATTTGTCTTCAAAGGAAAATTAGAAGAAAACCACTAATTTGTTCTTTATTATGAGCTAGTGACATTCAAACACATTATAGGATTCCAGTTGAAATTACACAGGCATTGAAATTATACCTCAGAATATTTCTTTTAAATTAAGGCAAGAGCACAGTACAGATATATAATGATACTTTCAAGCGTGCAGCAACAGCATCCTTCTCTGTAGTTAACTGCTTCTTATCTCTGAAGTGCTCTTTCCCTCTTGTCCCTTGCTACACGACATGAGAGCTTGTCCTCTGCATTTGCTGAGACCTCAGAAACTTATGTCTGCTGCTATCCTGACCTTTGATGCTACAATGCATATTACTGTTTAGCTGGCCAATTCAGCTCTTTATTGCTACCAAATCTATACTGTTTTTAGAGCTTGGTACAAGGTAATTAAATAACATTTATTTTTCTTAGTAGATATAACAGAGAAGGAACAATGTGAGTGCTTTTATCAGTAGAAGGCACCAAGGAACAGATCCATTCTCAAACACTCTGTATTACACTGTGGGGGTTGCTGTAGTTTTAAAGCCATAAGAATTTACTGATAGGAGCAGGACAGAAAGGGCTTTAAAATAATTCTGGCATTTTAGACCCTGCTAAATTTTTCACATCACTGCTTAAAGTTTGTGGCATTTCAGATTTCTGTAACCCACAAGTCCATAATGTTTTCACTTCCGGAACACTTACAGATTAGCCAATTATGAATGGCTAATTATAAATTATTTAGTTAACGTGATCATGTGAATGATAGATGCTATTGATACCATCTCAGAGAGCGTGCCTGTGAGCTGGGAAAAATATTACTGATGCTACTGCTCAGTTGATGCTGGCTGAGGGAACTGTGAGAACCCAGAAAATTAACACGGCACAGCATTTTTTGCAATTCGTCTGAAAGCCAGCAGATGGAGTGTTTCAGTTACTCTAATGAAGACAGTTACTCCAAATTTCATCAGAACAGCTGATACCTAACCCTTACACCGCAGTAGTTGCACGTTGCTAAGTAACCAAATGCTTTAAAGTTTTGAGATGCAAAGCAGATGTAATGCAAACCAACTTAAATATACAGAAAGCGACTCAAGCCTCTGACTGGGATATGGGCGTTTCTCCTCTGTTGCGTGTGTACAGGCAGTTTTCATAGAAGCTAACACTGTGCTAACACTGTGCTTAGAAAATCAGCTCAGATGTAAGCAGATCTTGCCACAAAAAATTTATTTTTTAATGAGATGCAAAATTTTGAAATTACGTTTTAGTTCTTCGAATTTTTCAGTAGCTTGAACTCTTACTGGGCCTGCTGAGACTTTTGAACTTATCAGGGAGAGGCTTTGGGTGTTCTTTAATTTAGGAGGAGTATGAAGGTTCTTCAAAATTAGAAACATAGGTGGTTGTGTATGTTTTTTTTTTTTTTTTTGTTATTTTGGTTGTTTGCTTGGGTTTTTTTTTAAAGCAACTGATAGTAGCTTGAACTATCACTGGTCCTGTTTAGAATTTTGAACTTATCAGAAAAAAATGCAAGTGCATGTTCACATTAAACTCTCACTGCCCCACAAGAAAAGACATCTTCCAAACAAATAATACTGTGCTTTTTTAAAGGACTCAGTTCATAAAGGCAAAAGTTCCTTTCAGTCTCAAAGTTTATACCAATAAAAAGAATTATGTTCGTGCATAGTTTTCCTTATCTAAGAGTAATTTTACCTGAAAGAATACTTGTGTGAATAAATCTTGTATGCAATGCTGAGCAGAAATATTTTTGCAATACAATTTTTAACACACTAAATATTTTTGTTTCTCTAGTAAATTATTTGCACTGACGTCTTTGTATAATCTACTGTATTTACTACATTGACAATTTTAATTCATAAAAACAAAACTGCTGTTTCATCTCAACATTTTGCAAATTGACAGTGATAATATAAGCAGTGTGTCAATCTTAACATTTCTTAGCTCTCTAAAAAGATACATTCAATTTTGAAATAAAATTTTGCATCTCTTGAGTAAATCAAAACAGTAATAGCATAAGAAAAATATGATAAATAACAAAGTTGGTGTCTATTGTTTTCATGTGGGAAGATCTGAGATGGATGTCTTTATCATGGTTCATTGGTGGAATTATTACTTGGAGAAAATGCAAAACAAAAAATATTTCTATTCTACAGGAGCTTCAAGATGATTGGTTTTGGTTTTTTTTTTTTTCTCTCTTTCAAACTGGAGAAAGAGTAGTACAAAGACAATAGTGGCTGTAGGTTCACAATCCAGTTCAAAGTTATTCATACTGAAAAGGTCAAATCTTAGCCATTTTTTAAAATAAGTGTTTTTGAAACAAGTATATTAGACCTCATCAAGATTTTATAGAAAGGGAGAGTGTTGTTATAGCATAACATTTTGGTTTTTCACATACTTTTATGAAAAATCTAGATGCAGTCAGAATTACAATTTTTCCTGTTACTTCAGCCAATACCAGATATTTTTTCTCCTATTCTTTATTTTGTACCTTGCTGTGAGAGGCTGTCAGTGAGAATCTGTACTGTTTGGTTGGGAGGCATTGTATGCAGCACTAAGGAAAAGAGAAGGCCCCTTTGTGTGTGTACTGGAAAGTCATATAGAAAAAAATAGATCAGTGTACTTGGTTAACAAAAAAGAAATCATAGCCCAAAAATCCAACACAATTTTTGCTAAGACAAATTAAATCTGAAAGAACTAAATACTGAAGATCTTAAGATGACAGTGACAGTCATCAAAGTGAGTCTGTAATCTGTCATAGTGATGTGGTATCACTTTAATGTAGAGAAGAAATATAGGAGAAACATATATAAACTGGTAGTTTATTCCATCATTTTTCTCTAAGTCAATTAACAAGAAAATACACAGAGATTCAGAGACTTTGATGCAGTCACCGTAGATATGTTCCATTTATTATTTTGGATGTACAATTTAATATTCACTATCATTGTGTAGTTAGGAAGGAATAAAACGTGGAAAAGTTGTCTCTAGAGCACTTTGTAATGGAGCTAAATACTGTTTGTTCAGCTGCAGCTTCAGTTAATAGTTCATCCAAAAGTTTTTTATAGGATGATGTAGGTTTAAGAAAGGAAGAGATATCTGAAGAAAAGGCTTTGGCATCTTTTTTATTCTTAGACGTTATAGAGCTAGAGAAATTATATCATTAGATAAAATTTAGTGGCTGTAATTTCATAATCACATAATGCAGTTACAGTTATTACCATCTAGAATGACTGTGTCTATAGCTATGTAATGCATTTCTTTTCTTTCCATTAAGATGGCTTATCTTGCACTTTTAGTGAATTTATGTGTTAAGTATTCTCTTGTAATAACAACTTCTACAGAACACACTGGTTAAATTGAATGTGCTTTTGGAACTTCAGATTGTATAATGCTCTTTTTTAATATTCAAGAATTAGGCAAAATAATCATTCCAGAGCATCTTATCTGAACTGTCTGATCCATCATTTTATATATCCTATTCTTACTTATCTCTTTTAATCTCTTTTAAATTGCCTCCTTTTATTCAGTATCACATTGTGTCTGCACATTTTTGTTCTTTGTTCTTATATTCTTTCTGTTTATGAATGCAGTTGAACAGTTATCAGCTGTCTTATATGTCTGTAACTTGTTTGACTTCATTAGATTCATTTCAATGCATGCCAGAGGAGGATGTAATTTAGTACTTTCGGGGAAGAACTTTCAAGTACATTGTCCCTGCCCCTGGCAGGGCGGCTGGAACTAGATGATCTTAAGGTCTTTTCCAACCCTAACTATTCTATGATTCTATGATTCAAAATAACAGCAATGCATGAATTTTGCGGGATCACACATTTTACTAAGATAGCTTTTTTATTTGCTTGTTTTGTTAATTTTTAACCAGTTACTTTTCATTCAGAAGTCTGTAAAATCAAATTGAACTATATTCCTGGAGTGCATCCAAAGAAGTGCAACAAAGCTGGTGAAGGGTCTATAGTACAAATCTTATGAGGAACAGCTGAGGCAACTGGGGTTGCTTAGCCTGGAATAAAACAGGAAACTGAGAGGAGACCTTATGCCTCCTTACGACTACCTGAAAGGAAGTTGTGTGTTATTGTTTCACTCAAGCTACAAGCATTAGGAGAAGAGGAAATGGCCTCAAGTTGCACCAGGAAAGATTGGATATTAGGAAAAATTTCTTTCCCAAAAGGGTTGACAAGCATTGGAACAGGCTGCCCAGAAAAGTGGTGAAGTCACCATCCCTGGAGGTATTTAAAAGACCTGTAGATGTGGCACTCAGAGACATGTTTAGTAGTAGATTTAGCTGTGCTAGGGTAACAGCTAGACTCAGTGATCTTAAAGGTCTTTTTTAACCTAAACAATTTAATGATTCTATGATTCTAAATGCTGCCATAATAAGCAGGATTAATTACATATTTCTACTCACCTCCTTGCTACCATCTGTACCAACATGTTAAGAAAGGCTTTTGTGCTCAATTTACAGTCTTTAAAAGGCCTTTCTGAAGGTCTCCATCCAAATTGTTTTAGGCATTCAGGTAAGTCATACCTACTGTTTCCTCTCTGTGACACTGTTTTGATGACTGTTATCTTCAGGCACAATTTTTCTATGCTTTTCTTGTAGTCCAGATTGTGTTTAATTGCTCCATTGACACTGTCTGGACTGTGCTCTTCTGAATGCTGTGGCTTTCGTGCTTGTTTTAATTAGTTTCCAAAAGCTGAAGTATATGTCCCTTTAGTTACCAGTTTCCCTTAGTAGTCTTGCTGAAATGATAATGCTATCCAATTCATTGCATCTTTACTGTCAATCTTTTATGAAAATTAAAATTATCAGATATTTTTATACCAATCTGCCTGCGAAACAAATACACTGAAAAATACATGACTGTTTTTGTTTGCTTTCTGTTTCTGAAAGTGGAAAAGTGGGATGAGGGCCATGGAAGTTACCGAATAAGCCTATTTTGGACGGAGGTTTTCCACATCTAATGTAAATGTTCTAATAACTGTTGAAGTCCTTGCATCCAGACCCTCCAAAACTGCAACACATAGTCCCTTCCTTGTCCTGTCTCATTCTAAACATATCTTAATTGCAATAATAAAACAAATATTTTACAGTGCATTTTGTACTGTAATAAAGGAGAAAAAATAATACTAGTGGCAGAAAAAGAAAGCACATTTCATTCAGAAGTGTTCTGCTGATTCTGCAGATATGACTTTCCTGTCTTCTATCTTGCAGATTTTTTTTTTGTTTTTTATTTAATAAGACATTGAATACTGCGTTCAGTTCTGAGCCTCTCACTACGAGAGAGATACTGAGTTGCTGGAGTGGGTCCAGATAAGGGGAACAAAGCTGGTGAAGAGCCTGGAGTACAAGTCTTAAGAGGAGCAGCTGTGGGAACTGCGGTTGTTTAGCCTGAAGAAGAGAAGGCTCAGGGGAGACCTTGTCACTCTCTACAACTACCTGAAAGGAAGATGGAGCGAGGAGGTGGCTGGTATCTTTTCCTGGGTAACAAGTGACAGGACAAGAGCTAACAGCCTCAAGCTGCACCAGGAGAGGTTTAGACTGGATGTTAGGAAAGCTTTCTTCAGCAAGAGGGTGATCAGGCATTGGAACAGGCTGCCCAGGGCAGTGGTGGAATCACCATCCCTGGAAGAGTTCAAAAACAGTGTAGATGAGACCCTTGCAGATGAGGGCTTGGCGGTCCTGGGGTGAGAGTTTGACTTGATCTTAAAAGTGTTTTCCAAACTAGTTGATTGTGTGATACTACGATCTACAGATGTTTGAAGGGCAATGCACTTTATATATACCATTTGGTAGAGCTGCAGTGGCTTTCTTTCTCTTTTTTTCCGAAGTTTAAATCATCAGGTGGTATGGTTAGCTCAAAGTCAATGTAGCAACATCATTCTGAAATCAGTTAGGCCTGATCCTCATGAATTAATGATATGATATATGAATTCCTTCCTGCAACTTTTTATATAAATATTTTGCAATAATAAATCCCAAGAAACATTATGTTAGAGAAAATTATAGAGAAAAGTGGCCAGGAATGTCATCATTTGTGAATCCAGTAACAGCTCAGTGTAAATCTGGAAGGGTTTCTTCATCTTTCTTGGGCTCATTAGCTGTAATAATCTTCCTGACTCTGGGTCACTCACTGAAGTGTAAAACTCGCAGGGATATGGTTATATTTGCCTGTTGTTAAGACTTAAATTTTTTTTTGACATCCAGGAACCAATGAGAATGGTAACTGTAGCTAATGTTTTTGCATTATTCCTTAGGCATTTTGCAAATCTTGTAACTTAGTCAGATGGAATATTCCAGTATATTTCTCTACAATATCTCAATGTCATCTTCCCCTATAACAGGTAATGCAAGCCACAGAAACATTATTGTGGCTCACTTTAGCAGTCAATGAATTCCCATAACATGAAGTTTATAAAACAGATCAAGAGATTTTTCCTCTGATGATGTTTAAAAAACAATTACCATGGACAATAAATTAATGTAATTAATGTTTTTTTTATCCTATTCCTAAAATCTGCACTTTTTTAATTTTCACAGTAATCTGAAGAGAGGTTAGAGAAATAGTATTTAATCAAATAGTTTAAATGCAGAATCATACCTAAAAAGGAAAAAAGCAGTATACGATTTACTGCAATAAATACTTGAGTAAGAAAAGAAAGCGTACAGTAGCTAGAAGTAAATACTGAAAAAAAGAAGAAAATGGAGTAGCTGAATTAAACAAATATTTAATAAAACAAAGTAGAGTAGCAAAAAAAAAAAAAAACCCAAATAGATAAGCTTACCAAGATATTAAAATAGCATCCATCATAGAGTGATACAAGCATAGTAATGGTTACAATTTTTACCATACCTGGGAACTTTAGTGTTTGGTGTCTTAAGCAAAATGAATCCTCAAAGGTAAGAATATAGAGAATCTTTCAATAATTATATATTTTTATTGAAGCTTTTCTTGTATGGGTACATAATATGTTAAGATAACTCAGAATATTTTATGTAAAAATACCTGTGAAAAAAATACATTTTAATGATGACACAAGTTGGGTGATCTGTTACTTCAAAAACAGATGTATTTAAGTACAGTGTTTAACGCTCAGAAGGAGATGTGTTAAGCTGGCTGATATGTTTTCCAAAGTATGGGTTTAATATAATATTTGGGCCTTCAATGTTTATGGATTATAAATTAAAGTAAAATCTATATCTTATATATTTATTAACCCAGCACCTTTAATTGCTTGTGAATTGCAAGAAACGAGTTGTTTTGATTTACTCTTTCTTACAAAGAAAAAATCAATTCAGAATTTCTTAGAGGCATGAACAACCCTTTAAGTAGATTATTTCAATTATTCTTGTGGCTTATTACTCCACATGGGGTCATTAGCCCTGAAAACATTTAAGATTACAGATTTACATAAGCAAAATATTAATCAAATCTACACACAAAGCAGAACAGAGTGTTTCATGTTGAGAATATGCTTAATTGTTTTGTTGACTAGGACCATCTAGGAAGATGTTACCCACAATTAATGACCTTTGACAAAACATTCTAAAGAAAAAAAAATACATATTTTTATGAAGTTTTGATAAGAGAGTAATGTACAAAGAAAGGAAGAAATTGAAATCTTCTGATTTTCTCCATTCTTAATATAATGTTGAAATATATCTTGATGTTATTAAATAATACATTTCATTAGATGGATAGGGTTGTAGTTTTTTTCACTGTTTTACAGTTTCTGCTGGACTATCATGTGGGGGGATGTTTGTGAGCAAGTGAACATTTTTCATGAAGTTGTATGAACAGAATCCTAAAGTGAAGAAAGAAAAGAAGATCTAGAGAAAGTGTCCCACATTATCTAAATGAAATCTAAAAATAGCTTGATTGTAAATAAACAGTCTGATTCTTATCAGGGGCTGCCTTATTCTCAGTTGTTGTGGTTTAAGCCTCTATAACTCATGCAGTCGCTCTCTCACTCACTCCCCCCTCTTTCTTCACCCCACTCCCGGAGGGATGGGAAGGAGAATCGAAAGAATGCAACTCCCACAGGTTGAGATAAGAACAGTTTAGTAACTAAGGTATAACACAAGACCACTACTGCTACCACCAATAATCATACAAGAGAAAATACAAGGAAAGAATACAATTGCTCACCACCAATACCCAGCCTGACCACGCAGTGCACCCCACCCACCCTTCCGGGTCTCTGCTCTCTGTCTTTACATCCTGGACATGACGTGCTGTGGTATGGAATACCTCTTTAGTCAGTTTGGGTCAGGTGTCCTGTCTCTGCTTCCTCCCAGCTTCCCCTCTTCCCTGGCAGAGCATGAGACTCAGAAAGGCCTTGGTCAAACCAAAACATCACCAAGCAGTAACTGAAAACACTGGTGTTATCAGAGCTGTTCACAGGCCGAAAGTCGAAAACACAGTGCTGCACCAGCTACTAAGAAGGAGAAAAAATGACTGCTGCTGCTGAACCCATGACATCAGTATTTCTGAATATTAGGACACATTGTTGCACATCTAATCTCTTACTTCAAAGTACAGCTAATGGATAGATTTTATCTGGTGTTTCATACATGAAGTCCACTGTCACTTTTTAAAAAAAGGTATCACAATTAAAATTAATTCTTGTTTCCTCTTTAAGTTCTTATAAGCATTTTTCAGACAAGCAGAAATGCAGTGTATTCTAGCATGATTCTTTGAGAAGGCAGCCTCTTGAACCAGTCCCAGTGATTTGTTTTAGTTCGGAAGTACTGAGAAGTCCTCCCTGAATTTTCTTATTACACATATGGTGAACTTTCAGAGAGCTTTCATGAACTTTTAACCTTTGAAAGCAGTCACAGAATCCAGGCATACAGATATTCAAATTCTTTAAATGGAGATCTGCTATCTTTAGGCTTTCTGGTAAGTTCTAAGAGTTACTCTATTAATCAACCCAATGATGATAATAGTGTTTAGCCTTAATACACTATATTGCCTATTCAAAGAGTCTTTCCAATATTAACAATTACACTGTTTTAGTAGCACGCAATTATAGCCTAGCAATCTGGATTTTTGAATGCAATGAGCAGCATTTGCCTTCTCTCCCTGCAACATAAATCACATGCAATTTGCCGCAATAATTCAACAAAGTCAACACATCCTCTACATCCAAGCAATAAGTGCTATTTTTTAGAAGTTGTTAGGTTCACTGGGCATTGATTTCAGCTTATTACACTGCATGAATAACTTAGTCACATCTCTCAAATTACAACAAAATAATTAAGAAAAACAGAAAAATGTAATTACGTTTTGTTTGAAAATTCTCTAATTTCCATGCAGACTGGTGAAATTATTCATACTGGGTGTGGATTCCATTTTAATTTCACTGCACTGATAGCATAATCACATAGTCTTAATTACAGAGATAGTAAATAAGAGATAATAGAAAATACCACTCCTCACTCCTGTAGAAACTTCTATTGGCACACAAAGCGCTAATTAAAATTCATTATTGCATCGCATTTTGCACAGATACAGAAATTTTATAACAAAAAGAAGATAGTTTGTGTGGGAAGGAGGAAGACAGAGGGTTACTGTTAAGATATTTTTCACTGAGTACTATTCTTCCTGTCTAAGCCTTGTTGAAATGCTTACGGTTGTTTCCTTAGAGCTGTTGCTGCTACTGGTGTAATGAGAGCTGGGGTGTCCAGTACAGAGCATTTATTTGCACCATCTGCAGAGCTGATACAATTTTCATTGTGTTTCTCTTGAAAAGCCGGTTCAGCAGCACTGCTGTTACACACTGTTCTTTCCCTCTTCGCTGCCATCCCTCCATCAACTCTACACACATAAAGGCCCTACTTTAGGTTTTAAGAGTCTGTCCTGTCTCCCACAGAGGGAGAGAGCAGCTGCACAGCCTACTTACCTTCTGTACCTCTTGTATCTGGGAAGAACCTGTAACAGCGAGAGGTAAATGAAATAAAATGGCTTGATGCTCTTTCCATTACCAAAAAGATGTGTTGGCTTCAGTTACCACTGATGGAAAATGCTGTCAGGTTTCCCCTTGCAGTGCTGGCCATCTTTCATTCTTCTGCGCATATGTCATGGGTTCAGCAGCAGCAGTTATTTTTCTCCTTCTTGGTGGCTGGTGCAGCGCTGTGTTTTTAATTTTGGGCCTGGGAACAGCGCTGATAACACCAGTGTTTCGGTTACTGCTTAGTGATGTTTTGGTCTGACCAAGGACTTTCTGAGTTTCATGCTCTGCCAGGGAGGAGGGGAAGCTGGGAGGAAGGAGAGGCAGGACACCTGACCCAAACTGACTAAAGAGGTTATTCCATACCACAGCACGTCATGTCCAGGATGTAAAAACGGAGAGCAGAGACCCGGAAGGGTGGGGGTGCACTGTGTGGTCGGGCTTGGTTTTAGGTGGTGAGAAATTGTGTTCTTTTCCCTTGTATTTGTCTTGTCATTATTATTATTGGTGGTAGCAGTAGTGATTTGTGTTATACTTTAGTTACTAAACTGTTCTTATCTCAACCTGTGGGAGTTGCATTCTTTTCGATTCTCCTTCCCATTCCTCTGGGAGCGGGGGGAAGAAAGTGGGGGAAGTGAGTGACAGAATGAGATGCGTGAGTTAGAGAGGCTTAAACCACAGCAACAGCATACTACAGTGACAGCAGCGATGGTGGCAGTTCTGTGTTGTAATGTGTAAGTAGGAAAAGGAGACAAGATATTCACTGGTAGGGTCCCTGGCCCTTATCTCCTTCAGGAAATGCAGAGAACATGAAAGCGCCATGAACCCTGCAGGTACAAATGGTGTAAATGAGTGCTCTGCACTGGGTGCCCCAGCTCTCATTACACCAGTAACAGCAACAGCTTTAAGGAAACAAGTGAATACTGATTACTCTAAGGAATTGCCCACTTTGCCTGACTTTACCTCTGTCATTGTCTTGCTTGTGAAGAAAAAGTACATTAATATATATAACCTTTGGAAAGAACTAAACTGCAGATGTATCTTTGGCAGGATTCCTTCACTTGACATTAGGCACCTGCAGAGCAGTTGTCTAAGTCAATCTAGGTATTTACATCTGTATACAGACAAAGGAGACTATTTGGGACTAGTTTATTTGATTGCAGTCTGATGTACATGACTAAGCACCACTGAATCTATTGTCCAACACTTCACTGATAACAGCAGGAGACTTGCTGTTAGGATGTTGTAAGCACCACTGAATCTATTGTCCAGCACTCCACTGATAACAACAGGAGCCTTTCTCTTAAGATGTTGTAAAGACCCACATTTAATCAAATTCTGCTCTTTGTGGCTCATTTTTAAGCAGATGAAAGAAGAATAAATGTCAGTACTGGAATATAAAGATGGCTTAAACCCCTGGACTGCATTCAGCAGTTGGAAGATTCTATATACACTGGCAGAGGAGTCACTGGACATACAATTAAGGCTGGAAACAAATCTGCTTTTAAAGAAACAAAATGCAGAAATTTGCAAATTTAGCTTTAATCCTAAGTGAGTACTTAAATGAGACTTAAGATACACTAGAAGATATGAGCATGAAGCTTACTTGCAAGTAAGCTATGTCCAGTACTCTGCAGGACACATAAACTGGAAAAGCACAGAGAACAAGGACTTAAAATTGGGTTTTGTATACCCTGGTGGTTACTATGGACAGCTAGCTACTACATGGGATGTCACTTTTAGTTAGACCAGAAGTTCATGCTGGCAGTAAGAAAGCTTAATAAAACATTTGGGTGTATTCAAAGATTTTTGATTTTAAAAGTTCTTATTATATAGCAAAAAAAAAAAAAAAAAAAAAAAGAAAAGTTATATCCAAACATGCCAGTTAATTCTGCTTGCTACTGCACCAACCATCACTGAATAGACCATGCCTCACAAGGCAGTCACATCTCTGAGACAAGCTTTTAGATACAGTCAAAACATTTTGACTCTGGTGCAGTCTTCTACCATGCCCCATTTTTCTGGTGTTTTTTTACCAAAACTCAATTCAAATTCTGTGTTCTTGCCTCAGGCTGAGCACGATTAAACAATATACTAGACATTTGTAGGATGATTCTGCTTGACAGCTAAAGGGGATCAACTCATGATGTTTCTCTTGTAGTCTAGGGACTAAACAAAGATCTTAAAATATAATCCCATGATTCCAAAGTTTCTGTGTGTGTTCTTAATGTTTCTGCTATAATGTGGCTGTGAGAAAATATTCACAACTTTTGAAGGCATTGTCTCCAGGTTCTTCTGGAAGGACTTGCATTGCAGTCCTGTTTTGGATTCCCCAAGTTCCCCTTTCTGTAAGAAGTAAATATATTAATCTTGTTACAATGTGAAGACGCTCTCTGACTTCCCAAACTACTAGAAAAGTCTTCCTTCTTATGAACAGCTACACCTTCTGCAGGATGAGACTGAGCATTTCCTTATAGCAGTGATCAGTGTAGAGTATTAGATAGAACATTTTAGTTTCCTAGAGAAATATTAGAGGTACGTGCTTTGCTTGTCGTAGTATCTATCAGTCTATCTGTCCTGATGCATTCACACACATGCATATGTATTGAAATGAAGCATTTTCATAATGCCTTCCACGAAAAGGCCTGTCTCTGTATTAGTCTTTGCTCTATTATAAGAAGACATTTTCAGTTATTCCAAAGAAAGGAATCTGTAGCCAACAACACAATAACATGTTTTTAGGAATAAACCAGAAAATATTAAAAAAAAGGAAGCTCCTTAATATTTATATTAAGGTGCCAAAAGGATAAAACATTTTTTTTAAATGCAAAAATAAAAATCAAGGTACAACATTTTTAAAGACTTACAGAAAAGCATTTTCCACCTCAAAACTTTGTTAATTAAGACACTGCTATTATCTAATATTTAATAGAGAATATGACTGATTCAGCCTGGGAAAGACAAAAGGTCTCTCTTCTCCATGTTCAGAATTGAACGAGCTTTAATGCTGCATCCAGAGTATTTACTGCTGAGAATTTTACAATGCAGTAGAATTTGTTTCAAAGTAATAGCTTTTCTGTTAGAGCTAGTTTGTCATGTCAAAGGGGATGATTATTCATGATAAGCCAGTGGCACTATTACCAGCAATTTTGTAGAAATGGGGGGTATCAATTAATTTCAGAAATATCAGTTGCTGAAAGCAGACATCAGTACTGCAGAACGGATGAGACTCTTGGAGTAACAGTGGCCAAAAGGTGAAATAAGCTAAAACCAAGGAGCACATCAATTAGAGATGTAAAGTCACACAGTTTAATAGAAAATATGTATTTTGTTTACTTGATATGAAAAACCACAGGGCCCTGCTGAGTAGGAAATGCTAGAAGGGAGGAACTGAATGTCACAGAGTCTCAAGAAATCATTAGGACCATTTTTTCTGGTGTTCATATAAGATGAAACACAAGAAGAAAGACTCAGATCAGACATCTACGGCCAGCAGGTCAAGGGAGGTGATTTTGCTTCTCTACTCTGCTCTGGTGAAACCCCACGCAGATACTGCATTCAGATCTGGAGTCCTCAGTACAGGAAAGATAGGGACCTGTTGGAGAGGGTACAAAGAAGGGCCACAAAAATGATGACAGTGATGGATCACCTCTCCTATGAGAAAAGGCTGAGAGAGTTGGGGCTGTTCAGCCTGGAGAAGACTCTGGAGAGACCTTATTGTGGCCTTTCAATTCTTACAAGGGGCCTGTAAGTAAGATGGGAAGAGAATTTTTATCAGGGCCTATTGCGATACAAGGGGTAGTGGTTTTAAATTAAATGAGGAGACTTTCAGGCTGGATATGAAGAAAAATTTCTTTACAATGAAGGTGGTGAAATACTGGAACAGGTTGTCCAAAGAGGTGGCAGATGCTCCATCCTTGGAGACATTCAAGGCCAGGCTGTATGTGACTGTGGGCAACCTGATCTAGTTGGAGATGTCCCTGCTTATTGCAGGGTGGGGTTGGACTAGATGACCTTTGAAGGTCCCTTCCAACCCAAACTATTCTATGATTCTATGAGTCTATGATCTGCATTTTACTCATTCATAAAGTGTTTACATGGGAATAGTAAAAATTTATACTGTGTAAAAGGCATTTGTGAATGCTTAAAAACTAGAACATTAGCTAAAATCTGTTCAAATTCCAAACAGTATGTACTGCAAAAAAGTAAATATTATCCTAAGATCCTTTGCTCCATAGGAATAAGCATGAAAAAAGCCAGCTGTTTCCTGGGCTGCATCAAAAGAAGCATGACTAGCAGGTCAAGAGAGGTAATTCTGCCCTTAACTAAAGTTACTGATATCAATAAATGAGCTTTCATAAAAAAATCATACAAATTGAGATAACTCAGTGACTAAAACTGTTCTTTTTAACTTATTTTTGATCTTGCCTCAATCTCTATTGCCTCAATGGACTACTAAAATTTAGGATTAAAAAAGTATTTGTGACACTTGGAAAGGAATATATGGTGAAGATGTTAATGCTTTGACCTACTTAAAATTCAGAAATACACAATGGAATTTATTTAAAATTAAATAGTGAACAGAACTGATAATATCTGAAGAATTACCTTTGCAGTCAGAGACATGAAAGCATTAAAAAAATCGTTAAGTCTGTAGTTTTATAGATGAAAAGGATTTTTGAACAGTAAAAGGCTGCTTCAATCAAAAATTACTTTTTTTAGAAAGTTTATGAGTAAATGAAGACAGAAATCATTTAAGTTTAAAAAAATTATGTTAGTTCTGCAGGAAATTCCATTGCAGCATAAATATTTTAAGAAGTGGACATAAAACATTGTTCTTCAGAAGATTTTTACTGACTAAACTTTTCCTTGGTCTTGTGTTCTTCATGTCTGGAGGTTTGGGTTTTTTTTTATTTTAGAAAAACCCTGGATACCTGAGTACAGAAACTTCAGTTTAATAATGCATCATTAAAATCACAAACAGATTTACATAAAGACTGTGGTAATACCTGTTAGAAGCACAAAAAACCAAAATTATACATTTTTTTTTTAATCCACAATTTTATTTGAGATTCCTAAATCATAATATTGGGTTTCAAGCAGGAAATCTGCAGAAATGTAATTCTGGAAAATCTACCATTGACAATCATTTGTTTCCAAGGTGCTTAATTTGCTATCTCTTCAGTTTTAAGTACTGTGTCAGAAACTGTCCTGTAATGTCTAATCCTTCATGAGAATTTCACCAAACCTCCCTGCATTCACTTCACATTTTACAGTTTATGGTTCTTTGATTCTTGAATGGGTGACATTTTTTCACTGTTATATTATCTAGAAAATTAAAACCACAAAACCCACCCCAGTGGGCCATATAGTGACAGCTGAGTATCTATGTGCCTGCTTGTGGAATAACAGTTTTTTCTTTACTCTACAGTGATTTTCACTGTATTTTCCCTTTTTAACTTCTGCTCTGCTTGCCCACCTTCAGAGGTGGTATTTGCTAGTACATTCGCTGCAGAGGTTGAGATCATGTCTAATTAATTTAAATGTGTCTCCTATTTAACTCAAAAAATTTTGACACTGTTTGGAGTAGATCTGAGACTTCAGTTGCTTTTTTCAACTGCTGCTTCCTATAATTCTGAACACACCTTTAGTTTTGCTACCCTCAAGTAGTTTAGGCTGTTGTAGAGTGCATGAAGTGCAGTGGTACAATGGTCCAAACCCCATAGCAATGGCATCACAGGGTAGATATTGACACCAGGTTTTTATAAATGTTTCATTAAAAATCATACTGTTTCAGCATAAAACATTAGTTAGATTTTTTTTTTTAACAAGTTTATAGCAGATATTCAAAGGTCTGGATTTCCCTGTGGTCTAAAGCAAGAAGGTTTTCATTTGTTTGCATGTTTGTTTGTTTGTTTTTAAATTGCATTTCTTCTGAAGGTAATCCCTGTGAGTGAATGAGAAGACTTTGTGGGTTATTTACATCTGAAGAAATCTAAGCTGCCATAGAAGGTTGTCTGATAATTTTTGAAAGAAGGAAACAGAATATGGGAAGACTGTCTGCAGCAGTGTGCAGTAAATAGAGTGATTCCTATGTTCAAATTCTATTGGCAGAAACTTAAAACAGAGCCTTAATTTTGTCCTGATATTCCAAGCACTGACTTCAAAGTCTTTTCTAATCTTGTTGAAGTCACTTCAAACCAGCATCATATTTATTTGATAATGTTTATTTCCTATCTGAGTGCTTACTGGAAATTTTTGAGCATTCTGGGTATCCTCCCATCTCTCCCCTCGTTTTTTGAGTTTGACTAAATCTATGATGCTTTAGAAGGATTAAAGAAACTATTTTTTTCTTTCTTTAAAGCTATATACTAATTTCAACAAGTTACTTATCTTTGCAATAATCTCTTCTCTGTTACTGTCATGGTTTAAACCCAGCCGGCAAATCAGCCACACAGCCCTCATTCACTCCCCCCTTCCTTCCCCCCCCCCATTCCTGGAGGGATGGGAAGGAGAATCGAAAGAATGTAATTCCCACAGGTTGAGATAAGAACAGTGGGCATGACGTGCTGTGATATGGAATACCTCTTTGGTCAGTTTGGGTCAGGTGTCCTGTCTCTGATACCTCCTGGCTTCCCCTCCTCCCCGGCAGAACATGAGACTCAGAAAGTCCTTGGTCAGACTAAACATTACTGAGCAGCAACAGAAAACATTGGTGTTATCAGCACTGTTCCCAGGCTGAAAGTAAAAAAACACATCACTGCACCAGCTACTAAGAGGGAGAAAAATGACTGCTGCTGCTGAACCCATGACAGTATCCACCCCTTATTCCATATCATTCATATTATGCTCAGATCCCACATTTTCAATATACTATCATTCTTATCTCATATATATATGCATATATATCCACAGAGATAGAGAGAGAGAGATAGATCATTCCTTAGTGCATGGACCAATCCCTGTAAAGCTGCTGAGTCCATCCAGCCCATGATATAGGGCTCCATCTTTTAAACACAGTCTTTCAGAGCAGGAGAGGCTGTGTGCAGTGATCACACTCGTGAATAACTTGGGCAACAGTGTCCATTGCTAAGTCCACCCCTCAATCATGAGTCCATCTGTATGCTGCATCTCTGCCCTGATGGCCTGAAGTATCATGGGCCCACCAGGCTCCAAATAATTCACCCTCCCCTTCAGCAGTTTCTGCAGCTTGTCGCTGGGGACTCCATGCAGCTGCCTTCCATCTCTGACACTTCCAAAGCAGTGGGGGGGCCCAGTTGGCTAGGTACTTGACCATACTGTCCCGCACACCCTGACACTCATGACTGTCCAGCCTTGGGGAAAATCTCTTGGTCCTCCTATATCATCATCTGACCCAAATACGACTCCGCTTAACTCTTGAGATCAGATGAAATAGCAGTGGGTAAAACACACTCTGCATGTGTGCCAACATGGTGATCCCCATCACAATCAGCAGGCAGGTCTCAAGGTTACCCAAAGGCCATTCAAATCCTTCAGACCTCTCAATTGATGCTGCTGTACTTGTCACTGGGGCCTGCGTAGCTGCTGTGCTTGGAGCTGGAGTACCTGCACTGTCTGCTGCAGTAGGAGTTTGAGTAGCTGCTGTACTTGTCGCTAGGGTTGGTGTAGCTGCTGTGCTTGGAGTTGGAGCAGCGGCGTTATCTGTTGTAGTCAGACTTTGAGTAGCTGCTGTACTTGTCACTAGGGTGTGTGGAAACGCCTTCTTCATACGCTGACCACCCGAGGAGGGGAAAAAGATGTGTAATTGCTATATACTTTTATTATATACCTCCCAAAGTACAGAGGTGGTGACCACACTGGGAATGCAAGCCAGATCAGTTTCATGATCAAGGAGTCTATTGTATATACAAATCATTACCATAAAGTACAGCGAAACAAGAACCTTAGCCAAAGCCCCCTAACAGATAAACACTAAGACAGCAAATACCAGCTGTAGGTCACATATGGCATGCTCAAACTGTGAGATGAAGAACAACTTTGAGAGCCAAAAATCAGCATTGTGATGAGTGACTCTTAATCCGAAACAATGAATGCTTATCAGAAACATGATTAGACACATTCAAGTCAGCTCTGTTTTATCCCAACCCTTTGTGCCCCACGTTAGGCACCAAAAAGAACTGTCCTGGTTTAAGCCCAGTCAGCAAATCAGCCACACAGTAGTTAGCTCACTCCCTGCCCCTTCCTCCCCCAGCTCCCGGAGGGATGGGAAGGAGAATCGAAAGAATGTAACTCCCACAGGTTGAGATAAGAACAGTCCAGTAACTAAGGTATAACACAAAACCACTGCTGCTACCACCAATGATAATAATGATAAGGGAAATAAAAAGGGAAGAGAATTCAACCGCTCACCACTCGTCGACCGATATCCAGCCCGACCCAGCAGTGATCTAACCCTTCTGGGTAACTGCCTCCAGTTTATACAGTGGGCATGACGTGCTGTGGTATGGAATACCTCTTTGGTCAGTTTGGGTCAGGTGTCCTGTCTCTGATCCCTCCCAGCTTCCCCTACTCCCTGGCAGAACATGAGACTCAGAAAGTCCTTGGTCAGACTAAACATTACTGAGCAGCAACTGAAATCGTTGGTGTTATCAGCACTGTTCCCAGACTGAAAGTAAAAAAACACAGCAGCGCACCAGCTATTGAGAGGGAGAAAAATGACTTCTACTGCTGAGCCCAGGACAGTTACTTATCTGAAACTGCTGCAAGATTTCAAACTACCAGATGTGATATGTAATTGTGTGTTGTTGGGATTTTTTTAATTTTATTTTCACTAGATTATGTCTTTGTGTAAATCTCCTTAGAAAGATCGTATCCCAGTTCCTAGATTTTAGTGAATCATCTGCATAATTACAGAGGGTTTCTTTAAATTTAAGCAATTCAAGTCAACATTTTACTGAGCGTTCTTCTGTTAGATTACGATTAGTGTGAAAACTGTAATTAAGATATTTGGACATTTGAACTTCAATTTAAGAGGTAGTACTTAATTTCTTCAGCAGATACTTTTGGTTTTTTTTGTTTTTTTTTTTTTTTCAAGAAGGTATTTGCTTTTATTCCACTAATGACAAGAGTAAAGACTCTTTAAACATCTCATTGTGTGACTGTTTCTGTTATTTAAGAATTCAGATATTTACCAATTTCATAGTATTGTTCTGTGTGGGACATAGAATGTGGAAATGGAACTGTAACATGGAAAATGTGGAAACATTCTGCTGTGGACAATATAATTTACTCTTTTTTCCCAAATATAACTTTTTCAAGCCCTGTTATATACTTATATTTTAGAAAGCTAAAAACCTGTACTTTGCAGGAATATTTTTCTTTATCAATATTTAAAATACACTAAGAAATAGAGACAACAGTAGTGAAGAAGCTTTAGAATCAATATATTGCATGGTTTCATGTTAATGATAGACTATGTCAGAAGTTTATTTTGACCAGCTACTGCAGTGGTTGTATCTTACTACTGTATTTCATACAGTTGACATGAAAAGGGCTGACTATTTACCAGCACATTTTGACAAACAGAGAATTTTGCTGTAATTTAAAATCTATGTTATTTTAAAATCAATTAGGAAGTCCATGCATGTTAGGACTTATTATTTCTGAAACAGCAGAAATGCTTTGAAATGCTATTGGCAGTTCATATTATTCAGGAGAGGCCTTCCTTGCCATTTTGACTAGTTAAGTGATGGTTCTAAGCTAACTAAAAATATCCCAATTAAATGTTATATATATATGTATATATATACACATTTATGTGTGGGGTTATCTTTGCAGAAAAGGGAATAGTGAAAAGAAAATGTAAAATAAATATTTCAACAATTGATATTTACAGTGGAACACCTGTTCATATCTTTTCCACAGAGTAAATTTCCCAAGTAATCAAACACAAAATCTGCATGAAAACATTTTCATTCATCCTTTTGATAAGATCTTCCCTTAGGGTTTCTGGGAAGATTCCTAGACTTTCTAGTTGCATGCTGGTTGTTCTGAAATTTTCAAGTGGAAGCACTGAAGGAAAAGGAGGTAGTTCTCATAAAATAAGGAATTCATAGCTCAAAATATTTCTTCTTAAACAAGGAAGACAGAAGCAGGCTGGCTAAATGCATGGAGACTAAAATTTCTATTATTTAAAAACTAAAATATCTTTAAAACCCTCAAATACCTTTAGTATCTATCTACAATCTCCCCAAACATAAGAACTCTGATTCTCCTGCAAGTCTGGCAGCACTAGCATGTGTGAAGGGTATTAAATACGATAAGCCTTCAATCCCAGTGTGTATTTTTAATTCATTCTGTGATGAGAATCTAAATGTCCTCTCTTTTTTCATGTCTCATTCAATTGCCCAGATGTTTGTCACATCTGAGAGATTACCCTTCTCTGCATGAGCAAGGAGGCAGTTATTTTGGAACAGATGATCCCTTGTCTACAAGGCATTTGAGATATTACATGAGGAATAGGAGAGAAATATTGAAATATTCTTAGATGGAAAGTTAATAACATACTGGGATAAAAACTTGAGTATATTTCAGCTGACCTTATTGAAAACAGACTTTCATCTGTGGTTGTGGTAGCAATGCTTTTAAAATAGAAGAAGAAAGCTCTTCCCTGTAGAAGATATATGCACAAACTAAAATAATTAAGTACTTAAGGGTAAGTGTGAAGGTGATAATCTCTTTCTATTGAATGACTTACAGGATAGTAGGTTTATGCTGCATCTTTTGTAAAGTTCCTCAAAGACTGGTGATATTATTGAAGTTTAAAGCCTTTTTACTTTCAATTATAGGAAGTGACTAACAGTTTTCTGTTGTAGAACAAGTGTTACACACAATGGTAATAAGTATTTATTTCAATACATTTAGCAAAATTACTGTGGATGCTTTTTGTTAAATGAGATCCAATTTTTTACTTAGCAACCTTGCCATTTTAAGCCTCCTCTTCCTCAGGGTGGATGCACTGTGAACATGAACAGTGCTGCGGTTTTTTAGACCTTATGTTTCTTAAAAGAAGGAACATGCTCAATGCTGACATGAGGGGGCATAAACTTTTGTTCCTCTTCCAGTTTTCAGAGCTGAGACAAGTGGAAGACAACACTAAAATATTTCTGAACCTCTTTCAGAAAAGTTGGCTGAAACAGAGATAAGAAATTACTCTTTGGAGGAAAACCAGTACTTCCATGAAGTTTTTCATATGCAGTGATAATTACTTTGCAGTGTTAGCTTCTTTTTGGATGGTTTTTCTGTACGTGTTCCACTGAGCTTGTCATGGGTTTTCTAGCCAGCCCAGATCAGAAAAGTAGTTTTGGCACCTTGTTACAGCTTATGCAAGAGCAAGACAGCCTATCTTACCCAATTATTTGCAAAGATGTATAACTATCTTTTCTCATAAGCTTAAAATTATACAAATCATAGACAAAGAAGGAGTCTTAAAACAAGCTACTTTTGAACACTTGATGATGTCTACATATTGGCACAATTTCCAGTAAGCTGTGGAAAGAATAAACATTCAAATATCTTGTTTGTGAAAGCAAATGCTTTTAAGAATAAACTGAAGTGAAATGGCAATTTAGTTAAGAAATACTAAATTTCTTGGAACTCCTAAAAGCTGTTTTTAATAGAGGCACTACAATTGCGTGATTACATTGTGCACTTCACAAACACAAGGTTTTTGTAGTTTTTACAAGCCTTTATTGGTCATATCTGCAATTTCTGTAGACTAAATAAAACAGTCAAAAATCAAGGAAATACGCATTATATGTAACGAAAATGATTGGCAAAAATAGACAATAAAAAGGAAACAACACACAGAGATCAATATAATTGCAACAGAAGTTATTGCTTTGGGAACCTTAAAAATATGAACATCGTACTTAAACTGTAGGGTTTTTTTTTTTACCGGTCAGGTGAAATATTAAATGTAGACTTTCCTCAGCTGGTAGAAAGCTCATTGTAAAGGCTGCTGTTGGAGCTGAGATGGAATTGAGAAGGACTTTGAAATACAGAATATTGGGTTAAACTAGCATAAAGGTTTATATGAATACAAGAGAGACATTTCTGAAATAACAGCAGCTCTAATGGCTTCTAGGTGGCATGGATACATACCTACACCATCGCACAGGTTTAGTGTACTTCTGTTCCGGGTGCTGTGGTGCAGAATTGCTGCTGGTATGTGCACCTTCTGTGACTAGCATAGGAAGAAAATGAGACTCAGAAGCAATCAGGGGGTCATAATTTTCTGGTAGGAATGGACACAAGTGAGTGTCATTAGTTTAAAAATTACCAGTCACACTTATTAGGAAAGCACCGTGGAGAAAGAAGTATGCAAGCTGCTGGACATTTGAGGGAGGCAGAGAAAAAGGTGAAGAGTAGTGTCATGGGTTCAGCAGCAGCAGTCATTTTTCTCCTTCTTGATAACTGGTGCAGTGTTGTGGGTTTTTTTTGACTTTTGCCCCTGGAACAATGCTGATAACACCTGTGTTTTCAGTTACTGCTTGGTAATATTTTGGTCTGACCAAGGACTTTCTGAGTCTCATGCTCTGCCAGGGAGGAGGGGAAGCCGGGAGGAAGCAGAGAGAGAGAGGGGAGTGAGTGAGAGAGTGACTGCATGAGTTATAGAGGCTTAAACCACGACAGTTTTTTTTGACGCCCAACGCAGGGCACGAAGGGTTGAGATAATGACAGGATTAATAGCCACTCGTCACACTGCTGATTTATTGGCTCTCAAAGTTCTTGCTCTTGATTCTCTTGAGTTCCTGGTTTCAGCCTGTTGTACCTTACTTGTAGCTGGTATTTGTTATCTTAGCATTTTTCGGATATGGGTTTTGTGTTAAGGTTCTTGTTTCATTGTACTTTATTGGCATGGCTTTTAATATGGGCAGGCTCCGGAAGCAGAGGGGGGTGGATGTGGACGTGGACTTGTACCTGGCCATCCAGCTGCTCTTCCCCGTCCTGGCCCTCGTCCTCGCCTCTATCTTTGCGAGGCTGTGGGGAGCCAAGGGGGGGCAGCCCTGGGAGCCGCCAGCAGCCGAAACAGCCTGGGAGCGTGGTCCCAGGGACCAGGAGCTGAGCCCCCCCGCAGCCAGGCAGCTGCCAAGCTGCAGGAGGGGATGGCGGAGGAGCCGAGCCCTGCAGCCGAGCCCAGCCCCTCGGAGACCGAGAGCATTCCCCAGCAGCCGCCCACAGAGCCCCATGAGCCCGAGCCCCAGGAGGATGCAAGAGACCACGCAGCACTTCCCAGCAAGGCAGAGGAGGAAGATCTGGACTCAGGCAAAGGGCAGCTGGTGGTGAGAGAGCCGGGAAGCACAGCAGCTGCACCAGCCCCAGTGACAAGTACAACAGCATCATTTGAGAGCTCTGAAGGATTTAAATGGCCTTTGGGTACCCTTGAGACCTGCCTGCTGGTTGTGACGGGGGTCACAGTGTTGGCATGCATACAGAGTGTGTTTTACCCACAACCATTTCATCTGGTCCTGAGAGTTAAACAGAGTCAGGTTTGGGACTTGTCTAGGGTTAAACGATGATATAGGATATCCAAGAGGTTTTCCCCAAAGCTGGACAGTCTTGAGTGTCAGGGTGTGTGGGACAATATTGGCGAGTATCTAGTCCACTGGGCCCCTCCAGTGCTTTGGAAGCATCGCAGATGGAAGGCAGCTCTATGGAGTCCCCAGCGACAAGCTGCAGAAACTGCTGAAGGGGAGGGTGAATTATTTGGAGCCTGGTGAGCCCATGACACTTCAGACCATCAGGGCAGAGATGCACCATACAGATGGACTCATGATTGAGGGGTGTCTTAGCAATGGACACTATTGCCCAGGTTATTCATGAGTGTGATCACTACACACAGCCTCTCCTGCTCTGAAAGACTGTGTTTAAAAGATGGAGCCCGATATCATGGGCTGGATGGACTCAGCAGCTTTATAGGGATTGGTCCATGCACTAAGGGAAGATCTCTCTCCATTTGTGTGTGTGTGGATGTATATATATACATGTGATGGTATATTGAAAATGTGGGATTTGAGCATAATATGAATGGTATGGAATAAGGGGTGGATACTGTCATGGGCTCAGAAGCGGCAGTCATTTTTATCCTTGGTAACTGGTGCAGTGCTGTGGTTTTTTTTTTTTTACTTTTGGCCTGGGAACAGCGCTGATAACACCAGTATTTTCAGTTACTGCTTGCTAATATTTTGGTCTGACCAAGGACTTTCTGAGTCTCATGCTCTGCCAGGGAGGAGGGGAAGCCGGGAGGAAGCAGAGACAGGACACCTGACCCAAACTGACCAAAGAGGTATTCCATGCCACAGCACGTCATGCCCAGGATGTAAAACAGAGATCAGAGACCCAGAAGGGTGGGGGGGTACTGCGTGGTCGGGCTGGGTATAGTTGGTGAGCGATTGTATTCTTTTCCCTTGTATTTCTCTTGTCATTATTATTACTGGTGGTAGCAGTAGTGGTTTTGTGTTATACCTTAGTTACTAAACTGTTCTTACCTCAACCTGTGGGAGTTGCATTCTTCAAAATTCTTTTTCAAAATTCTTTATCACGTTTTGAATCAAACCTTCACATTATTAAAAAACAGTTTGCAAATAAATACTATTTTGACCAGTAATCCTGAAATCTTGATTAAAAAGATCACAATTTATGATACCAGTTATTTCAGCATGAAATTTGCCTTATGAAAATAAATGTCATGTTTTCATCATTTGATCAGACCAGTCAGCTAATGCATGCTGTCTATTTCGAATGTAACCAGTTTGGTCTGCCAAGGTGAAGAGCATTACAGAATGGATTAACATATGAAAGTAGAGATTAAAGTGCATGTTGCATGGATTCCATTGGCAGGATTTTTTATTTTTCAGACTAAAAGAGTAGACTTATCAAAGTCAAACTTAGCTGTTTGTTTTTTCCGTACTTGGAATTAAAAATGTATCTTCTGATACATACACAGTGTGTTACATGCTGCTAGCCATTGCTGAGAATTAGCCAGGCGCTTGTGAGACCTCACTTGGAGTACTGTGTGCAGTTCTAGTGTCCTCAACAGAAAAAGGGCATGGAACTGTTGGAACAAGTCCAGAGGAGGGCCATGAGGATGATCAGGGGACTAAATCACCTCCCCTATGAAGATAGACTAAGAAAGTTGGGGCTGTTCAGCCTGGAGAAGAGAAGACTTCGTGGAGACCTCATAGCATCCTTCCAGTATCTGAGGGGGGCCTATAGGGATTCTGGGGAGGGACTCTTCATTAGGGAGTGTAGTGATAGGACAAGGGGCAATGGGTTCAAACTTAATCAGGGGAAGTTTAGATTGGATATGAGGAAGAAATTCTTTACCATAAGGGTGGTGAGGCACTGGAATGAGTTGCCCAGGGAAGCTGTGAATGCACCATTGCTGGCAGTGTTCAAGGCCAGTTTGGACAGAGCCTTGGGTGGCATGGTTTAGTGGGAGGTGTCCCTGCTCCTGGCAGGGGTGTTGGAACTAGATGATCTTAAGGTCCTTTCTAACCTTAACTATTCTATGATTCTACATTACTTTGTCTTGCAGCATACAAATAATTCTCTTTTGGTAGAGTTTGGATATGGAGTAAAAAGAATAAATAGAACGTTCATATATCATGGAAATATATTTCATATGTATGCATAGGAATATAGGAACAAGTATTGCATCCAATATGGAGCATTGCATTCCTTAATAAGTCATGTGATATCTCACAAAGGACTTTCTTTTTGTCATGCCTCTTCTCTTCTTTTTATTGGAAAAAAATCTAATTTTATTTTGGTCACAAAAGTGTCATTATTTGATTTTTTCTTCAAAGGTGGCATGGAATTAACAGAACAGTACTTATGTAATTGATAGCTATCCTGACTTAGATACAGAAAAAGTGACGCAGATTCTGAATTATGGAGCTACATCATAACGATGAGCCAAAGTTCACACTGTGCTTTCCACACCTGGTCTGGTGAGATGCATAGAAATTAACAGTGCATGCTCTTTAGTTTCTGTCTCTCTCCTCTCTCTCTCACTTCTTTAGCATTTTTTCTTCTCTGATTCAAGTGAAGAAGCCTCAGGAAGAGATTTTTTAGAAAAAAAACAGAGAACTATATGCACACCTGCTTATTTTAAAAGTCTTATACCAGTAGCTATATTTGGTGGGAGGTGCTAGATTTCTGGGATGAAGATCTTAGGATGAGTAAATAGTTTAGTTTTGTAAAGTGACTGGCACACAAACTGCATTCCAAGTGATTTTTTGAAAGTGATAAATAAAACAGCTGAGCTTAAATAATAAATAATAGCACATAAAGGAGTTTTAAAAATAGTTTGAGTATATGAGGGAGATGCAGAAAGATATAAATAAAATAGACTCCTAGCAATGAAGGTTGATAACAAATGAAAGTTTGTAGGCACTGATATGAAAATGAATTCCCTGAGCTAACTTGCAGTAGAAGATAAAATTTGCTATATATGTCCAATGAGGTAAATGAAGCCTTAATTATTTTCTAAGAGGATCTTCCGTTCCCTATATATCTATGACATATTTGTAGTAAAAGAGTAATAACACTACATAAGAAGCATCTTTTCTCACCATTGCATATAAATATGCAAAAGCCAAGATAAAAATATTGGCTGTGTCCTTCTTCTGTTGTCAACAAAAGTTACTTTAGAGTGTAGCAAGTGTACACAAAGTGTAAAATCTAACAAGATTTCTGCTTAGTACTTCTGAGAAAGCGTTCTGCACATTTAAATGCTCTACACAAAGACAAGCTTGTGAATATGCCATAAAGATGACTTAATGAGCCCAAATATATACACGTGTGTATAATTGAAGAGACAGCATCTGGTTTGTTTGTACTTTTTTATGAAATGTATATCCTATTTCTCTAAAAGAGCATGCTGAGCACCCGAGTGCTTGTGATTTTTTTTCAGCAGATATCTCCCCACTAGCAGACAAGGCTTGCTCTGAGCATACCTGGGGAAGAAAAGCTTTGGGGACTGCAAAAGACAATGCAAGAAAACTGATCCAGCATTTAATGAAAAAGAGAGCAGAACACCTGTAGAGGGGACATAGGCCTACAGGCAGACTGCAAAGCTGGCTGAAATTAAAACCATGTCCTAAGGACGTAGAGCAGTTAGCAACTGCTGTTTACTGAGAACAAGAGTATAGGAAAGGACCTGACCTGCTAGGACAGAGTGACTTATGAGATCTTTTAACAAATATTCTTGTTGTCTACTTTTTCTCAGAAAATGGATTTTCTATATAAAAAGAAAATTGCTTATAGTCCAGGAAAACTTGGCTTTTGAATGTTGGGGCCTTTTCTGACATTTTGGGATACTCATGTTGAAAAGGATCTATTGGCAGATCTATATTTCAGCTTTGACCCATGTACTGATTTTGGCTGGGATAGTGTTAATTTTCCTCATAGTAAATCCTATGGTGTTATGTTTTGGATCTGTGATCAAAAGAGCGTTGAGAACACAAGGATGTTTTAGATATTGCCGTACAGTGCTTAATCAGAGTCAAGAACTTTTCTGTTTCTCATGCTGCACCTCCCAGTAAATAGGCTGGGGACAGGCAATAATCTGGGAGGGAACCCAGCTGGGACATCTGGTCCCAGCTGACCAAAGGGGTGTTCCATACCCTCTGATGTCATATTCAGTGGTAAAAGCTGAAGGAAAGGAGGAAGGGGGAGGACATTCAGAGTCTTCCTAAGTAAACATCAGGTTGGAGCCTTGGTTTCCTGGAAATAGCCCAAAGTAGCCAGTGAATTCAATATTCTGCCTTGCTTATATGGACAGTTTTTGCTCTACCTATCAAACTGTCTTTATTGCAACCCATATATTTTCTCACTTTTAACTTTTCCAATTCTCTCCCCCATCTCACCAGGGGGAGAGTGGTTGAGTGAATATGTGGGACTTAGGTGGAGTTACACAACACCCCCTACTCAGGGTCGGTCAAAACACATAAGGTTTTCATTGTAATATTTTTTTTTATATAGAATATCTTATTGCTTTCTGGTTACAAATGCACAATGCAAATATTTATGTGAGATAATTTAATGATGAGACAGATGGTATTTCACATTGAGTCTTTAAGTACAGAGTATTCATAACCCAGAAATATTGATTGGAAAAATCTTGTTCATAATAAATAGCTTTTTAGCCTCTTCCAGTCTCAAAATCTGGGAAGGAGCAGCAGAAGGTTACTAGATCTAATCTGCATCAGACCTGTGCCAAAAGAAACCATTTACTTTGCTCTGGCTGCTTCTCTTTTTATAAGAAGGGGAATTGTTACAAATACTTTGCTTCATAAATGACCAAATACAGTTAGAGATGTTGTTACATATATTTATTTGCAAATATGCTACCATATGTCTTTACATAAACAGTATGGAAAACACATTTGTTAAGTGGGTGGGGTTGTTTTGCATTAAGTGGCCAGGATTTGTATTAACACATGGGATTTACCTTTATAAATGCAGTACTTGAGAAGAAGTATTCCAATATTTTTTTTTAGAAATAATGAATTCTGAGTATGTATTTTATTGAAGATTGATATAAAAATGGGTTGCTAACTTCTGTTTCCGTGTTGTTTTTTCAGGATTTATTTATACCTGTGGTGGAACTCTAAAAGGACTTAATGGCACTATAGAAAGCCCTGGCTTCCCATATGGATATCCAAATGGTGCCAACTGTACATGGGTTATAATAGCAGAAGAAAGAAACAGAATACAGATCGTCTTTCAGTCTTTTGCTCTAGAAGAAGAATATGATTATTTGTCATTATATGATGGGCATCCTCACCCTGCAAACTTTAGGACAAGGTAAAGAATAAGCATTATTGAAACTTAATATGTATTCACATCTTAAAATATCTGAGAAAATAGTTTACTTTTTTAATTATGAATTCTTTCTTATTTAGACTTTAAGATGCACTTTCCTTAACTAACAATAAATGCCATAAAATCTATGTGATGCACTTTCATTCTAGTTAAAGTAAGTATTTGCAGCCCAGAAAGCAAATAATTTTTTCGGCTGCATAGAGAGAAACATGGCCAGCAGGTTGAGGGATCTGAATCTGCCCACTCTTCTTTGCTCTCACATGCAGCTCTGGGGCCACCAGCACAGGAAAGACATGGACCTGTAGAAGCAGGTCAAAAGGAGGGCCACAAGAATGGTCAGAGGGATGGAACATTTCTGTGAGGAAAGGGTGAGAGACTTGGGGTTGTTCAGCCTGGAGAGAAGGCTCCAGGGAGACCTTATAGCAGCCTTCTAATACCTAAAGGGGGCTTATAAGAAAGATGGCAAGGGACTTTTTACAAGTGCATATAAGGACAAGACAAGGTGAAATGGCTTTAAACTGAAAGAGGGGAGATTTAGATCAGATATTAGGAAAAAATATTTCATTATGAGGTTAGTATAGGAACACTGGCACAAGTTGCCCAGAGAAGCTGTGGCTGCCCTATCCCTGGCAGTGTTCAAGGCCAGGTTGGATGAGGCTTGGAGCAACCTGGTCTAGTGGAAGGTGTCCTTGCCTGTGGCAGAGGGGTAGCACTAGATGGTCATTAAAGGTCCCTTCTAAGCCAAACCATTCTGTGTTTTTGGTCCTATGATACTGTGATAAAAAATGTAGCACATATTCCTAATCATGGAACATCCAGTTTCATTTTACTTCACATAGCGCTGCTCTAATAAAGGGATGTGCTTCTATAATACAGATGATTCACTGATAATGATAAAACTTAACATGGTGTTTGATCACATGTAGGAGCCCAAAAAGGCCCTCACTGTCAATCAAATCTTCTATTGGTTAATTCACTCTGAATTGTAATTTCAGAGTATAGTTTCTGTGCAAGTACAAAATAATAAAACATTTATTACTGTTAGGAACTTGCATTTCTTACTGAGTTACAGTTTTAATGAGCATCAGAAAAAAACAGGTGGAGGAAGCTAGGAAGAAAGAAGGAAGAGGAAGATAATATCTTGCGAAGACAAAAGTTTTTTCTTCATATGTCTTGTTCAAGATACAGAGAAGGATTATGTATATTTGTGTGCAAGTGTATGCTCATATCTATGTGTACCTATCTGTCTGCATAGATATGCAGATACCTATGTACATATATAGATATATGTGTGCAGGATTATTTTTACATCAAACTAAGCCTTCAAAGCTGGAGCTTTGGTATATATATATATTTATATATGTATATATTTTTAATGTCATTTTCTTTAGAGTTATGTCAAGGAAGCCTGGCATGCTCAAAAGTTTTGGTATTGTGTATCTAGAATGCCACTATATGCTGGTGAAGAATAGGATAAAGATTCTGTAGAAAAGAATAAAGAAAGTCAGCACTTGTATAGGAAAAGATATTATGTCTTCATAGGTCTTGAAATAGACTACTTTTGCAAGACTTACAAGATCTTGCCAGTGTGTGGGTGCAGTAGAAAAATAGTACATATTTGTGTGAGGGGAGAGCTGGGTTTTAAATTAAGGAAGTGTGATAGCGAAATTATGCAAGCTTTACTAAATCGTAGTGACATATATTTTCTCAGATTGCTGTAGCAAGTAGTAAGGTCACATTTTCTAGAGTTTTTGCAAAAGGTTTTTACTTAACTAAAGTTTTACAGAGGTACAGTTGATTGTGGAAACTCTAGAATGCGAGTGGATTGTATCATTTTACTTATTGATATTAATGAAAGTGCAATTGGATTACACTAGTCACACTCCCCTTAATTATGCAACAGGAAAAAAAATGTTTTTGGGTACTATGTATATAATATATACATTTTTGTATAGAATATATATATTATATATATTATACATGTGTATATATATAATTTGTATATTTGTAAAGTATATAACATGGCAGCTAAAAAAATCTCAGGCAAGGCCACTATTTCTTTTCCCACTTCAACATTTTGATTGAAAGAGTTTCTGTATGACTGAAAAAGACTTTGCATTTAGACTATTTCTGAAGCTTGTAACCTCTGGCACAGTCCTCATTCAGTTTTGTTCTTTGTTTCACTGATCTCCTCAGAATTGAATCCTGTTGAAATTTGCTGTCATTGACTGTTTTCAGTGAACGCTTAACAGCCTTAACTGGTTTAGGTGGCACTTAAATGGCATTTAAACAATAATAAATGGAAGAGAAGCATGTCAGGTGTGGCCCTCACAGGAAGTGTACAGTAAATATTACATTTACATGTTCGTGTTACTATATATGCTTCATTTAGCATAGACCCTTTCCTCAAACTATAAATAGAGAAAATATATAATAGTTTAAAGCTGTGAACTAAATGCAAAATAATAATATATTTCCATAAATCACATTTGTAAGCACCTACTAAAAATTTGCAAAAAGATAGTATTACTTCCTGCATTTAAACCAAGCTTTCAGCAAAATGTCATACTTGGGAGTGTTTATGGTTCACGTCATAAATGCTGTCTAATTTTAGGGCTTTCTTGTTGCCCTCCCTGTGCATCTTTGTGAATTCTGTGTACTCTTCCTTTCACATTTATGCGCCTAACTTCCCCTAAAAAAAACAAAACAGTAAGTTAAATCAGGGTTCAGTTTTACATGATTGCTTTTAATTTGTAACTCTGCGTACACCTTATTTGTGGAGGTAGCTAATACTTCTGACTGCTATTCTGAGTGAAAGTGTTGCACTTCCAGATGGAACTCCCATTCAATTTTTCAAAATGTATGCCTTTCACATAATTTCTGTGTGTTATTGGATCAATCATTTCAGACAAGCTTTTAGAAGATGCATATCAATAACATTCTTTCAATTTTCTGGGCGCCCAGCCTGAAAACCAAGTGCTTTGTTTGCACTAGTGATAAGAAATCTCACTTTTAACTGAAATGAATGTGAAGCATGATTTGCATTGTTAAAACCACATAAACCAACTGCTTTGCAAAAGCCAATTGGAGTCACATGGTGATACCTCTTGCATGTTATGAAAGTATTTTTAGTATACCTTTTAAATAATTCATTGTCATACCTACTGCCATATATTAGGGAGTGGCAGGAGCAGGGCTGCTCCAGGAGTGGCACAATCCTGCAGGTGCTGAACACAGTGGGCAAAGCCGGGGCCTGATAGGGTCAGCACAGTGCACAGCAAGTAATGAACCAAGTCCAGAGTCCCTCCAGGGAGTCTTGCTGTAAGCAAAAAGAAATGGGGCCAGTCAAGCTCCCCACAGAGTAGGACTGAAAGGCAAGGACAGAGCTGTAGCTGGGACTCGATGGCTGATTGTGGGCTGAAATGAAGTCCCAAGAGCCATGGACAGTGGTGGGACTCCCAGCTGAGGCTGGTCAGGGCCAGGAAGGACTATTGGTTTTCTCAGGATCCTGACACTTTTTTAAAAATCTGGGAGAAAATTATTTAATACTTACCTTTAAAGCAAGTATTTTATATGAGTATCTAATAATTTCATACATATTTATTAATTTAACACCTTTAAAGCAAGCTTTAGATATCGTACAAAATGAAGCATGGGACTAACTATATCAATAGTTCATTGGGTACTCCATGTCACTCCTTGAAGAGTCACATGGAAATCATAAAAACTGTGTTATTAGTGTCCGTGTTGTCGTGAGTATCTAGGTGGATGAGAGAATGGCCATATCAGTTCTGATATTTCCTTGTAAGTATTTTACTTTATAACTTGCGTAACACTCTGTTTTCTTCTTTTTTAAAAAAGAAATTTCTAAGCATAACTATCAGGGTCTGACTGGAGAAAAACCCAGTGTCAGAAAGGTGTCATTTGTGATCCCCAGAGTGAAATTACGGTGCAAGCGAGGTGAAGTACCACAATCAATGTTTGTTAATTGCTTTTTATAAGGTCAATTATTATAAAAAAAGAAATTATTATTAAAAAAATAGTGATAGGGCAGATGGGAAAAAAAGATATAAATTAAGCAAGCATTCAGAGTGCAGATAGACAGCCATCAGCCTGGATCCAGCAGTGTCCTGAGGGTCTGTAGTTGTTGCCTTCATTGATGGGTATCTCCCAGGGTCCTTAGTCATCATCAGTGGCAGGTGTCCACAATGGTGATTATCTTTTTCCCCTTTAACAATGCATTAGGGGAAGTACCTCTGTTCTTAATGTCATGTACTGAACATTCCTGATGGATCACATGCACTCAGTTTCACTCTTCTCGCAGCCAGCTCTTCCTGTAGCAATCTTTGAGATAATGGGCAGCAATTCCTCACACTAGTCTTATCTCAGCTCCTTCCATTCATCTCTCAGTGGAGTCCCATTTCAGCTTCTTACACCAATCTTTTAGACAATGGATGCTGGAGTCTGATTTCAGTTCACTCTCTCACAATAATGCATAATATATTATCAACAAATACCAAAGAGTATGTTTGTCTTTTTTTTTTTTTTTTTTTTTTTTTTTGTAAGGAGTAAGGTGCTGTCGTGGTTTGGCGCCCCACGTTGGGCGCCAAAAAGAACTGTCGTGGTTTAAGTCCAGTCAGCCACACAGTTTTCGCTCTCTCACTCCCCCCTCTTTCTTCCCCCCACTCCCGGAGGGATGAGAAGGAGAATAGAAAAGAATGCGACTCCCACAGGTTGAGATAAGAACAGTTTAGTAACTAAAGTATAACACAAATCACTACTGCTACCACCAATAACAATAATGACAAGGCAAATACAAGGGAAGAATACAATAGCTCACCCCTTCTAATACAAAGCCCGACTACTCACTTCCCCTCCTTCTTCCCCCCCACTCCGAGGGGGGGGGGGGGAAATTGGGAGAAGAATCAAAAGAATGCAACTCCCACTAGCCGAGACAAGAACAGTCCAGCAGCCAAGGTATAACACAAACCACCACTGCCACCACCACCCACAAAAATGACCAGGGAAATACAAGGAAAGAGGATACAATTGCTCACCACTCGATGACCGAGCTGTGAACTGAACTCTTCCGGGTTCCTGCCCCCCCAGTTTTACATCCTGGGCATGACGTGCTATGGCATGGAATAGCATCTTGGTCAGTTTGGGTCAGGTGTCCTGTCTCTGCCTCCTCCCGGCTCCCCCTCCTCCCTGGCAGAGCATGAAACTCAGAAAATCCTTGGCCAGACCAAAACATCACTAAGCAGTAACCGAAACACTGGTGTTATCAGTGCTGTTCCCAGGCTGAAAATCAAAAACACAGTGCTACACCAGCTACCAAGAAGGAGAAAAAATGACTGCTGCTGCTGAACCCAGGACAGGTGCTTAGGCTTGAACATTACTTTTAAGAGATTTCATACTTAGCAGTTTTCTAAAACTAAACTTTTGCCTCTAATTAATTGCCTCAACTTGCAGCATTATATTAGAAATATCTTTAAATGATTGAATAACTTGTGATTATATATCCAAGCTATGTTCATAGTTCCAAAGGAATGCATTTTCCAAAATTGCCAGTACCTAACCAGTTAATTGATTTGAAATTTAAATATTCATCACAAAATTAACATTGCCTTGAAATCAATAAAACAAATTAATATCTATTTTAAACAGAGAAAAACAACCTGCATAACTGCTTCAATTATACTGGGATAAATTTAATAATTCAAACTAGTCTATTTTTGTGTCATGTTGACTAAAAGAATCTTTCATACATTTATGTTCAGAAAGCCATTTTGTAGTAGTCAAAATTATATATTTTCTGAAGTGAAAATTATTTAGAAAATGACAGGTCTACCACTAGAAAATTTCACTATGTGTGGTCTTTGAAAGGACAGACATAGTATGGGAGTTTGGAAAACTCCATTGTTAGCAAAAGGGTATAATAATTTTGTGACAGCTATTCATTTATTTGCATAAGTGAAAAGAAGTATGACTATGTTTATCTAAAAATCATCAGAAGTAGAGCTCTCACATACTGGCACAAACTGGAATTTTTGAACACTTAATAAATATCTATTTTGCTTGTGTTTGAGAGCCTGAATGACAAGTATGTATCTGCAGAGACAGTTTTAAATGTTGATACAGTCACTGTATCTAGAGATTTAATTGAATGAATTAAAAACTTTACCTACCCACTGTTAATTTCCTCTTAGGAAATTTGAATGGAAAGAAGCTTTAATATTCTGTGTTTGAAAGGTGAACTAATACTCATCTTTTATAATTTCTTGTTTTTAAGTAAGGTGAATCATCCTTTCTTCTACATTCCCTGCTGAGACAAACAAGAACCAAATGCACAGATTACCTGATCAGTGCTTCTTAGCTGCATAGGAGAAATTCACTGAAATTACTGGAGGCATCCACTGCTTTTTCTCTATCAATGATCTACTTTCTCCTACAAGATCTGCCTCTCTGAGTAGGACTACGCTGTAAACATCTGTTCCCCATTCCCAACCAGTTGAAAAGAGAAGCAACCCTCAGAAGATTAAGCAGATTTTGGGATGCTTCTAGTGGTAAATTTAATTAGGTATGCTCTCTTCACCCTAGTATTTCCAAAGGTTTGAATTTGGTGCTAAACAAACAGACCACTTTGATAATGATATTGCAAACTACTGAAAATAGAACTGATTATTGCATTACAGAGGAATAAATTCAAAACTAAGCCTAAATAAATCTAAAATACTTTTTTAATTATTATTATTTCTTATCATATTGAATAACAGATATTGCTTTTCTTTGAATGGGTGGTACTGACGATAAAATAAAATCAATTTCTTTGGGTCAATTAATGAAAAGCAGAGAAAAAAAAGGAGATTGCTACTCCCATTTTTTAATGTAAAATTACAATGAATCTTTAATATTGATTAATATAAAATATTATTAGGGTTGCAGGCTGTTTACTTGTCTCTTGGCTGAGTTTATCCTTACTGAAAAGGGTACAGAAAACTGTTGGACATGCCAGGATAAGAAGCCAGACTAGCTGCTCTGACCATGCCATAGGAATTGGACCTGCTTTAGTGGACAGTAGGACCACGGTAGGAGCAGGATGAGTACTTTCCTCAGCTGGGAAGGGAACACCCAGATGGATGACTTGAACACCCTCCTGTTACCCCATTAGTGCCTTCTCCTGGCCTAATAACACTGTCAGATGCCTTTCTCTCCAGTATAAATGTACTAGGTATTACTCACAATATAATCAAACATTGTGGTTTAGCTCAAAACAGATTTAAGGTACACTTTCCCTGAATAATTTATATTATTTTGATTTTACAGCATAGAAGTGCTAGCACCATCCACCCTTTTTTCTACATCTAAAATTTTATTGAAAAAATTTAGAGCATAGGTTAAATTAAAACAAAACAAAGCAAACAACAAAAAAAATCTCCGCACAATAAAATCGAGGATATTTTAATAATTTTACATTCTTAAAAATAAATAGCACTAAGTAAAATACTAGTAATTCCTAGTTTTAAAAGGATAAAAATATAATTCTATTAGACTAGATGCTGTCTATAAATCTTCATATTCTTAAATTGGAAGAGTTATAATTTATATAATGAATTCTATGATTCTATGATTCTATTCTATGATTCTATGATATCTTGCTTGTGCTAAATTGTCAATATTATCTTATAAAAATATGATGATGAAGGTAGGCTAGCAAGAGAAGAAATGTTTGCAATAGCAGAAACACCCAGCGCCCTCATGTATTAGCTCTGCTTATTTTTCTATTTCTTATTCTAACTATGTTGAATATGTGTTTTTCCTTTTATTATATTGAAGTCTGGGTCAAACAGGCCACAGTTAGGCTATTCTGTCAACATCAATGCAACTTCCAGCTTGTTATATGTCAGCTAACACCACTCTGGTAGCCGGAGTAATCTTTTTCTTCTGACTCAGAGTCTTTCCTTATTGTGGTCCTTAGAACTTTAACCTTAATTATTTGTGAAGGTTTATATCTATGTTATGTCCTTTACTATCTCCCAGCTAAATGCATTGCCTTACTTTTTTGGGGAATCTACAGTACTACAAGATGTAGTACAGGGTGCCCAGAGCTAGTGACAATGTGCTAGCCCAGAGCTAGTGGCATGCTATGATGCTGTGCTGATTCTCCTTTCCGAATCCAAACTTCAAACGCCACTTCACTTTACTTCATAGAATCATAGAATTGTTAGTTTTGGAAAGGATCTTAAGATCATCTAGTTGCAACCCCCTTCACGTATGAGTATCCTTTGTAAATTCTTTCTCCTAAGAAAAATGCCTTGCTTATTTGAATCATCTGAAGACACTTTTTTGAGTATTCTTATTGTTTGTTTTATATTATTGCAATGTCAAATGGCAGTTTCAGTTATCTAACTCCAACTTAGTTCTGCACCTCCATCTACTATCATAATAGGCAATCAAGTTAGCAGACTTAGTACTAACAAAATAAAGAAAAAAGTGACAACACTGAGGTTCTAGATTAAGCACGACAAAGACAAAAATCTCTTTGAGTTTTTGGCTATCAAGTCTTTAAGACATGTCAGAGTGGAATATTTGCAGTCATTCAGGTCTTCATTCCCAGCTAACCTTGACAACAGAAAAAGTACAAAACTTCCTTGTTCACACTCTTTTTTAAATTCCTCTGGATATTGATATAGAATCATAGAATAGTTAGGGTTGGAAAGGACCTTAAGATCATCTAGATCCATGGGCAGGGACGCCTCCCACTAAACCATGCCACCCAAGGCTCTCTCCAACCTGGCCTTGAACACCGCCAGCAATGGAGCATTCACAACTTCCCTGGGCAACCCATTCCAGTGCCTCACAACCCTTACAGTAAAGAATTTCTTCCTCATATCCAATCTAAACTTCCCCTGTTTAAGTTTGAACATGTTACCTCCTGTCCTATCACTACAGTCCCTAACAAAGAGTCCCTCTCCAGCATCCCTATAGGTCCCCTTCAGATACCGGAAGGCTGCTATGAGGTCTCCATGTGGCCTTCTCTTCTCCAGGCTGAACAGCCCCAACTTTCTCATCCTGTCTTCATACGGGAGGTGCTCCAGTCTCCTGATCATCCTCGTGGCCCTCCTCTGGACTTATTCCAAGAGTTCCATGTCCTTTTTATACTGAGGACACCAGAACTGCACACAACGCTCCAAGTGAGGTCTCACAAGAGCAGAGTAGAGGGGCAGGATCACCTCCTTGGACCTGCTGGTCATGCTCCTTTTGATGCAGCCCAGGATACGGTTGGCTTTCTGGGCTGCGAGTGCACACTGCCAGCTCATGTTCATTTTCTCATTGACCAACACCCCCAAGTCCTTCTACACAGGGCTGCTCTCAATCTCTTCTCTGCCCAACCTGGAGCTGTGACTAGGATTGCTCCCACACAGGTGTAGGACCTTGCACTTGGCATGGTTAAACTTCATCAGGTTGGAATCAGCCCACTCTACAAGCATGTCCAGGTCCCTCTGAATAGCATTCCTTCCCTCCTTCATATCAACCAAACCACACAGCTTGGTCTCATCGGCAAACTTGCTGAGGACACACTCAATCCCACTGTCCATATCACCGACAAAGATGTTGACCAAGACCGGTCCAGACACCGATCCCTGAGGGACACCACTCTTCACTGGTCTCCAGCTGGACATTGAGCCATTGACCACAACTCTTGTAGACCAGGAGTTGTTGATAGGGAGACAATGGACCATTTACTGAACCTCAGTAAGTTTCCATTATCATCAGAGGCATCTATAGCTCTTTTTTTCTTGTTCAGACTGTTAATTATGCCCTAAGTACATGTACTTTTTGTCTCTTGTCACTGTTCACTTTCTGCAGAAATTGGCAACCAGAGCAGAAACTGTGAGCTGATTAAAATCAAATTAAGGATTCAGCACTTTGGAAACACCTTGGAACTTCTCTGATTACTGAATCATTGATTTTTCTTTCTGAAAAAAAACTGATCCACAGTTCTCTAGTTTTCTACACTATTTGCACAGAAAAAGAAGAAAAGGAATTTCACTTGAGAGTTTAGCAACCAGTGAAATAAACAAAATGTGATTACACTTACTTTATAAAAGAAAGAGAAAATTAAACGGTATAAGTGATAGTCACTGAGTAATGAAGAGACAAGGAAAAAATTAAAAAAGAACAAAGACCAAAGCAGACTAGAAGAAAACAATGATATTTAAAGTAAGAAAAGAGGCACAGGGACCTAACAGTCGATGGAAAATGGTGAGATAGATAGCAGAACTGAATGACCATAAACAAGAACATTTTCACTGCATAAGCAGAAAAATACATATGGCAAAGGCATAAACAGATGATGTGTAAAATGTTGAAAATGGACTGAACAGGGTAGGGACACAGCAACAAATACAGCAAAGCTTGTGCATAGGATAAACAAAGATAATTAGAAAAAGAAGTAGCAGAGTATAATTGTAAATAGATATTCATCTATAAGATATGGGTTCTGAGTAAGCAAGGCATTTAAATGGAGATTTCTTTTTTCCAGTCTGAAAATTTTGCTTCATGAAAAAGAAAATAATTGAAGTAATAAACTGCTTTGCATTGTGATTATATATACAAAGCTGAAAGAACAGTAGTTGACATCAATTGTGCTATACTCTTGGGAATATTTTGATATGATGTTAAATTTCTAGACACCCATTGAGAGTGAAAGGTAGAAAATAAAAACCGGTAAAAGAATGTGCTTATCCAGACAAAGTGCAGCTGGTCTCTCGAACTTATATTCACATTATTGCAAAGAAGCCAAGATTTTTGCAGGGTAGGAAAAAAGGATTAGACATTAATTTAGCTAGCAAGGAAGTCCAAAGTTAAATGGTAAGGGTTTAAAAACAAAACCAAACCAACAAAATAAGAAATTTTGTAATTATTTGAAGGTGGATGTAACTTTTTTGCTAACTAACTATAGGAAGAGACTTTGCCATTTCAGCCTTTCATGGGATATCTTTCTCTGAAGCAACTGGGATGGCCAATTTAGCTACTTTGAAATATCTGATGGATATTGCACTATCTTGTTTACTTGACTGCTCATGTAATGCAAGAAAAACCTCTTTTATAGCCCGTGAGAATTATTTTCTTGGCAAAGTTGGTAACTGCAGATGAAGAGTTCATATACCATCTATACACGGAGATTAGCATGGTCATCTCTGAGAACCAGCTCTGCTAAATATTAGCTATTAAATTTTTCTTTGTGTTGCTAAATTGCTTGATGGGATTTGAAGCAGCCTAGGAAGCAATGTTGTTTTTCATTGTGAAAACCATTTATATATGACTTACATATATGTCATTATACCACAGCATGTCAGCAGTCTGGGGCCATTAGTCTTCCACCTATGTTTCAGCTATGAAAGGGGGAAGAATGACAGCTCACAGTAATAATCTTGTCCCAGAGAGTTATAGTCTATGGGAAGAACTCAATCTTGTCCCAGAAAGTTATAGTCTATGGGAAAGACTCATTCTATTGCAGGAGTATCTACCTATTGCAGAGACTTGCTTACATGACAGAAAAGTAATTCTTAAACCAGTTGTTAAAATCACCTTGTATTGTTTTTGTTGACAATATCGATAAACATGCCTCATAAAATTGATAATTGAATCAGAATGTATCTAGTACAATCATACACTATTACCGGTCTAGTTGAAGATGCACCTGCTCATTGGAAGGGGGTGGTTGAGCAGATGACATTTGAACGTCCCTTCCAACCCAAACTATTCTATGATTCTATAACTTTTTCTCTCTTTCTTTGGTACTTGTCTTAAACACCTATACAAAATCTGAAGTAATTTTGGTAGTTAAATATTTCTTCCTTATAATATGAAATTAACTGTGTCTAAAGATAAATGCATATTTTAACCAGTTTTAAACAATATTAGAAGTTCCTCGAAAATAAAATAGATCTGTTTTTCTTGGTCACAGTGTAAAATCCCTTTCTGTATACCAGCCATACTACAACTGCATAAGTTTATACAAGTAGACTATGTTTCAACTGAGACTTACAAGCAGAGAATACTCATCTCCTTCAGGTTTTTTTCTAATACTATTGTCGTGGTTTAAGCCTTGCAGCCACGCAGTTTCGCTCACTCACTCCCCCCTTGTTCTTCCCCCTGCTCCCGGAGGGATGGGAAGGAGAATCGAAAGAATGCAGCTCCCACAGGTTGAGGTAAGAACAGTTTAGTAACTAAGGTATAACACAAAACCACTACTGCTACCACCAGTAATAATAATGACAAGAGAAAAAAAGAACCTTTTCTTGCACAAATGTTGTTCATTCTTATCTGTGACCTGCAGGAAACCAATACAGACAGCTATTGCTAAGGCCTGCAGATACTCTTCTACAAGGTGATTAAAGCTGATGAGAACACCTTTCTAGAGTAACAAGCATCTATGTATAAAGGATGGAGCCTGTTTTTTTTGGTGAAGTATTGGTTGTTGGAAAAAGACATGAAAGGGGCCCAATGTGATGATCTAATTAATAAACACTAAGTATAAAAATAATGAATGATGTGAAGAGATAGAATACATGCATAGATAACATCTTTGATATTTGTCATTTATTACACCAATTTCTTCAAAAATTCAATAAACTTTAGTTAGTAAGCAACAAGTAAGATGTGACAGGAATGAAAAGAGACAGATGCTATAAAGGGTGTAGCAGACCTATGCAAACTCCCATATGGAACTCTACCAGACCTATGCAAACTCCCATATGGAACTCTACCTACACAAAAGTTGCAAAATCCTAAGTGAAAACAGCTATACTTCTATTTCTGTACTGTAGATGTTCATATTGTAGTATTTCAGTTGTCATTTAGAAAGTAGTTGTTGATAAATTGCAAAAGGTTTTGTACTGTTTAAAGGTAGCAGTAAATATTAAAGGACACAATTTTAGAATCATAACCACTGAAACAAGTTTTCTCCAATGGCAAAATATGGAATCAAGTCAAAGTATATGTTTTTTTGAAATTTGAAACTAAGTAATTTCTCTAGATTGCTGCCTTTTTAGGAAGTGTGTAGTATGGTATCTGGTAATCCATCTCTATAAATATAAACTGAATGAAAAAGTCAGAGTGATATGTTAATCAAGGAAATTACCTCTCATAGCCCTTTGATTATTAATAATTGCAAAAATATTCTTTGCCTACTCCCAGTGTCATTGTAAGTTTGTATAGAAGACCATATGAAAATGAATCATGTCTGTAATAGTTTCTATTAATTATTTTTTTTCCTCTGTGAGTTCAAGTGATTATTGGAAGTGAAAATATATTTAAATTTAGAACTGAAAAAAATATTTAAAATATGAAATCAACACAATGTCCTCCATGTCAAGCAAAAAAACAAAAATATCAAGTGAACTTTCTGATTGAAAAAATAGAGAACTCAGAGGTGTGAAAAACAATATTAATCACTATGTACATAAATTAAAGGGTTTTTTTTTCAGATAAAATACTATAAAAAGCTATTATAGAAAGGAACTAAGTTTCCACATATAAATACTATATACATGCCTTATTCTCAGGGTGCGTATTATAATTTCTGTAATATGGTGACAAATAGAATCATAGAATAGTTAAGATCATCTAGTTCCAACCCCCCTGCCAGGGGCAGGGACTCCTCACACTAAACCATGCCACCCAAGGCTCTGTGCAACCTGGCCTTGAACACTGCCAGAGATGCAGCATTCACAGCTTCCCTGGGTAACCCATTCCAGTGCCTCACTACCCTTACAGTAAAGAACTTCTTCCTCATATCCAGTCTAAACTTCCCCTGTTTAAGTTTGAACATGTTACCCCCTCTCCTCTCACTACAGTTCCTCATGAAGAGTCCCTCTCCAGCATCCCTATAGGCCCCCTTCAGATACTGGAAGGCTGCTATGAGGTCTCCATGCAGCCTGCTCTTCTCCAGGCTGAGCAGCCCCAACTTTCTCAGCCTATCTTCATAGTGGAGGTGCTCCAGACCCCTGATCACCCTCATGGCCCTCCTCTGGACTTCTTCCAACAGTTCCATGTCCTTTTTATGTTGAGAACGCCAGAACTGCACACAACGCTCCAAGTGAGGTCTCACAAGAGCAGAGTAGAGGGGCAGGATCACCTCCCTCGACCTGCTGGTCACGCTCCTTTTGATGCAGCCCAGGATATGGTCGGCTTTCTGGGCTGCATAGGGTAAAACATCAAAATGCAGATAGCTCTCTTTTTGAAGTTAAAATGGAAAAGAACAGATTCGACTAGGCTTTCCCATGAAAAATAAAGTATGAACGTATTTGTATCTTCCTGTTTCCACAATATTGCTTTCACTATCAAACCATAGTTTATAATTTCTTTTATTCAATTCCATTCCACACTCCTCAATAAAATTGTTTTATCCATCTCTGTCTTATAAACCCACTTTAATTAATTATCCTTTCATACTTTTTCTTTTTATACTACAGCATTTCTTATCTGTAGTTCCTATTCATGAAATTTCCACTTTTGCAGATCACTTCTTTTTAGATCTCACAGTGGCCTTATCTAAAAATTACAAAAAGCCCTCAACTAAAAAAATAATCCAGACAGGATTCTATTTGTATCATAATAGCACCTTTAATAAACAAGATTTTGATAGGCTTTCAACTTTGCATATATTGAACTTTGGAGTTACATGATCGTTCAGTTCTATGTGGAGGATTTCAAAACTTATTTATCTCTGTATTTCTGGTGAAGTAGATTTAATTTTTCTGTGACTAATGTTTTCTCAATGGTTGTCTAGAGAAATTACATCTTTTTTTTTTCTCAGAATATTATTGAACATTGTTTTCTTGTTTTGTACCATGCTAGGTTAATGACCAATATGCTGTAATACCAGGTTTCATTTTTATGCTAACACAATCCAGTTCTTAACACTGATTTATGTGGTGTAGCCGTAAGAAATTTTTTATCTGACAATAAGCCATGAAGAAGTCATTTCAAAAACTGTGGCATTACTGTTTCAGTTTTGTTTGTTTGCTTGTATTGTTTTTTGGTTTTGTGGGGTTTTTTATTTTCTTTTTTTCTTTTCTTTTTTTTTTTTTTTTTTCAAAGTTATAACCCTCACCACATAAACACAGTATTGTGCTTTTTCACAGAATCATAGAAAAGTTTGGGTTGGAAGGGACCTTAAAGACCATCTAGTTCCAACCCCCCTGCCACAGGCAGGGACAATTTCCACTAGACCAGGTTGCTCAAAGCCACATCCAGCCTTCCTTTGAACATTGCCAGGGATGAGGCAGCCAAAGCTTCTTGGGGCAACCTGTGCCAGTGTCTCTCCACCCTCATAGTGAAGATTTTTTTCCTAATGTTTAATCTAAATCTCTCATTCATCAGTTTAAAGCTATTCCCCCTTGTCCTATCCCAGTACACACTTATTGTAAGTCCCTTCCAGTGTTGTTATCTTTTTAGTGAAGGTTTTCTTGCTTAAACAAAGTGCTTTTTTCAGATTGGTCAGTTATTCCTTGTAAAGAATTTGAAGGTAAAATTTCAAAACGATACAGACCAGGACAAACTTTTAATGTTCTAAGAAAACCTATTGACTGTTATCTGTTAAATGGACTGTGTCTTGAGAATGTTGTGATGATTTCACACTTTGCATTATGTCTCAGTGGTTTCAAAAAGATATATTTAGCATTTTTAGAAAACAGATATCCAAATAATGCAGGGACAATGAAAAAGTTTGAAAGTTTCTGCACAGTTTTTTTTGTTTGATTTTCTTTATCAGTTAGAATTGCAAAAACTGTAACTGCTTATGTTGATACGAAATTTGGGTCTCTCACTCATCCTCTCTTTAGGGAAATATTTTGTTTGCAATGATGATTATTTCCCTTAAAAGTTTTTTTCACTCCACTATCATGATTATGGTTGCTGAGAATTGTTTTTCTGTTAATGGCAGGCAAAAGTACTCATATATAGAATTAAGATAACACAGTCTAACCTATTCTTTGATGATTACAAAAAGGATAGTTAAGCGGACTCATAATAATATATAATACACTTATTTTTACTTAAACCTACCTCCATTTATTAACTGTACATGCTAGAAGCATAACTGGCAGGCATGTAACTATAGATGTGCATTGCTATTATCCAATCCTAAATACAAAGACAAACACTGGCTTCATTTTCTTACCTGCTTTCAGCAAAAATAAGAAAATCTTTGAAAATTTATTTCTTGAAATAATTGTGGTACTCAAAGTGTGAAAAAAGCATGTTCAAACCATGATTATTCTACATGTGATAAAAAAAATCCTTGCCATAGTGGACTTTCTCAGTAATGTTTAGTAAGTGTTACTTTGTAAGGAAAAGTAGTGTATATTGAATTAACTGTATCTACCACTTGAACAGTGCAGTTATTCACGCAGGTGCATGTTCTTAAAACTGGAAATGTATTTATTTGGTTCCTACTGGAATAATAATTCTAGTTATTCCTAAATATTTAAAAAAATCAGATTTTTTTTAATAGTACAACATTGTATGCTTCCATACTTAGCAGAATTACATGCAGTAAACTATATTGTCAAGGCATATGCTGCTCCCAGGCCCAAAATCAAAAACACAGCGTTGCACCAGCTACAAAGGAGAAAAATGACTGCTACTGCTGAACCCATGACAAAGAGAAAAATATTCTAGTTGTGCATTTATTGTTGTCAATGGGTAAGCTCCATTTTGTCCCTACACTAATGACTTTTGTAATGCTTGCCTATCTATGTTTATTATAACTATTAGGAAAAAAAAAAAAAGCCCTGAAACTGAAATGCTCTCTACTTTTACATGCTAAATAGTCTGTTTCAAACATGTGCTGGTTTTCTGTGGTCCATTTTGTGTTCTCTGTCTGAAAAACAAGTAAAAGCTGGATTTACAATTACTGAACAAATGTGGATCGTGTTCATTTTAAGAGGAATGTTAGAAGCTGGTTTGTAGAGTAACTACAGGTCTGACTCGAAGCCCATGGAAATAGGTGGGAAGATGCAGTTTGGTTACAATGGGTTTTGTATTAAGTCCACTGACCAGTGTACTTTTTTAACAAATATGAAACTTATTTATACTGTAAGGAGTTTTTTTTTCTTCTCAGGAAGACTTCTCCTTTTTGTTTATATTTTGTGAGGATGGAAAGAGAAAAAAACCCAAACAACCTCCACATACACTGATTATATGTAACAGAAAGAGAAAAATTAAAAAGGAAAATCTATGTTTTCCAAGTCCAAATTTTTTATTTAGATTTTTCTCTCTTGGAGGAGGGACCTTATTTTCTATGTTAAACTCAGATGCAGTTTTCTTACAAATGCTTTTCACTTTACTTCTAGAAATTTTGCTACAGCATTTTACTTATAATGTAATATATACATTGTGCTTATGTAAAAGATACATTATTTTACAACCCTTTACTTTTTGGGTTCTGTAAGGATCATTATAGAGTTACATTCGCTGCTTGACGGGCCAAATAGTGTCACAGCTATTTTATCAGATCTGTCTCAGAATTTTTGACCTGTAAATGAAAATTCTTCTTCATTATCCTGGCTTTTTTCTCTTCCGCTTGGTGTTTTATTTGGTCGTCTCTCTTACCCTATGTTTTTTCATTTCTTTCTGTGCTGTGAACCCTTCTCCTCCCATGTAAATATAAGTTTTGCTGTTTCTCTACCCACCCTGCCAAGGGCAGTTCAGGACAGATATGGGAAGCTGAGAGCTTAATTTCTCACTGCAGTGGTCGAAAATAAAAACTTTATATGTACTTCTATCTCCACTGCAGTTTATTGAGGCTTAATTCAGGACTGATTTATTCTATTTGTTGATGTTACTCAATAATGACTTTATATTCTAAGACAGAGAGGTTTTTATATTAAAATCATAGTTTCTGATATATATGCAGATAGCTTTTTCTCCTTCACATGCCCTGTCACTACAACTTTATCTATGTACCAGAATAGAAATAACATGTGTTGTGATAATGTCACAAGCATTTTGCTCATGGATGGCTTCCAAAACTCCACAGAATATTTGGTATAAGTTGAAGCTCATCTGGAAGTTCCTGGCACTTACAACAGTGACAAGTCAAACATGGCATTTCTCCTTTCCATATTGTGCTATTTTCACACATTAAGGCAAGTTACAAAAGATAGTTAAGCTTATCTAAAAGCTTGTTGTCACTTACAGAAGCAAATCCAGCTCACATATTCCTCTGACTTTGGCTGTGCGATCCTTCCCTTCACAGCTGTCTGGCTCTGTGATATCCTGGGAATACCAGGCAATATTGCCTTGTGCATATGTTTCCCTTTGCTAACTGAATTGACTTGGGTTCTTTTTTAATGGATTAGTTCATCAGGATAGTTATATGAATCAATTCACAGGGAAGTGTGTAAATCATCAGAACCACTGTCAAGTCAGTATCAGAGCTGTGGAAAAATTGGGAGGAGCAGGCTCCATTTTTTCATATTTAGAAGGGTCTAAGAGCTGCTAAAATGTATTGTACATCTTCACCCAGCTTTAAAAAGATGAGGAGAATTAACTATATTGTCATAATGTTCAGGCTGATAAAGGCTAAAAATATGTACTGTTTGCTTCATAATTTTTTAATTCGTGTTAATTAATAGACTTAGAATGTTTTTGAGTGCTCTAAAAGTAATTGGTTAGATATGTTCTGCTCTGATCAGTTTTCTACCCATGAAGCATGCAAATCCTCACCCTACAGACTTTTAAATAGTATTTCTATGATAGTGAGACATCTGGTTCTTCTCAGTTACTGTTTGAAGTTCTTCCTATTTTTTAATTATTAAAATGAATTGACCGTTATAGGAAAGACAATTATTTATAAAGTCTATTTCATTTTTGGTGTGAGAAAACAGTTGAGTTGTATAATAAAAGTTTCATATTGATAATGGATGGTAGCAGTTTTTAGAAAAATTCTTTGTGAAGAATATAATGATCATGCCAGAATCTGATGAGTAATTTATTGTTTAGTTCAAAGCAGCTGTTCAATTAAAAATGTCCAGCCTTGACCTATAATCATTATTTTAAAATAATAGGTTGCATGAGCAGTTTTGCATTTTGACAGGGAAAAATTAGCATTTGACAAAAATAAATGAGTTCATAAATCATATGTCGGTTTTCTTAATGGATTGTTGAATAAATTATACGATATTTTTATGAACATTTTTAGTGAGAGCAAAACTTGAACCCACTTCTGCTCAGTCTTGTTTGCTTTGTTTTATAGGCGCCTATGACAAATTCTGTTTGCTTATTTTAAACTGATTAAATAGACATATAAAAAGTGTAGGCATTACTCCTACTCATATTTGAATTGAAAAACTTTTAAAGAAGCCTTTACACTCTTTACTTTCTTCCTATTTCTATAGGTAAGTAACTACTTCCCTGGAAGGAAAATTGGAAGACCAAACTCAGCTGAATTTTATCACAACACTGCAGATCAACCTTGCAATACTCTCAGTGGCAATTCAGCACCTTTCATAACTTCTCAACATGTATACAAGCATGTGCAAATGCACACCCAAAAACTGAAATACTAATTAGACTCAGACTTAACTGTAGTGACTAAGATAGTGTTTTCCCTTTCCAGTACTCTTCTGAGATTTCAAAAATGTTTGTTCTGACTAGTGTGTAAATACTAGAGGTTGTGGTGGGTTGACCTTGGCTGCCTACAAGATGTCCACTCAGTCACTCCACCACTCCTCCTGAACAACATGACAGAAAGAGAAAATAAGGTGAAAAAACTCCTGGGTCAAAATAAAGATGTGGAAATCACTTACTGGAAATTATGGGGAAATTACTGTCTGTCTTGGTTTTGGCTGGGACAGTTAGCTAACATTATCCAAGTCAAAACCAGGACACTATCAAAACAGCTAAAGCAAAACAGCCTCAACTTGGAGAAAATTAATTCAATTAATTGCCAGACAATAAGAGATCTTGATGGTGAGGAAAAAAAAGTACACAAAATAAAACACGTTGCACCTCCTCCTCACCCTTTTATTTCTCAGCATAACTTCACTTTATTATTATCTCCTTTACCTTACCCTTCCCTGAACAACAGAGGGGAGATGGGAATCTCATCTCGCATCTGAGAAAGGGAGATTGTTCCTTTCACCTCATACTTTTCCTAGCCTGGGTCCTCTATGGGCTGCTCCAATGTGTGTCCTCTCCATGGGCTGTGAACTACTCTAAGGAATATCCATTTGCTCTTGTGTGGGGTCCTCCATGGTCTACACTGCCATAGTACATGCCCTAGTATGGTACGCCATGGGCTGCAGGGAAGTCTCTGCAACACTGCCTGGAGCATCTCCTTCTCTTTCTCTGACCTTGGTGTTGACTGGTCTATTTTTCAAACTTTTTTCTTCATTCCTCACTGTGTGTGCAGCTTTTTGCCCTTTCTTAAATATGTTCTCACAGAGGTGCCAGCAGCTTTGCTGGTGCATTCAGCTGTGTTCTGCAATGCATCTGCTGAGGACCTGGCTGGAACCAGCTATGTCAAACACTGGGCAGCCCCTGGACTCTCCTCACCAAAGCCTTGACGCCTCCACCCAGTGCACGCATGAATTACACACATTGCAGAGCATCAGTTTAGCTCACTGCCTAGAAATAGATTGATTTCTTGAATCGTGAGATTTTCATAAGCCTCTTAAAACTCAACTATTTCAGTGATAATACTGCTAAAATCTGAATGTGCTTATTAGCTACATAGCCAATCCCTTTCTGAATGTTTCTAAACTCTTGGATTAATACAAAAGAACTAGTTCAACAAGGTAATTGAACTTCATCTTATCAGTTTTAATTTGTCATTTTTAAATTTCATTGAATTCTTTCTATTATTATGAAAGAATTAATAGCTTTTATTTAAATTAAAGTAGTTATTTTTCTAGTAAAGTGTGGCAGAACAGTAGGAAAAAGCATGATGCTTGCGTTCTTGAGCACTACAGGAAAATATATACTGGGTCAATGGAAAAAGTTTGATGTAGGAAGGATTAAAAAGGAACTTATTGCAACTTTAATTATGCTGGGCCATTTTCTTTTCTAATATAATGTTGGAAAATTTATTAGAACAAATCTCTAAAAAGACAGAAATTCAATGTGAAAGTCATTATTTTTCCTTCCAAAATTCAGTAATGAGTAGTGACTTAATTGCCATCATGCACAATTATGCATTCCAATTCATCAGAATTCTTTTGGAGTGTATTCGATCCTCTCTTGGATTAGCTACTATTGCTCCTTGACTTTTTGGTGTGCTTGGAACATGCTGTTCGGACATGGTTCTGCTTGAAATTCAGAAAGGCTTGGATGCATATATGGGTGTAAAGATTATGGACTTGAGGAAAGGACATAGCATTGAAAAGTTAAAGGGAAGTTAGTTTTGCTTGACAGCAAATAAAGCAGTTAGAAATAATCATAGAAATATTGTTGCTGTGATCCATCAGATTAGATATAGGACTCTCAGATCTCAAAAATTTAAATTCGTATGTACAATTTAAATAGCATTTTGCTCTCAAAAATGTTCTGGTGTACTAATTTTTTTTTTTTTTATTTTTTTTTTAGTGTGAAGCTAAATTTTTATATTTCTACTTAAACAAGAAATAAAAGTTTAAAATATAACTCAGAAGCCCCACCCCAAATGTATATTGGAAACTGAGGAATGTAGGGTGTATTTGTGTGAATGCAAAAATACTCTCATGATATCTGTACAAGAAATAAACAGTAAGATGTACAAAGGTTTATAGCTGTTTTCTGTGGGAATCAGTTTTTTTTTACTAGAGTGATAGCACAAAGAACAAAATTAATTCATATGTTCTAGGAGTTATAGTGTTAAATTTATTTTTCATCATCAGTTTTGTTAGGTTGACATGTTAGTCACTGTGTTTCTCAACTTTGGCAACCTCTACATTTTCTTAGCATTGTTCTCTGAGCTTTGTTTTGTTCCCCCTTCCCTCAACTAGAGGCTCTAAGGAGCCATGACTGAGGCCTTTTAATACTTAAAGGTGGATTATTAGAAATATGGGAACAGACATTTTCGTGGGGCCTGTTGCTATAGACAAGGGATGATGGTTTTAAACTGAAAGATGGTAGACTCATAAAATCATAGAATAGATAAGGTTGGAAAGGACCTTAAGATCATCTAGTTCCAACCTCTGCTGTCATGGGTAGACTAGATATAAGGAATAAATTTTTCAGAAAGCGGGTGGTGAAACACCGGACCAGGTGGCCCAGAGAGGCTTTAGATGTCGCATCCCTGGAAACATTCAAGGTCAGGCTGGACAGGGCTTTGAGAAACCTGATCTAGTTGTTGTCAAAGTTCTAATCAATTGATAGGTTGACACATTTTGATTTTCTGCATTATTTTATATAAATGAGGTACAAACATTTTTTACACCTTTCAAATTATCCTAGAACTCTTCCTATTGTAAAATTTCTGTGAGCTAATCTAAAGTTTATTAAGATCAAATGAAAGACCGCTATTAATTTAAAACCTTTGGGTGAATCTCTTTGTATAATATCCAATCCAAACTGAAATATTCTAGATTAAATATATTTTCTTTGGAAATTAGTAACAGAGTGTAGAAAAGCTAGAATTCTGTGGACTTAAAAAAAAAAAAAGGCTTTAGCTGGTTTTTTTAGTTACATATTTAAATGTGTAATCATTGCTTTGTCGAACACCAGTTATCTAAGATATGCAGGCAATGAAGAAATGCTGTCATCTTATTTATCGCACTACAATCTCAAGTAAACAGTTCATCTAAGAGAACTTTTGTATGACTAATCAATACTGCTTTCCATCATTTTAATTTTGCAATTATGACAAGATTACTCTAGCTTGACCCTGCAGCTGGGAGCTTGTCTTTCCTTAAGGTCTGGTGAGTTTTAAAATAAGTGAGTCCAGCATACAGCTAAAAGTTTACTTGTTATATGCTTGAAAGATTAATCCCAAGCATCATAGTAAAAGCAGAAAACAAATGTTTGATCGAACCTCAGAAATTTCTTGTGAGAACTCTTAAAAGCTTGGAAACCATACAACTAAGTTGATTTGTCATTTTTAAATTATGATTCAGATGATTAAAAAAAAAGAGTGAGAGAGATTGCAATTCTTCTTGGAGTAATAGTCTTTTAAAATCTACCTAAAAGCCGGAAAACAGACAGATATTCAGCCGCTACCTGTTGAACGCACTTTTTTTTTTTTGTGAATCTACAGCATGTGCCAAAATATAGTTACTCATAGGAAGAAGAAACACAGTGACACACACTGTAAACGGCATGTTAGAAAGAAAACAATTATTTAATTTTCAGTCACTTACAAAACCAAAAAATTATTACTACAGATTTTCATATGGATTCTAGCATAATCAAAATTTCTTATAATTTATTTACTGTATTAATTGTGAAACAATATTTAAGAATTCCTGCACACATAAGGCAATGTTTTGTTGCAGACTCTATTTGACCCTTTCCATTACTGAAGAAACATGTAAGGATGGAGTCAGAGAATTTCCCCACATATGACACAGATTCCTTCAAAACTAGTCTCTCAGGTGGAAACCAATGTCATTTAGTCACTTAATTTGTACATCAGGAAATTTTCTGCACTTGCATCCTGAGTTCTTAGAGACATGCGTCTTACTTGGCCAAGAAGTCATAATAAATATAACAGTGAATATAGCAGTTATTACCAATCCGCATACAATATTACTTAACCTCATGCACAAAGTAACTCATTAGTACAGACAAATCTCATTGATAATACAGTTAAAATTGTACAGAAACTTCCTGGATTTTATCTGTTTTGTCTTGTGTGTTCTCACCCTTCTGACGTCCCTTTGGATCCTCAGCGGCTTTGGTTTTCCTTAGTAGGATGAAGATGGCACCACAGGGTAGTTATGGCGAACAACCAGCGGGATGAATTCTTTGACAAAGAGTATGATAGTGATGATGGCGATTTTCTTCTCCTCAGTCTTGGGTCTACTTGGGGTTATTTATACAGATATCTTTAATTATCTCACATATACCCGTTCTCTGGTTCCCAGTTACCAAGTGTTTCTGTTCTCTATACATGCTTATACAGTGATGTGATTACAAAAACATTTCCAGACTCACGTTACTGAATCTACTTTACAAAGCATAATATTTTTTGCATGTAAATAATATCTAAATTCTAAGTAGTTATGTCTGCACATAATCTGCACATACATAATCTTTAATTCCACCATATTTGCTACTGAAGTTTCATAATTTCTGTAGACAAGATGTTTTTCAGAAAGAACATCTGATCTTTATAATATAGAAAAGCTGAATGAATAAAAATACCTCTCAACCTTTTTCTTCACTCCCAGAATTATCTGTAGTCTTTGAGTATCCACTCAGCTAATTTCATACTTTACATTCACAGTTTAAAGTCTACTAGAGGAGCACATAATGTGTCCATTTCCTCTGAGCACAAGGTACTGGACAAGCTCGTTAAGACACAAGCAAGAACAAAGCAAACAGATGCATAAATATGCAGTGTAATAATTTACCAGTTTGTATCACTGTTTGTTGTGATTTAAACCCAGCTGGTAACTCAGCACCACAGAGCCACTTGCTCAACCCTTTCCCTTTTCTCCCGTCCTTGGGTGGGATGGGGAAGAGGATCGAAAGAATGTGAAACCCATAGGTTGAGATATGAATAATTTCATAACTAAAGTACATCATATTATATACCAATAATATTACTAATTAATTATTACTCTTACTAATAATAATAAAGGAAGAAGAAAAAAACAAAACCACAAGTGATGCACAATGCAGCTGCTTGCCACTTGCTGACCAATGCCCACCTAGACCCAAGCGTCGGTCCCTTCTGGGTGACTCCTCTCAGTTTATAAACTGGGCATGACACTATGTGCCATGGAGTATCCCTTTGGCTAGTTTGGGTCTGGTGTTCCGTCTCTGCTCCCTCCTTGCTTCTTGTGCCCCTCCTCACTGGCAGAGCATGAGAGACTGAAAAGTCCTTGATCAGGTTAAACAGTGTTCAGCAACCACTAAGCAACTAAGAAACTTCAGTGTGTTAATAGCATTATTCTCAGACTAAAACCAAAACACGGCACTGTGCCATGTACTAGAAAGAAAACTAACTCTATCCCAGCAGAAACCAGGACAGTGCTATGTTAGATAACACTGTAGCTGAACTACAGCATCTCAAATCAAATATTTCAGTAGAAAGGAGCAATTCATAACTTTTTTAAGAGTTGAGACAGAAAAAGCTGTATTTCTTTCTCAGACTTCCATAGATGTTGTCTTTTAGTTCCCGTGGTTTCTTGCCACAGGAGCCACTATCAGCTGCTTACGGGATCTCTCTGTGTATTTCAGGGAACGCTAGATGACCTAATTCCAAAACCAAAAAGGGAAAGAGGATAAGGAATGAGTGAATGAAATACTGTCATAGCATAAATTTCTTCTGCAAAAGTGGAAAGTGGTAGACTATAAAAGAGGTGATTGAACTGCCTAACATACCATGTAAAATCCTAACAAATCCTGCCTGGCTTCCAGCTCTCCAGAAGATCACGGGTCTCATGTTGGTTCAGCGTCACATATACCAACTCTGTGCTTATGTTTCAAATACAATTTCAAGGTGTTTAAAATAGCAGTAGAGAGACACCTGAATCACCAATTAAGTATTTTAAATTTGAAAAAAGTAGATGCAAATGGAATGAAATATGCAAATGTAATGTAGGAATGAAACATGCAAATGTAATGTAAGAATGAAAATTGCGGTGCATAAAAAAATTTCAGCTACTATAGGAAATTTAAATTTTAAATGCATTTAACATGCAGATGATACCAGCTTAAGAACATGACTGCTTGTTTTGCATAAGTGTCCCACCTAAAGTTCTGCTTTTAAGAGTGTACTGTCTTTAAGTTAGCTGTTTAGTTGTGACCGGTCTGAATAAATGACAATCAGAACTATGCACATACATAATCTTACAGACGTATTGCTGCTTACCTGGCACCTCTCTTTTGTAGTTATTATGTACTTGTTAGGTTTCATTTTAAACAGCAACAAAAACTATTTTGGCTAACATTTTTGACTTTTTATAGAGTTTTACATAAAAATGATACTTAAGTTGTGAGGTCAATGTGCTTTAGCATTCAATGAGTAATATTCAAGTATTAGGAGACATTGTTTGAGAACACTAAATTGCATTCTCTTTTGAAAAATTGCAATATTTTGCCAAGTGATATTTGTATTTTTTGCTATTAAAAATGTTAATTAATTTTGCATCCACTAAATTATAAATAAAATCTCTGCATTTTTCATATAAATTTAAGTGTAGCAACCAATTTAAAGAAATAAGCTGAACCTTTCTGAGTTCATACAGCATAATGATGATGATAAAAGGCACAACCCTGAAAGTTAAATAGTATCAAACGGTTCTAATAATGATGTACTTTTATGAGGAGCTGTAACACTTGCCATGCTAGTAAAATGCATGTTCATTTTAAAAAGCCCCTACATATCAAAGCTTTGCATATGTACCACTCATAAAATTAAATAATTTGGGATAAATGTATATTTCCCTTATGCTGGATATGCATTTATGCCCACAATTTCCTCAACTTATTGAGTAGCCAAAAATATATCAGCTAGACTTACTCTGCACTGCAAATTAAAATTTTATTCAAATTATTGGCTTAGTTTTATGTTAGGTCAGCAGACTTGCAAGTGGTGATATTTACCAATTAATGTATTTGTGTATTTAATTAATGTAATTAATGTATTTATTGGTTTATGAATAAGTTAATGAGAAAATTACATCAATATTAACTTGTCAAATTATTATATATATGTGTACATTTGGGAGAGGTAAGCATTTTATTAATTTGTTTTATTGTTAGAAAAAAAATATATTCTCTTAATCAAGTAAAACAGATGCATTTCCTAAGTCCTAAATAACCTGTAAAAAATTGTTTTAATGACATTTTTCATGATGATGCCAATGCCAAAACAAAGAATAGGTGTCTGGATACACACACAGATGAGTTGCTGCATATATATCGATCTGCATATACACGTCTTTAAGGGTTATTGCTACTTTTGCTCTTCTTTTTCAGTTTTCTGGCTATTATGCTGTAAGCAATATTATCTTATCACTTGGCTTTCATATCTGTCATGACTGTAAGCAATAGCATACCCTGGGTATTGCAGTGTCTTTAACAATGGTTTCAATAACAGCACAGGCTAATGAATCACATATAATAGTAAATTAAAACATGATCCTGAATGTATATATATATATATATAAAAAGCAGTGACTTTATTATTCCAATAATGGAAAGGAAAATAATAAATCTTGAACACTCTGAACCAACTCTCATGTTAAATCTACTTTGAGCAGGATATTGAACTATCTGACATCCACAGGTCCTTTCTGACCTAAATTTTTCTATAATTCTAAATTCAAAGTAATAAGTAAAAATAAGGTTAAACAACAAGCACAATTTAATGTTAATCATTAATAAAATGAATCACACTAATTTTGCATTTGCCACACAAGGCTAACTGGGTTCTGAAAGTATATCTGGATTTCACTGATGAGCATACACAGCTAAATTGTTCAACTTGTTCTTTGCACATTCTAACAGGTAAATACTATGTATTTGTTTGTCTGCTATGAACTCTGATGAGGTTATTCTTGTAGAATAAAGAAAATAAGTGTTATAATCTGGACTATTTTAAAAATCAAGTTTATATATATTACTATCATCTCCACTAAGCACAGTTTTCTCAAACTAATGTACCTTACCTCATTCAGTGTCCATAAAAGCCACTAAATTTTATATTGATTCCTTAAACTGTCATTTAAAAATCACTTTCTTGAGTATTATAAACTATATGCTGTTAAGTCAGTTGTCCTTTCCATGATGAAATATTGTTTGGAACAGCAACCTGCCACACACAATTTTATTTTTCAGACAATTAACCATGAGTTGTGGTTTTTTATTTCTTAGGTTAACAGGATTTCATCTTCCTCCACCTGTGACAAGTACAAAATCTGTATTTTCACTGCGCCTGACAAGTGACTTTGCAGTTAGTGCTCATGGATTTAAAGTTTACTATGAAGGTAAGATATTCCTAATAAAGATTCTGTATTTTTTTTCTCTGATTTTTATGAATCATAAATGTCTCACAAAAATGTATATAAATATATATTTATAACTTAATCAAGCTACAGTGTTTGCTTTTCAGGCAGTCATTTGGATACACAGACTCACATCAGAAACCAAAATATTTAAAACTCTACTGTGTACAGTACCGTCCAGATGCAAACGTTTTATAACATTTCCTCTAATAATGCCAAATTCTTTAAATTCTGAAAAACATAATCATAATCTTTCTGGTCCTTCTAATGTATGCTTTTTCAAATTAATGTCAAGTTACTCTTGAATTTCACTATATAATCAAATTAATATCTACAAGGTTTATGGATGTATTCTTTCTCATGTTTTTTTATAGGAGAAATGCTGACTCAGTTCTCCAAACTAACATTAATCTAGTTCTGTACTGAAGTTTTCACAATTGTCTATAGTTTTCACCCAGACACTGAGTAAATGAGCTGGCGCATGTATGCCTGAAGTCCAGAAGTACATAGCATTGTACGCATGTTCCAGGAAGGATCTTGTTTATGATCAAGCTCTCTTTAGTCACGTTTGAAGAGCTACAATATGCTATCCATTCATTTTTATTCTTTTTTAATAAACTTCTTGGCACTGGGACAATGAGATCTAGCGTGCTTATCAACATGGAGTACAGTTGGCACATATGATTGACTCCCCATATAATTCCTTTCTGTGCTAAAATAACGCGCTGATTAACAGAACTCAAGCTCCTGAATCACTGACATATAAAGGGGGAATTTTACCTTCAATCAGAGAAATCAGCATTTTAAAACAAAACATAAATTTAATACTTTCAATTTGATACTCGTCTTTTTGGAATCTGACGTTTCAGTTTGTGAAATTAGGAATATTAAAAGAGTTTACAGAATTTTATTTCACTGGAGTCTCCCTTCCTGCGGCCAGATCTACTTTTTTAAGAGATGCATCAAGACAGCTCCACTCACTAAGAGAATTTTTCTTTCAATTCCTATTTTTCTAGCTTCCTATGAATCTACCTGCTTTTGTATCCAGCTAGCAAAGAAATGAAAACTAATTACATTACATTACATTCACTTCACGCATCATTCCTTGACAGGAGAGAATAGTTGCATTTAGATGAAAATCGCATCAAGGCATTCTCCATTCCTGTTCTTTCATTCTTTAAGAATGTGTATAACCCTGCAATCAACATTTTCAGAGCTGGTTCTATGTAGCATTCAATTTTCAAAAGTTTGATTGCCCAGTAGCTCCTTTTTAGCTCCCTGATGAAACATCTGCATACTTAGTACCCCTAAATATCAGACCACATACTTCAGTGCTTCATTATGGATTTGCAACTTGAAACCTAAGATAGAAATGATTAGCAACCTGTCCCTGCAATAAAGAAAAATGGTACACAGAGATAGTGTAAGAGGGCAGGATGAGCAGTAGTGACATACATCTGAAGGGATTAGATGCAGGTGTGATTTGAAAAAGGAACATACCTTTCATAATCACTGATCATTTAAAATACTTCCCTTTGAAATTTTTGGAAATAGAGGACATAGACAGATAGTTATACGGGGTGAATTACTGTTCACTATCTTCAAAAAAAATCAAACCAACCAAACAAAAAGGCCCAAACAAACAAAGTCCACCAACATAGAAACATAGAATTATAGAATAGTTAGGGTTGGAAAGAATCATAGAATCATAAAATAGTTAGGGTTGGAAAGGACCTTAAGATCATCAACTTCCAACCCCCCTGCCATGGGCAGGGACACCTCCCACTAAACCATGCCACCCAAGGCTCTGTGCAACCTGGTCTTGAACACTGCCAGAGATGCAGCATTCACAGCTTCCCTGGGCAACCCATTCCAGTGCCTCACAACCCTTACAATAAAGAATTTCTTCCTCATACCCAATCTAAACTTCCCCTGTTTAAGTTTGAACACATCACCCCTTGTCCTCTCACTACAGTTCCTCATGAAGAGTCCCTCCCCAGCATCCCTATAGGCCCCCTTCAGATACTGGAAGGCTGCTAGGAGGTCTCCATGCAGCCTTCTCTTCTCCAGGCTGAGCAGCCCCAACGTTCACAGCCTATCTTCATACGGTTGGTGCTCCAGTCCCCTGATCATCCTCGTGGCCCCTCTTTTGGACTTGTTCCAACAGTTGCATGTCCTTCTTATGTTGAGGACCCCAGAACTGCACACAACACTCCAAGTGAGGTATCATGAGAGCAGAGTAAAGGGGCAGGATCACCTCCTTGGACCTGCTGGTCACGCTTCTTTTGGTGCAGCCCAGGATACGGTTGAATTTCTGGGCTACAAGCGCACGCTGAAGCCAACTCATGTTTATTTTTTCATTGACCAGCACCCCCAAGTCCTTCTCTGAAGGCTGCTCTGAATCTCTTCTCTGCCCAACCTGTAGCTTTGCCTGGGTTTGCTCCCACCCATATGTAGGACCTTGCACTTGGCACGGTTAAACTTCATCAGGTTGGCATCTGCCCACCTTGCAGGCATGTCAAGGACCCTCTGGATGGCATTCCTTCCCTCCAACATATCAACCAAATCACACAGCTTGGTGTCATCATCAAACTTGCTGAGGGCACACTCAATCCCACTGTCCATGTCACCAACAAAGATGTTGAACAAGACCGGTCTAAACACCGATCCCTGAGGGACACCACTCATCACTGGTCTCCAGCTGGACATTGAGCCATTGACCACAACTCTTTGCGTGCGGCCATCCAGCCAGTTCTTTATCCACCGAGTGGTCCACCTATCAAATTGATGTCTCTCCAGTTTAGAGACAAGGATGTTGTGTGGGACAGCTTTGCACAAGTCCAGGTGGATGACATCAACTGCTCTACCCCTGTCCATCAGTTCTGTAACCACGTCATAGAAGGCTACCAGATTGGTCTGACAGGATTTCCCCTTACTGAAGCCATGTTGCCTGTCATCAACCACCTTGTTGTCTTTCATTTGCCTTAGCATGCTTTGCAGGAGAATCTGCTCCAAGATTTTGCCAGGCACAGAGATGAGACTGACTGGTCTGTAATTCCCTGGGTCATCCATTTTCCTCATCTTGAAAATGAGGTTTATATTATCTTTTTGCAGACGTCAGGAATTTCACCTGACTGCCATGATTTTTCAAATATGGTCTCTTTCTCTGACCCCCCATCCTCCTTGACAGATTTGCAGCTGAGATGAAAGCTGTGAAGAAACAACAGAGTGCCTGGCAGATTCTGTGGAAAACATGAATCTATTGTGGGCTTTCTTGATAGTAATATAGAATCATAGAATCATAGAATAGTTAGGGTTGGAAAGGACCTTAAGATCAACTAGTTCCAACCCCCTGCCATGGGTAGGGACTCCTCACACTAAACCATGCCACCCAAGGCTATGTCCAATCCTGCCTTGAGCACCACCAGGAATGCAATATTCACAACTTCTCTCAGCAGCCCATTCCAGTGCCCCACCACCCACACAGTAAAGAATTTCTTCCTCATATCGAATCTAAACTTCCCTTTTTTAAGTTTGAATTCATTACCCCTTGTCCTCTCACTACAGTCCCTCATGAAGTGTATCTCCCCAGTATCCCTATAGACCCCCTTCAGATATTGGAAGGCTTCTATGAGATCTCCATGCGGCCTTCTCTTCTCCAGGCTGAACAGCCTTAACTTTCTCAGCCTATCTTCATAGTGGAGGTGCTCCAGACCCCTGATCATCCTCGTGGCTCTCCTCTGGACTTGTTCCAACAGTTCCATGTCCTTTTTATGTTGAGGACACCAGAACTGCACACAGTTCTCCATGTGAGGTATCATGAGGGCAGAGTAGAGGGGCACGCTCCTTTTGGTGCAGCCCAGTATATGGTTGGCTTCCTGGGCTGCAAGCACACACTGCTGGCTCATGTAGAAGAACATATTAATTTTCTGGTCTTCTGAAAATAAAAATGTGTATGAAAAGATATAAAATTATGGCATCAATAAAACTGCTATGCTGGGTCGTCACATGTAAACCACTACCATTGCATCCAGTTAAACTAAGTACAGGATAGACCACAGAAATACTCACTCTGGCCTCCGACCATCAATATCATAAGCTTCAATCTGTTCCCTGCATCTCTCCCTTCTTTTCTCTTTCTCACCTTTTTGACTTCCTCAATGTCAAGTGGCCTATTTGGGTTAGCTTTGGTACTGTTCTGCTCATAATTCTTTACATTCAGCTTCTCTATTATTTGGGAAAGAATACATCTGAGAAATACTCCTGTATATAGCACAATACCCCTGGAGAAAAAAGATCTTATGAGAGAAAACAGAAACAGTTTACTTAAAAAAAAAAAAAAACAAACAGATTTCACTTCAGTGACAATGGAAAATGCTGAGATGCATTGAAAATCAAGGAGGGATTTTATGAAAAACACTTGAGCTACAATAATTACCATCAGCAATTTATCATTAATTTCTGTTTTGCAACAGAGGTTTGCTGGCTGGAGTGAGAAATGGCGGAGTTACAAGTCTGTTGATTCCATACCAATTTTTTTCTGGAGAGGTTTCTGACATATTTTTTTGTTTTTTTTTAAATTGCTTTCAGGGTCTGTGTAACATGTGCAGGTATTAATGTATGAAGAAATGCTATACTTCATCCCCTACTTAATAAATTTGGTCAAGTAACAGGGTAGCTGTGTCCTTTTTATTTTATTTATGATAAGATTAGTTTGGTTTCAGGATAGAAGAATTTGATGCACTTTTCCATTTCCTGTTGTTCTAAGATACATTAGCAGCTTTGCTCATAGGGATCACAGGAGGGGAAATACAGCTGCTGAGAAAGAAAGCAGCATAGGAGCCTGACCTATACAGCAAGGGGCTTCATTGAACCTAGTCCTGCTTTCAACAGTGCTTCATTTTGTTCTTACTGGGTTATTCTACTGCTATTAAACAGGTAGCTGACATTTTTGAAATCACTGACTTCATTAACAGACCTGCTGCTAGAATTTATGGCCATCTTTATTCAAGATAAAGATGATAGATATTTTAATGCTATCCTATTGATCACTGGGGCGAAAAACAAAAAAACCCACCTTAACATATATTTTTATAGTGAAAACTCTGAATGTCCTGGTGATGAATTGCAATTATTTAAAATAGTGTTATGAAATACAGTTTTATCTATTTTTTTACTGCGCCACTTAATTTTAAACTGAACTACAAAATTGAATTATTAGACACTCTAAATAATGAAATATTCTTCATGCTTGTACTAGAATGATGCTATAGGATTTCAGCAATTCTGATTAAATTCTTTTTAGAGGGATTTGAGAGCAATGTTAGAACTTTCAAGACTGATCTCATCTTAATGGGTAATGGGTGGCGGGGGAAGGGAAGAAGGGAGCAGATGGTGTTTATTAACAGAATAGGATAATGTGACTTCTAGGGACATATCATGCATTTCTTTCCGCAATATGAGAAAAATTGGTAGTTGATGTACAGGATTATTGAAGCAAGCAGATGAGAGATACTAGTAGGACTTAAATGGGCCAGGATGTGGATGCTAAAAATAATTTTAGCAGTTAGTATAGAGTTAGAGAATATGAACAAATAGGGTAATCTATTTTTAGCTCTTCTGCATATCAGAATTATGAAATGCGGCCACACATGATTTAAATTTTGGATTTAGATAAGGTTCATGAAGTACTACTTGTATTAACCTCATAATATCACTACTAATGTCATATAAAAATTTAAGGGAGTGCCAATGAATTATCATTTAATATTGGAGTGGTCTCTATAACAGGTCCACTCAAAAAGTGTTTGCCAGGTTTGAGTTGTAAAAGCTCTAAGCTGTAAAGTTGTCACTAGACTTACTACCTGACAGACAGCAGACGTTATAGGCTTCTTTCCTTTTGGCTCATATTTTGCCATTGTTATTTTGGATATGACTGTTCTCTGTCATAAGATTACTTCAGCAAGTCCTTGGTAAAAATGGAATTAAACTGAGTGTTCCTAGTGTTTCTGAAATAAAAGTTCACAAAAAAAAGATAAGAATAATTAGAGATTGCTTATATTACCTAAATAGATAATCGAAACTCCTGTTTTGAAAATGAATCATACTAAATCTAGCAAGGAAACATATTAAACATTTGAAGGCAATATAAATTCTTAATTTTTACTTCTATTCAATATGTTGGTTAACAAGAAAAAAAATGTGCTTGAGTTTCTTTCTTTTGGCTGAATGTCTGAATATCTGCCACATTACCTAGGAAGTCACATGAAATATCTAGCATATCCTTCTGGCCTTGGAATACTAACTGTGGGTTTAAACAAACCAACAGTGGCTGTTTGTAGGCTTGTATCTGCAGAAATAAAATGATTGAATATTCAAGGAAATAGAAAACATCAAATATGCTTATAAGGCTTTGACTGTTGTAGCATTCTCTAAGATAAGTCATTAAATTGGTAGGTAGTTCTGAACTCCCTTAGTATAGGGAAAGCAAAAGGGAAGGTATGATTTGCAATATTTCAAAATTAATTTAGTAAATGAAGGGGAGTTATCAAATATATCAGCAAAATTTAGCAAAAGAATAAATAAATATCTCAGCTATAAAATAAGTTCATGATGCAAAGTTGGGGTTTTTTTGTATTGATGTGTTTCCGATTTAACTACACTAAGAGAATTGAAGTTGCACCAACTTTATGCTGTGATTAACAATAGCAAAATATTATCCTATTTTTAGTCTTATTATTTATACCTCAGCATCAATCCAGACAACAAAAAGCAAAACAAGTCCACTCTATTAAAAATTTCAAAATGTCTCAGATATTTTATCTGATAAAACTATAAATCAATATTCTTTCCCATGTATCATACAGGAATTTATAGCCACATGACATCTTCCTAGCCAATGATTTTAAACTTGTAACATTTACAAGTTGCACTCTGTCAGCTAATAACTAACATTATTACTGGATACAATAAATATTGGCCAGGAAAAATACTCTTTTTCTTCCAGTTGATCCAGTCTGTATTACAATACAGGACTACCACTGTAATCTTAATGCCAGAAGTGCTTTAATACAGAAGGGAATCACTGTTTATGAAATCAATACTAGGTTACCTTGCTGCTTATTAATTTTAAATATTTTACTTATATGTTACATCATTCCCACCACTCTTGTATGCATGCAGAAAGAGTAAATAAAAATAGGCCTGTGGACTTTATCTGGTTAATTTTTATTTTGTTATATTTCACCAATTTTCTTGATACTGCAATCACTAATTTAGATTTGTCTAAAGAGTAACATCTGGAAAGAAATTCAGCTATCAAGGACACCGAGATATAAGAAAACTATCACTTTCTTTGATTCCTCCTATCACTCTGCCTTACTTAGAACTAAGATGTTTTAGTTCTGATTTTTAATCTTCTAGTCCCTTGCTCTTGTTCTGCTTTTATCTGCTAAATTACAGGGCCCTTACTATTAGCATCTGTTAGTTCTTACGCTAGGTTCTTAAGTACTGCAATAAAACCACCCACTTCAGAGTATTCTTTCTCTTTAATAAAGGCTTTTAAAGTCTTAACATAAAGTATTTTGTTCCAAGTCACAATCTATTTTGTGCTAGTCATGCATTTTCATTATTTTGAGAGTGTTGTGATGTCTGCATGAAAAATGGGTCTGTCTGGTCAATATGCTGGTCTGGCTGAGCCCTGCACCTCAATCACCAGTTTGTTCTATCCTCTTATTAAATCCTTTTTTAACTCTGGCTGCAGTCTCACTCTTGACCCTTTGTGTGTGCGAGGGCTTCAAGGGCCAAGTGCCACCTATGGAGTCAGACTGGGGACGCAGGTGGCTCTGGCCTGTGTGCATATGGAGGGAGTGTGGTCTCAGTGCTAGCTACTGGGGTGGGTTGGGGGTGTGATGCTCATGAGACCCTTTTTTGTGTTTGTCTCAAAACAACTCTAAAGATAGAAAGAGCTGACAGCTTGTTATCACTTGGGCAAATGGCAGGGGGGCAGAGCAGGGATCCTGCTCCACAGAGGTGGTGGATGCTTTCCCGTGGTGTCTGCCCTTGGGCAAATGGCAGGGGGGCAGAGCAGGGATCCTGCTCCACAGAGGTGGTGGATGCTTTCCCGTGGTGTCTGCCCTGCGATCACGAAGATCAACTGCCCCGGCAATGAACTGCCCGGAGACAGCGACAGACACTGAGGCATCAGCAAGGGAACAGCGTGAGTGGGGCCTGGGTTTCACCAGATCCCCTGCGGATGAGTCTGCGCCGGTGGGAGGGGTCCAGCAGTGCCTGACCCTAGAAAAAAGCAAAATCGTCCTTCAGCCATGTGGTGGGCACCCTTCACCCTGAGCCTCAGCTGAGTCGCTGACCACAAGGAGTCCAACTGAAAGGACTATAAATGAAAGAATTTCTACTCGCTGACCAAGAAGACATCACTGTATCCAGAGGATGGTGATTCTATTTCTCTGTTTTCTTTCTTTCTTTCTTTTCTCCTTTTCTTATACTTCATATATTTTTATAAGAGTAAGAACCTGCCAAGACTTTTGTTCCTCCTGACACAGTTTTAGGGAAATTTACAATAAAATTACTTCTTTTTTCATTTTTCAATGTCTGGAGACCTTGTGGTTTCGCCTGCTAATGGCGCAGTGTGCTAAAAGATCAATTCCCCTCTTCACATGCTGGGCAGGAGGGGATAGGGGGCTCAGCTGCCACTCACTGGGGTGGGATTGCTGTGTGTCTCAAAAACTATGCTAGCGAGCACCAAGCTGGATCTGCCAGTGAGTAGGGGACCCATGGGGCTGGTAAGAGGGCCTGGGATGCAGGCAGGGATGTTGGGTGCACAGAGTTCATGCTGGTACTCGGTGGATCTGCTAATGTACGTGTGCTTGTGAACCCAGACAGACTCGTGTGCTTGTCCGCATGAGCGACCTCCTGTGCCAACACTCCAGCCAAAGTGGAGAGTTGGCTGCTGGTGCATTTTAAGTGAGCCCAGCAGGTAGGTGCTGTTGAAGGAAGCGCCTTGCCTGTGGCAGTCTGCAGGCAGTCATGTCGGTGTCCAGGGTGTGTTTTCCTGGATATTTTCCCTTATTTCGGTGGCAGGATTCTTACTCAGCTGCATGACTGGTTAAATCTGCAAATGGGAAAGCAGCAGTGAGGTGCATTGGCCTGAGTCAGACACCCACAGGTGTCTTGGGCTGACTCCAGTGGCTGGGTGAGAGAAACCAGGCCGCAGAACTGCTAGAGGCAGTGGCCATTATAACATCTCTTCACATGCTTAAATGTTGTACCCTTGGGTGAATGGGACTGTATTCTATTTCTCTACCTAATCCCTCACTGCACACCCAGAGCTGCCTCTCACCTTCCCACCTGTACTGATACAAGAAAAGGTTTCTTGTGAAGAATGAGGAACAAAAGCATTTCATATTACTTTCTTGTTGTCTATCCTCTTTTCTATTATTTTTGTATCTGTACTTCTTTTCATTTTAGTTCACTAAGAAGCTCCTTTGTTAGCCTTATGAGTCATTTGCCGAAGTCCACTTACCTTTAAAATAGTTGGTTGTGTTTTAAAAACATCAGCTGTCTCTGACAGCCCTTCTTCCTTATAATTGCTTCCGAGGAGATTCTGCTTAACAATTCCCCAAAAAAGTCCAAATGTGATGTCTCAAAGCCTAGCATCCCAGTTTTACTACTTACTTCCCAGCCTTCTGATCCAGTGCTCAATTTTCTTCTCTTCCATTTGTAATTAGGTTACTGTCCACTGACAAGACTGTTTTTAAGGGACCTCCTTATGAGATAAGCAAGTGTGCTTGAGGTTATGTTCTTCTTTGCCTTGATTAGGTGGTTTAATTTCTTCCCAGCAATCCTACTTCATCTTCATTTGAGGTACCATGATTAAGGAGCCCAGATCCTTCAGGACAACAGTGTATCTAGGTATTGGTCTGCTAGATGCACTTGTTCATAGCTAGAGCTGTTCTTCTAAAGCAGAAGGATTGAAAGGGATACCAATGCCATCTGGGATCATATTCCCCTCACTCTTCACCCTCAGAAATACACACTAATCCTTGATCTGCTTACAGTTTCCCTTGGCCATGTTATTACCATTCATGGGTGAATAGCATGATGCAGCAGTTACAAAGCTGAGCAAACAGAAATTGCTCTGTGAAATACGGGGTCTGGGCCACAGTCAACAAGCACACCGTCCAAGGATACAGTTCTGGCTTGCAGGCAGGGGACTGTGCCATGTAGGACGGAGTATCTAAATACTAGTACCTCTCAAACACTCAGTATTGAGGGTAACGTCACTTTAATAACAGTGTACAAAAGCACAGTTAAAGATAGTTTCTGCTGCAAAGAATTTGCCATTCTGTTTTAGGGAGAATATGTGATAAATTTATTTAGATAGACTTGTCTTTCTTGTTCTTTCATTTGCAAAATAGCATATCATTTGTAGGAAGAAAAACTTGTGCACATGTGATTAGACCTAGTGTTTCTACTGTAATTACCAGTTGGACTTTAGTTGTTGTCCTTTGGGTGCTAAATTTTCTTTGACAAATCTTGATAAATTAAATAAATAAGCTGATTGATTAGAGAGAAACAAAAACATGAATAATTTTGTTACAGGCAAAATGAATGAAAATAAATTAATTTGTTTTAACATCTGCAAAATAATTTTTTGAAAGTTAAAAACCAATGAGAACCTATTTTTTCTTCTGCCTTAAGTAAAATTTACTTATTTGAAGAAAACATGTTTCTCACTTAGTCTGAAAAAATCTACTTACGATTTCAATATACTGTTAAATTTATTTCTTTCAGAATAATGTTTGATAAGTCATATTTGTCAACCTATGGTACTATAATTTGTCATTTTGATGCACGCCTCATATTGAAGTTCAACTAAGACAGTGATTAATTTGAGATCTTAATTATATGTCAGCCTTTAGGTTTTTTTCTTGCATTTTCAATGTAATTTTTCATTAAAAAAAAAAAATTAACATACATGGCAAGTCTTGAGAGAAATTTCCCAAGAGATTATGAGATTTTCTTTGTGAACTTACATTCTTCAGCTACTGGACTGTCATATCATTAAGATAAGCACAATATCCTAACAAACACAAATCTTAAAGCAGCCTAATTTAAGATTCTTATTTTGATCCCATGTCTAGACAAGTAGTGAATGTAATCCAATATAATTGAAACTGTATTCTGTAGGAACTAACATGCTGCTCATAAAAGTATCAAAATAAATGCAGATCCATGTTTATAAACATCTGCTTCCTTCTTGCTTTCCCTAGCTTACAACTCAGTGAAATTTTGAATCAGAAATATACAATTCCAGACTCAGCATGCAATCTTATAAAGTCTTCAAAAGTCACTAGGAAACTACAGGTGAAGAAGTTTATTCATGATGAGAACATGCATCTCAGTAATACAGAACTGTAATCTGGGAACAGACTCATTTTATCATTTTAACAGATTTTCAAAGTTTTTCAGTTTTTTACATTTTTCATTCCTATTTGGACACTTGGATCCATAGTAAGATATTCAAACTGTTGGGCATTCAGTAGCTCCCAGTAAGCTCCATATAAATTATGTGACAGGGAAAATGCTTGTGAATAGATGAATTTTTTTTAGGTTTGTAAATTAAGCATCCAGTTATATAAGCTACTGACATCATCCAGAGCAATAACATTATAACCAGTTAGCTATGATTATGACTGTTTTATTTTAACAGGAAGAGAGGAGTAATTGCTTACTCAGCACTATAATTTCCTGTCCTTTGAAATTAAGCCAAATTTTTTAGAAGTTGCTTTTGGAAGATACTTGGTTTTTGATTTATTCTTGGCAGATAATTACTCATTAACCAATGAGGTCCTATATACAAACCCCAGTGTAAATCTAGACAGCTTTGACAGTGGACTAGATGGTTGGTGAAATGCTGTACAATCAAAAAAAAAAAAAAAATTGAAAGCAATTTTATTTACGAGTAAAAATCCCTCTTTTGGGTGGAAGAGCCGCTCTTCTTTGGTAATTTTGCTTTTCTGTTGACGAATCCCTACCTAAACAATATAAAGTGTTAAAAAAAGCCATTCCTTTATCAGATGGTTGGCAGCAAGCCACTAAAATCCCATGGAACATAAGTTGCATGCTACAGCTAAAAATTAATTAGCTAAGCTGTTTAGCAAAGATCCACACTATAGATATAAAAGGAAAAGTTGTCCCAAAATATTGACACAATTTTATAACTTTTTCTGTAAATGCAGCTCTACATTAGAAATGTTTTAAAACTTCACAGCTAACCTATTTCTTTTAAACAGAGGAAAAATCTTCATGAATTCTTGATAAGCAGTTTATGTAATACCCTAGAAGTTTACAAACTTTAAAGACATGAGTTCACTATGTTTGGGACATTTTTAAAAATAATTTTCTGAAAATAATGGCAATGGAATCACTAAAAGTTCATAAAAATATCAGCTTGAGTTTTGGTGCATAATTCTTACATATCTTCTTCTTACATTATGTGGTTTCCCTGCTATAAAATAGCATCTGAAGTGAGTATAGATAGGGTGACCTGAGAGGAGAAAGAAATCCTACTGCTTCCATATGAAAAATGATTAGGAGACTTCTTGGCATAATTACTGTATTGTTAAAGATTAAATTAAAGTAGTAGGATAACAAATATTTTAATTGACTGTAACATTGATGTCACTTTTCCCTGTTCTGTCAGTGTGTCTCTCAGGAATAAGTGTTCTTAGTTCTTTTAGGACCAGATATGATTGCCACTTGTAGCATCCGATTCCCAGTCTCCCTAAAGAGATAATCAACACTGATGCACTTAGTGGCAGTTAAAGAGCTGATTTTGTGATGAAGATCGGCGTCATCTGAGAAATTATTTAAAACCATAGGGTAAGAAAATGCTACTAAATTATGGCTTCTCCACATAAGCATTTGTGTCTGGGTCTGAATCAGTGCTGCAAAATGAAAGCGAGTGCTGTATACTTATTCCTCACACCACCCTGTCTCTCTAGTTTTCAAGTTATTTAGAAAGAAGACAGAAGAATATGATGTTTATAGACAAGTAATGTTGCAAAATAACAACATGCTATGTCATCTTTAATTACAGTGTAGCATTACTCAATACTGTACTTGTCACAAGGGCTTTTATTGCAGGCAATAAGAACGTGTTGCTCTGAGCATGAAGAATCTTCATGTAGAAAAATTTTCTACTTCCATTCACAGCTCTGCTACTATCACATACGAAATACGTTCCAACTTCATGTATTGTTGAGGTGCAAAGTAGCAGAGGCTTCTTACACCTCAACTTTTCCAAAGGCTCTCCAGTCACTTGAAAAGGTCTTCATACAGCCTTTTTTGTAAAAGCTTTCTTTATCAATAAAATACATTTATTTATTTATTATTAACAGAATGCCTTTTAAAGTATAGCATAAAATAATACCTAACAAACCCAAGAAAAGTTGCTCAAAACCAAGGAGTTTATTGAACAGAAAAAATAAAAAGAAGAAATTATTGCAAGATTATAATAGAAAAGGAGATGTCAAACTTTAAAATGGTATGACTGTTGCAGCACAAGAGTTTCTTACAGCAGTGTTGGTAGGCAACACATTTCAATTTTGACCAATGGACCAATATAAACAAGCCCAGTTTTCAGAGGGATAGCCATCAACTTGGTGATATTAAGCAAAGCAAAGGAATTGAAAAAGTAATAGAAAGAATATTATCTGAATTTTAATATTAAATGCTATTACTACTTTAGAGGTGCCATGGACTTAGTCTGGTCCCCAGCCTCATGTTCCTTTCTCCCTCTCACTGTATCACTCACAATGCTACGTAGGGAGCCAGATCAGGAAATTAGTAAGGATAAAAATGCATTATTTTGTTGCACCTAATGTTATGCGCTCAGCCTTTTCTCTGGTCCAGCCTGCAGCCTGCTGCATAGCTCAGAAATGCTAACAGCAACAGCAACGAATGACATTATGTATTGTTGATGGCATAGAAAAAACACTGCTCTTTTGACAACAGCCCATTCACCTTAATCTAAAACATTTAACAAACTGCATCTTGATGCAACAAGTGTAATGCAGAATGGCAATAGGAGAACATAACCATCTTACACTTGTAAATTGTCTCACCACTTGTCTTTTTCTCTATTGCCTGCTAGCAGATGTACTGAGCACACAAAATTGACTCTTGCTGCTTAGAAGAAAATGCGTCACAATATCTTGGATTCCCAAGATTGTTTCAGGTTGCAAATGCTTCAGGGAGCAAGTTTGTCATGTTTAGATTTGAGTCTTTCATGAAACTATTATACGAATTGCCTGTTGCATTCACTTGAATCCAGTTTCACTACTAGACAGACATGAAATGACAAATAAAAAAAAAAAAAAAGAAAAATAGCCTGCAAGATTAAATATGTATTACAGATTGGAAATAGTTACAAATGACAAATTTAACTTAAGAAGTTGCAATCTTAATATACATATAGCATTATTTTTTTCCTGAGCTGCCTCAATTTTGTGTGAGATTTAGGTCTCCCCCTAAACCCCTTTGGTTCTAAGGTTGGTTTTCCAATACGAGGTATGTCAGATTATACTTTCACAGCTCTCTTCTGAGGGATGGGGTTAGTTTCTCTTCTTCTGTCTCTATTTTTTAAAACTCTGTCCAGTTTCATTTATTTGGTAGACAGCATGTCCTGAATTTACGATGATCACGGTATTCATCAGTCTTCACCTCCAGTACTAGGTGTGGTATAAATGCAAATGAAAGAAAAACGATACTGTCCTATTTTCTGGAATTGGTTTCCTTTCTTGATTTTTTTTTTTTAGTTTTCTTTTTAATTTCTGCTACATTATTTTCTTAGCTCATTCCTGTAAGCCAAGCATGCTATCCTGTAGATAATATCTTTTAAAGACTGTTATGCCAGTTTATAAATGTTATCTCATGTGAGGGATTAAGTGGTTGGGGTTCATCTCACAAGACTTCCAATACACATTATAGTGCTGATGTCGATATTCTGTATCATCATTGCAGACTTCCTGCATCTGCATAGTAGAGGGGAGAGAGAAACAATTCCAGAGTGCCATCCCATTCCCTTTCTTGCTACTGGCTATAAAGTAGGCATAAATGGCTAGTACATGAAGGTGTATTGATAAGACATACTTAGCTAGAAGTGTAACACCTGGGTGTTTTTTTTTCTCTTCTTTGACAGAAAATATGACACACTGCTACAAAAATTACAAATTAACATTTTTCACCTTGCCAGACTTCCCACAACCCCTCCCCCCCCCCCCCCCCCCCCATCCCCCCAGTTTCATCAGTTTAAAGGCCCTTATTGTCTTGCAAGTACAGATAATGAGGAAAACCTAAGTCCTTGTGGCATTATTGCTGTGCCTGCCTTCAGGTCATATCTGTTGTCTTAAAAACAAATGAATTTCACATGAACTTCATATGGACTCTGTAGAGCATCTGGGACTACCAGCTGGTGAGCTTGCTGAAAGGCCACAGCAGTATTTCAGTTGAATTCACCTTTTCCTCATTAAAACACTGGGATGAGTCAGAGACTTCCATACTGCTACTCACAAACAATTTATCTGACCATTTTATGCGTTACTTGCTTGTGGATTGCTCTTCTGATATTAGCCTGTTTGCGATGAAGGCAAGACTAGATTTTGTCATATTGCTGAATTGTTCCATTTTTTGAAAGTCTGAATATGGGAAATGTATTATTCACAGAATTTGCTTGGGTTTGGTCCAGATTTCATGATATGGCCTACAGATCTAGCCTAAGTATGTGCGTTTCCATTCCTGAGCAAAGTTAGGACTTCACTGCAGCTCATCTTATCCATTGCTTCTGTTTGGTCTTGGAGAATAATTAAATTAATTCAAAATAATATAAATCAGTTTTGTTCATAGAAGAAAAAATAAAGATGAATTCAGTAAGTTAGTGATAAATTTTTTCTTACACTATTTAAAATCATAAAGTCATAGAAGTGCAAAGTACTTTTCAGTTTACTTTCTCTTTTGTAATAAATACTTATAATTGTTCTCATACCATTTTAAGAATAAAAATTTAAGATTAACATGCGTACCATCTTCTAGTTTTAATCTTTAAGTGCAGCATAGGAGAACATAAACATTACTTTGCATTTCCCACAGAACTTATACAGAACTCTAAGTATGGCTATCACTTGATTTTACCTCCAAATTAAATAATTCAGAAAGAATAGGTTTCAATCTTTCTTTTTCCCAGAAATGAGGAAATTTAACTCAGGAGAAATGTTATATTTAGGGACAATCTAAAGTAACTAATTAGAGGCAACAAGGTGGACATCTACTTAAAGTTACTTGGTTTTTAAGCTGCAGCAACAATTAAAGCTGTTTTATATTCTTTGCTATTGCATCAAGATGTTCAAGCAGTAAGTTTGTTAAAAGGCAATACCATTAGAATTTTGAAGCAAATCAAAGACTTTATTTCAAGGCCTGAGCTAAAGACCCTTCTTGCCTTCCCATGAAACATCATAAGATACATCCAGTGTTAATTCTCACTTTACAGAGAGGGTCATCTTCAGAGAAAAATAAAGCAATAGCTTTTCTATGATTCCAGTTGGACTCCTTTGGGTGTTTTACTTTTTTTTTTTTTTTAAAAAAAGAATCTCATAGAAATGCTATGCTGTCTTTTAAAAGAAAATGAAAGAATCAATATATCTTGTTCTTTTCATGCCATCCCATGGGCCTAAAATCATTTTTCTTTTAGTGAGTTATTTTGGGAAAACACCAATCTGTAATGGAATATTCTTTTCTTGCAATAGAATAAAGGTAGAAGTCTCATCTACTTGTTACAAGAGTCAACATTGCACCCTGCAAGCAATGGTAGCTAATAGCATATTAGGCTGCATCAACAGAAGTGTAGTCAGTAAACTGAGGGAAGCAACTCTTTCCCTTTCCTCAGCTCTGGAATACAGCATCCAATATTGGATCCTCAGTACAACAGTACAACAAAGATGCTGATAAGTAGCAGCAAGTTAGAGGGTGGGGGAGGACCATGGAGCACTTGCCCTCCAAGGAGAGGCTAAGGGAAATGGGCTGCTTCAGCCTGAAGAAGAGATAGCTGGAGGCAGGGGTGTGTTAGAGCATTCTTGAAATAAGAATCATATTTCCATTGAGGTGATTGGCAAGACACCCATCCTAACCAAAACTAAGAGATGATCCAGAGTGGTTGTGGAATCTCTCCTCTAAGGTATGATCTCCTAGTTGACCTCACTTTGAGCAGGAGGCTGGAATACAGCCCTCCTGAGGTCCCTCTAACCTGAATTATTTTATGATTTTATACTAAATAATCCACAGAAGGTAACAAAAGGTAATAATTTTAATTTCCTAGTTTAAAGTGAAAATTGAATGCACACTCCTGAAGGATTTATTTCTCTGTAAATCCAGACAGATTTTGGAGCTGGCTTGAAATACATCCAGTTCAATATAAGTTTACTGTCAGAGAGCAGCAAGACCTGGAAGACAAGGAACAAGAAACTGAGGGTCACTCCAGATGGGCTGTACCCTCTTCAGTCAGGCACAGCCCCACAGGGGCTGAGTATGGAGGTTCCGACCTGGGAGCTGCTAACAGGATCCATTGATACCCATGGCAACAGGGCAAACAATGGACCAGGGACGGGTGCATCAGAGAACAAACAGAAATGTGGCCAGGGCCAGGCTGGAGGCAGGGTATCTGCAGGGCTAACATAAGCTCAGTATGGAGTTCTGTAGATGTCTGTGTATATAAAGAAGCTGTGTAGCATTTCAGCCAATTAGAATATAATTGCATATTATGGTGAATTTCTGGTTATTGGGGCTTCTTTTAAATTTGATGCAACAGATACCAAGTGAAACAAAACTCATCATTGATATTGATAGTGACTTTAATTTTCTTTAAAAAAAATGCAGTTGTACCCACTTTGCCATCTGGTGAAATGAAATTAAGTGAATTATATTTCAAATATTTTAAAAATGTGATCAAGTTACATGTCATTTTTTGAATTGTTGCTGTGGTTTAAGCCCAGCTCTAACTCAGAAAAACCACACAGTCTCTGGAGTCTCTCCTCCCCTTCCTCCCCCCGCTCCCAGAGGGATGGGAAGGAAAATCGAAAGAATGCAACTCCCACAGGTTGAGATAAGAACAGTCCAGTAACTAAGGTATAACACAAACCGCTACTGCTACCACCAATAATAACAATGACAAGGGAAATACAAGGGAAGGAATAAAACTGCTCACTAAGCCACGACCGAGCCATGAACTAACTCTTCCGGGTTCCTGCCCCCAGTTTTTACATCCTGGCCATGAAGTGCTGTGGCATGGAATACTTCTTTGGCTAGTTTGGGTCAGGTATCCTGTCTCTGTTTCCTCCAGGCTTCCCCTCCTCCCTGGCAGAGCATGAGACTCAGAAAGTCCTTGGTCAGACTACCCATTACTGCAACAACTATAAACATCAGTGTTATCAGCACTGTTGCCAGGCTGAAAGTCAAAAACACAGCTCTGCACCAGCTACTAAGAAGGAGAAAAAATAACTGCGACTGCTGAACCCAGGACAAATGTGTAAAACACATTTCCTGATCCTGAAGGGCTTGCAAGTTGAATGTGTTGCAGACCATAAATAAGACAAAGGGCTAAAAGAGTATATTTCTACTTCAAGTTTATAAACCCAGATTAAATACATAAATTACATTGCCACTACAGAATACTTTCTTAGATGTTTTTTCTTTATGGAGCAGCATTAGCAATTTAATTAATTAAATTACATTAATTAAAGCTACATAAACTCAATGCAGAGAACTATTTGCATATTTTCTGCTATTTTTTCTGGCCAACTACCAACTCCAAAAAACATACATGTGGTTAAATGGTTATTACTATCAATAAAGAAGTTGTGCTTTATTCTGATTAAACACTTAATATCTTTACCTTGTGGCATGTTAGCTTCCTAAATAGATGGCATATTATTTTAACTTTCCTAGTAAATATTCATCTAATTAATACAAGAAGCAGAAGTACTTACTAGCAGAATTTACTTGGCTGTGAATTGTTTGGTAAACAGAACTGTTTTAAAAAGAAAGAGGAAAAAAACCCAGTGTGGTCCCTCCTCTCCAATTCTAGTATATATTACAATGTAAACCTCAATCCTAAAGATTGGATTTGTTTTTAATCTTAAATTTCTCTTTTTTCTTTTTTTTTTTCATTTAGTACTAGTAATCCACTCTGATTTACCTGGATCCAGTTATGTTGTCACTGATGTATTTCAAGTGAGAAAATCTCTAGTGCATAGTACTAGAAGTGCATAGTACTGTCACTAGGGAGATCACTAGGGAGACTAATTTGTAAGAACATGAGTTCACAATCTGAACCAAGAAAGCAGAGAGGTTGTCAGAAAGTTTGAAAGATTACAAAAGGAAACAATATCTGGTGTTATCAAAGTGCTCCAACTAGTGATAGGGTTGTCATTGAACTGAGACTTCAAGAAAAGCTGAGCAGTTCAAGAAAGATAACTGGATTATTGTGAACTTGAAAGAGTGATGAAAAGATAATAGGAATGGAAGGAGTCTACAGAAAGAAAGATCTCTTCAGTTAATTTGTTTAAATTTTAAAATAGAAAAAGGGAATTTGAATCTTAGATGAGTAACTCATATTCTGAATGAGGCTCAATCTTACAACTTTTGCAAATGTAAAAATAATTTCTCATATTAGAAAATCAGATGCAGTAGCTGAATAGCTTTCCAGTCTGCAAAAGATACCTGTCAGCAGGTTAGGAATTCCTTGTATTGATTACAAAGCTTTTTCTGAAAGAAAAGACCTAAATTTGAATTGCCACCCTGCTTGCAAGTTTAGATAAATTCAAACTGGGCATTTATTCAGGGTCTAGACTATATGAATTAACTTGTTATCAGATGCTCTGTAGTGGGTATCTCTCAATCTAGATTGTTGCATCTTGATACTCAACTTGCTCAGGCCATAAAAGGTTAATCTTTGTGGACTGGGCTAAGCCTGGCAGGCAGTGAACTGAGCTGTCTTCTTTACATTCTGTGACAAGCAATTTAGATAACAAAAAATGTTTAACTAAGAGTAGAACAGGTGTCTCTGTAAGTGAGATAGAACAAAGGGTGTCAGCCTTGGCTCTCTTGAAGCAAACTTTGGTAAAACACTGGTACACAGAAAACTTTTTTTAATATTTTTTAATAGAGCACTAAAAAAATAACTACATTCAACTTTAATTCCTTAAAACAGCAGTATTTAATGATGTGGACCTATTGGGTATCAGATCAACGAAGGAGAATAGAAATAGGTACAGCATGATAAATCATAGAGAGCTATTAAGATAAAGTAATTAAATATTTGCATTTATAATTTTATTCTATTGCATACTATTATGGTATATTGATTATAGTTCTTTCCTGTATAGTTCACTCTACTGAAATACAATTTTCGTACTAGTACATATTTACTTTCATATTTTTTTCCTTCATCCAAAGAAGCCAAGTACCACCTGAAATACCTTGGCTTCTCACAGCAGGAGTAAAGGCAAGATTCAGTTTGTATGGAGTAGCAGGTCCTATAAAAAAAATCTGGCTATTATACTGTGTCTTATTACACAACACTACTGGTAGGATTTTTGAAAATGAGGAGCCCTGGTGATGATTTCCATTAAAGCTTGCTCCTGTTCCATCAAACAGCTGCAAAACAATAGCAAACTTGCAGGTTGTTCTCATCCCTAGAATGCTACCTGCTACCTAGAATGAAGAACTCCTAGGCAATTGTAACTGATTGCTCATAGAATCATAGAATAGTTAGGGTTGGAAAGGACATTAAGATCATCTAGTTCCAACCCCCCTGCCAGGGGCAGGGACACCTCCCACTAAACCATGCCACCCAAGGCTATGTCCAACCTGGCCTTGAACACCGCCAGCGATGGAGCATTCACAACTTCCCTGGGCAACCCATTCCAGTGCCTCACCACCCTTACAGTAAAGAATTTCTTCCTCATATCCGGTCTAAACTTCCCCTGTTTAAGTTTGAACCCGTTACCCCTTGTCCTATCACTACAGTTCCTCATGAAGAGTCCCTCCCCAGCATGATGTTTTCTTCTTGAATGACCCTTCCAGAAAATGGAAGAATTAAAAAAAAAGAGAAAAAGAAAAGACCCTTCCAAAGGAGAAAAAGAAAAGGCACAATTAGCTATCATATTTGTTGCATTTTGGAAGCAATGTTTAAACAATAAACTAAAATGACCTTAGTCATTGGTGTCTCCTTCCAGAGTATATTTCAGGGGCTCATAAACCTGTATCTTACTGGAGATTGCAATTCGGTATCAGCTTGACATGGAGTAGATCAGTACCTTTCACTGTTCAGTATTTAACTTTTTTCCGAGACTGCTGATTGTTCTAGGTATGGTGACAACTGCAATCACTCTTATCTGACGCACTGTAGCTTCCTTCATACTTTTTCATTAATGTAACATTCATGTGGTGTCTTGAGCCAGCAAACTGGGAAAAAAACCCTCTCCTAAATGCTACTATAGCATATTAAGTTATTTTAAGATTATAAAAAAATGCATTTTAATTCTGCTACGAATGTAGTATTTAAATAATTTTAATAAGCAGTTTAAATTACTAATGAATTAATTAAGAGAACCATATTCAGATATGTTTTATTTTAAATAATCATTTTTATATAGAAAATTTCACTGTGGTGATTGAAATTGCTCTTTTACTCTTTTTGCAGGCATTTAATTAAGCCTTGAGAATTCTGGAGCATATTCTTATCAGCTAATGAAAACAAACTTTAAGAAAGCTAATTTTTTCCCCAAATAAATTTTAATTTGCTCATTAAATTCTTAGTGAATTCTTTTAACCCTTCATATGTTCTCTTTAAATTAAATCTATTTCAGTCTAATTATCCTCCCCTAGAATTTAGTGAACAAATAGGAAAAGCAAAAGTGAACAGTTAGCATTTGGCTATACTGACACGGATGAAAAGTTAAAAATGAGTAAATGAAATAGTTATTAAAGCCATTCATGGGAAACTCGCTGTTGAGGCTAAAAAATTTGCAAGATAAGAAAAAATGACTCCATGTCTATTCAGACACCCCCACCCCAAGTCTGTAGAGGCCAGGTGGGACCCGGGACGCTGTAATAGTTCATTTCAGAAACAGAGATATTTTTAAAATAATCTCTGCAGGGTCTGTAGCTGCCAGCTTGGCTGCCACAGAAAATCTAGAGAATTCTAGGTCACTTCTCCGCTGTGAACTGCTGAACAGAAGCTTTGAATTAAAAATGCTTCTTGTCAACATTTCTGCTGCCTACACAATAACAGCAGTAAAACTGATAAGACACTTCTTAAATTGTGAATGGTGAACTGTGCAGGCCCTTTCAGTTTTCAAATGCCTAAAGTCCCAGGCTTTTGGCACCAGGGCAGGCTGGAACCTTGTATTTTTATTTTCTGTGATCTGCTTGTGCGGATAGCAGAAGAGATGTGGTATCTGGGAGCACTACCTCAAGCTGACAAACTCCAACAGAAGTGGCGTTGTAAAAGAGGCTGGAAAGTGAGCTAGGCATAGTCTTTAGTAATCTTCCTCATCTTACCTTTCAGATTCCTTTTAGGTACCATTTTCCTTTACCATTTTATCTCCAGCCTGTATTTGAATATACCTACAAAAAGGAAATACCAATACTGACATGCAGAGTGAAAGACAACAGTTACATCTCTTACCAGTTTGTTCATAAGCATATTGCTTTTGCTCGGCCTCTACTTCTGTGAAAAGCAGGCTTTGAGCTGATATGCCATTCCTATCATTTCCACTATGAAAGTGTGGTTTAGGTTGTTAGATTGCACAGAGAACCTGGGCAGTAATTGATATGCATCAAACAAAACTTTCTTATACAGTAGCGAGGTAGAAATGTACATACAGTCAGTGTGTAAAGCAATCTCTTTTTCAGGATAAGTGGTTTATTTAGGATATACATAGCTATAATAGCCTCTTCATAAAGGTGACTAGGGAGAAATTCTTCTTACATTAGTCAATGACAGTGATGGACAATTTTATAGGACAGTGTTAGTACAATGAACCTTAAGCAAGCTGGGGAAGTGGTATTTGATATTTTAGTAGAAAAATATGCCAGATAAAGCTGAAACAAAGGAATTAAAAATGAAGAGTAAATGAACTGATATCTGTATATATTCTATTTTCCATTTGCGCTTCTTCTGAATGACAGCATTTTTTTTTTTGCTGTATCTGGACACCCGTCAAATTTTGCCTGTAGGTTCTGGCATGGTGTTGTTTAACCTGGATGGCAGTTAAACACCACAAAGCCAATTAATTGTTCACTAGCCCTCCTTCCCTGGCCTGTTATGGGTTGGGGAAGAAAACTGGGGAAAAAAATTAAAATTAAAATTTATGGGTTGAGACAAAGACAATTTAATAATACAGAAAAGGAAGGGAAAATACCAATAATTACAATAATAATGATAAAAGAATCAGAATATACAAAAGAAGTGGTACAGAATGTAATTTGCTCACCCAGCCAGTTCCCGAGCAGCAGTTTCCAGCAAGCTTTCCTAGTTTATGTATTCAGCATGACAGTGTATCATATGGAATAGGGTCAGTTGCCCTAGTGCCTATCTTCTTGTGCCCTCCAGCCTACTCACTGGCGGCGTGGTGTGAGAAGCTAAAAAGCTCTTAAGTGCAAACTCCACTTAACAGCACCTACAACATTAGCATTATTCGCAGACTAAATTAAAGACACAACACTGTAACAGCTTTTTTATAAAATAGAGAGGAATAGGAGAATACTGCAGTACTTTTATATTGTGTTTGTACCTTTCTCATTATTAGTCTTATTGTTGTTATTTTGTTATTTTTATTATGTTTTCATAGTGAATGAATCATTTCTTATTAATGTGTATGTTAAAAATAAGTGCTTATTCACTGAAAGATGAAGTTTTGTTCCAGCTTTATTAAAAGGTGGTTATTCCAAGGAACTGTATTTATTTTGGCATCTGAAGTCCCTACTCATATCATGTTTCTGCATATGTCTTGTGGCATTTATAAACCCATGAAACATATTTCTAGACTTCCAACCTTCATCTTTCTGTCAAAGATTATGGGGGTCAGAATGAATTTTGATACATTGCAAAGTAATAAAATCAAATTCTGATTCATCAGACATATCTGATGAAGACTGAGACTGTGTATCTAATTATATGGGACACAGTACAGCCACTTTCAGTTTAATGCAGATTAAATAGAAAATCCTATCTGCAGTATCTGTAGTAGTTATTCACATAGATGGAATAATTGTAAGAGGAAGATTTCTAATCTGTTCTGCTCTGTGTAGCTGGAGGACATTCTTTGATTGCATCTTTGAATGATTTAAAACCTGCATTATATGCAGAAAAACTTAATAGTGAACTAAAAGTTTTACTTGTGGAAATAAATGACAAAATAAGATGGACAAGTCTTCTTATATTCTAATTTAGGTAATTGAGGCTAAGAATTAGAATTGATTATGTGTTGGGGTCATCTCCTTAAATCACAGTTTTTTACAATATTCATGTATGAAGGTGAGCTAATTTATTTTACTGTAGCAGAAGGGAAATAAAGCATGGGCTAAACAAGTTGGTTTATATGGCCTCATTTTAAGGCTGATGTAATTCATTAAGCTGCTTAATTATTCTTTAAAGATGCTACTTTCAATTAATTATAAATGAAATGCTGAAGAAGTTCTTAGATATCTATGCAATAGATGTCTGCATTTATTATAGTAATCCCTTGTCTTCAGAAAGTCTTTTTTTTTGCTTCCTGGTGCTGTATTTTGCTTTGCTTTTCATGAAGGCAATATTTAAGCACTTGATCTAGGAAAACAGTAATGATTTATGCATATGACTATGGAGTAGAAATAGTTATTTCAGCTATTGGGCCGTGTCAGTCGAGAACTACTATCAGCTTTATTAATCACAACTTGGTGTCCTGGTTTCGGTAGGAATAAAGTTAATTTTCTCCCTAGCAGCTGGTGCGGTGCTGTGTTCTGGCGTTAGTCTGAGGACAATGCTGATAAAAAACTCATAGTTGTTGCTAAGCACTTACTGTGATCAAGGACTTTCCAGTCTCATGCTCTGCCAGTGAGGAGGGCACAAGAAGCCGAGCAGGAGACAGGACAACTGATCTGAACTAGCTAAAGGGGTGTTCCATTTGGAAGAGGCCGATGGCTGCTCGGGTTGGGATGAGTGTCAGTTAGCAGGTGGTGAGCGACTGTATTGTGCATCACTGCTGTTTCTTTGGTTTTTTTTTTTTGTTTGTTTTTCTCTTTTTTTCTTTTTGTTATTTCCCTTTTCATTATTATTATTCGTAGTAGCATAACTATTTAAATTATTAAATGGTTCATATAACAACCCATGGGTTTTACCTATTCTGGTTTAATTTTCCTTCCCATCCTACTGAGGGGAGAGTGAGTGAGCAGCTGTGTGGTACTTAGCTGCCAGCTGGGGTTAAACCAGGACACCTGGGAACCAAGTTTTAATTAAAAGGAATTATTGTGGCATGTTCACGTTTGGCCATTTGCCAACTTTTCTAATGGGTTATTTGGGGCTAGTAATGTTCCCAACTTGTTTGTTATCTCTGCAACTCAGGTCATGCTGACACAGTCAAGATCAGGAAGCAGAGCTGAACCAAAATTTTCACATTGAAAGAAAAATTGTCAGCAGAGATTTCACCTAACAGTTCCCAAACATTTAAACAATGGAAGCTGAATTTGGGTTACCAGCACAGGTGATAATCATCATAAGTGTTTTAAACTTCTCTGGCAAATTGTATGTATTGTGTATTAGTGGCTATTGCATCATGCTTTTTCCAAACCCAATGCATTCTTTAGTGTTTCTCCTCTTTTTCATGCTTCATGGGAAGTCAAAGGGCACGTAGTATTGTATTTGGGGGAAAAAAATGTAATCAACAGCTTGGTTAATTTTAAATTATTTGCTGTTTGTGAAACTGTTTATGGGAAAGCTTCTTGGTTAACAGCCCTGTTATTTTTATTCTTTGATCCACAGGGAGCTGTTTCTGAAAGCATTTTGGATACTCTCAGGATTTTAAAGTTCTGAATTTATATGTATAAGGGGTATAAGATTATAAGATTAAAAAGAAATTTTAGACTTACAGTTTTCATTGGTACAAATGTTTTTCCCTTTTTTTTTTTTTTTTTTTTTTTTTTTTTTTTTTTTTGAATGCCTTTTGCAATTGTTTTATTAACTGGAGGACATGAATATTAATTTTAATGTAATTTAGCAAATTAATATGCAGAGAAGTTACTGGAAGTTCTTATCTGTTGAGTAGAGAGTTGGAAAATAGTAACATATTTTAATTCACATAAAAAAACCCAGATGCATAGTCAGAAAATGCTGTATTTGTGTAAGCTGAGAAAGGATATGCACAAACTCACATTTTTCCTATTTTAGTTGCCTATAAAATAATATGGAAACTTTAAATAGTCTGGTTAGATACCACTAGAGCAGATAAATTTCTAATAGTGTAAGCATATCTGCATGATATATCATCTGGGCTAACTAAAGGCATTTACAGTATACACATATATATGTGTGTGTGCATATATATATATGTATATTATGTGACCTAGACACTGTAAACTTCTTTTTTTAGTTGTAGGGGAAAGAGGAATACTCTAAGAATGCATCTTGCCTGGTCTCTGTTAGTCATCTACATTAGGAAGCGGAAGTCCTATGCCAGCACCTTTCACAATCCCTAGCACCAGTCTTGCTGCCACCCAGATCTTATCTAAATAATGTCAATACAAATAAACAGAAGTCTCTTTGTTCCACATGGAGTACTTCTCTAAAAAACTATTTCCATTATTCTGGAAATTTAATTTCAGATGTTTACAGTAGGAGATTTCCTTCTGCTTATGCTGCAATTAAGAGTGATTTCCAGTCTTTTTCATAGACTCCTCTGAAGAGAATGCCTTTCCTCCATCTACATCACATTTTCCTCTTTCCACTGCACCAAAGTGAAAGCTAAAACAGTGATCCCAGCTTGTGCTTTGTGAGAGTAGTTCCAGGGGTTTTAATTAAGAAAGATCCTGATTAGAACAGATGGAAAGGCACTTATGCAGCGCACACTGAATCACTACAGTGTGTATGTACTAGTAAACCAAATATGTCTATAGAATGGGTGCAGACCCTACCAGATGATCATGTCTGCCATTTAATTGTCAGAGTATTTATTCCCTGGCAGGTTTCCTGCTTGTATCAGTTTGTGCCTTGTTACAATTCCAGGTATGACATAGGGGTTCACATGTATGCATGAGGTCATTATGGCTCGGGAAAAATATTAGGACATAAGATTTTTTGCCATGCATTGACACTGGGTCTCAGGGGTAGGGAATAGTTGCTGAGCTGTTTCTTTACTTTCATATATGTAGCCTCAGCCTTTCAGTTGACTTACATATAAAATGCACATTTTGTGCACAGTTTTACCGTCTAGCTAGTATCAGCCATATCTATGAATTATCTTTCCTTGGCACTGTTTCATTGTACATTATGTGGAGTTAAGACATGGAATGTAGCTTTTTAGATTTTTACTTTGGAGGATGGCTGTTTAAAACTTAGATAAGGCAACACAGGATTTGGCAATTGGTCGACTTTTAGATCATCACTGGATTTATCCTCAAACACATTCCAAAGACAAACAGCTAACAGTTTCAAAATAATAGCAAAAATAAAGGAAAAAATCATTTTTGCAGTGGTTTGGTAACATTTGTTGAAAAAAAATCATTTGAAAGCGCACAGTCTTGGATAGAAAGTAAAGTATTATTTGTCTTAAGATGAAGGGCTTTTAAGAATTAATTTCAGGATTCAGGAACAGTCCTTTCACAGCTGGAAAAGGTGCATCTTTATCCTGGAAAAAGGGAGAAGGTACATGACCAGCTGAGAAAGAAAAAAAAAAAATTAAAACATATGGTAGTTTGTTACATTTGAAAGTGCTTTCTGATTTATAGTTTAAGTTAATTAATATGTTTCTAGATCATTATAAAGCTTTGCTTTGTCTATTAAGTTTCACATCATAGCCATTAAACGTAAAAGAACAAACAATTGCTGGCGTAGTGTCATAAATCAATTGAATGCTGCTTACTAATCTTGATTTCATGCAAATCATTGCTACTAGTAAATGAATAATACATTGAAATAACCATAATTGCTTAATAAATAATCCCTTTAATTTCAGAATTTATATTATGTATAAAGCTACCTGATGGCATCTTAAAATACATCTAACTGTTGATTTGAGGTTTAAAAGCCCCCAACTTTTAGGATTTATCATGACATGCCACTTCTAACCTTAGACTCTGATTTCTCAACTCATTTAAGAGATGGCTGTTCTGGCATACACATAATAAGCAGTAAAGTAAAACCAGACAGAAGTAAATAAATGGGATGAGGGCAAAATAGATGGTAAATGCAGAGATATAACTGAATATTATTTTAAGTTACTACCTCCTTTTAATCTGTAAAATATATGAGGCAAAATCTGGCTTACTTTAAAATTTATACAAATGCAGAATATTCCACAAGTCAGCGATGCTGTTGATACTAACCTATGTTCATGAGCAATTCCCCCAGTTCGGACCAGGTTAGGAAAGCTAAGACCCACTTAGAATTAAACTTGGCTAGAGATGTGAAAGATAACAGGAAGGGATTCTATAGGCACACCGGAAATAAAAGACAGACTAGGGACAATGTGGGCCCTCTCCGGAAGCTATCGGGAGACCTGGCTAACCTGGATTTGGAGAAGGCTGAGGTTCTTAATGACTTCTTTGCCTCAGCCTTCACCGGAAAATGCTCTGACCACACCACCCAAGTCTTGGAAGGCAGACACAGGGACAGTGAGAATGAAGACCCTGGGCCCACTGTAAAAGAGGACCTGGTTTGAGACCGTCTTAAGAACCTGAAAGTATGCAAGTCCATGGGACCTGATGAAATACATCCGCGAGTCCTGAAGGAGCTGGCAAATGAAGTTGCTAAGCCACTGTCCATCACCTTTGAAAAACCATGGCAGTCAGGTGAAGTTCCCAATGACTGGAAAAAGGAAATATAACCCCCATTTTCAAGAAGGGGAAAATGGATGAGCCGGGGAACTACAGACCAGTCAGCCTCACCTCTGTGCCTGGCAAAATAGTGGGGCAGATTCTCCTGGAAGGCATGTTGAGGCACATGAAAAACAACAAAGTGGTTGGTGCCAGCCAGCATGGCTTCACTAAGGGGAAATCCTGCCTGACCAATCTGTTGATCTTCTATGATGGGGCTACGGAACTGATGGACAGGAGTAGAGCAGTTGATGTCATCTACTTGGACTTGTGCAAAGCATTTGACACTGTCCCACATGGCATCCTTGCCTCTAAGTTGGTGAGACATCAATTTGATAGGTGGACCACTTGGTGGATAAAGAACTGGCTGGATGGCCACATGCAAAGAGTTGTGCTCATTGGCTCGATGTCCAGCTGGAGACCAGTAACGAGTGGTGTCCCTCAGGGATCGGTGTTTAGACCGGTCTTGTTCAACATCTTTGTTGGTGACATGGACAGTGGGATTGAGTGCACTCTCAGCAAGATTGCCGATGACACCAAGCTGTGTGGTTCAGTTGATATGTTGAAGGGAAGGAATGCCATCCAGAGGGACCTTGACACGCTTGTGAGGTGGGCAGATGCCAACCTGATGAAGTTTAACCGTGCCAAGTGCAAGGTCCTCCACCTGTGTGGGAGCAATCCCAGGCACAGCTACAGGTTGGGCAGAGAAGAGATTCAAAGCAGCCTTCAGAGAAGGACTTGGGGGTGCTGGTCAATGAAAAAATGAACATGAGCTGGCTTCAGCGTGCGCTTGCAGCCCAGAAAGCCATCCATATCCTGGGCTGCACCAAAAGGAGCGTGACCAGCAGGTCTAGGGTGGTGATCGTGCCCCTCTGCTCTGCTCTCATGACACCTCACATGGAGTACTGTGGGCAGTTCTAGTGTCCTCAACATGAAAAGGACATAGAACTACTGGAATTAGTCCAGAGGAGGGCCATGAGAATGATGAGGGGACTGGAGCACCTCCCGTATGAAGATAGGATGAGAAAGTTGGGGCTGTTCAGCCTGGAGAAGAGAAGGTTGCATGGAGACCTCATAGCAGCCTTCCAGTATCTGAAGGGGGCCTATAGGGATGCTGGGGAGGGACTCTTCATGAGGAACTGTTGTGATAGGACAAGGGGTGATATGTTCAAACTTAAAAGGAGGAAGCTTAGATTGGATATGAGGAAGAAATTCTTTATAGTAAGGGTGGTGAGGCACTGGAATGGGTTGCCCAGGGAAGCTGTGAATGTTCCATCACTGGCAGTGATCATGGCCAGATTGGACAGAGCCTTTGGTGGCACAGTTTAGTGGGAGGTGTCCCTGCCCCTGGCAGGGGGATTGGAACTAGATGGTCTTCAGGTCCTTTCCAACCGTAACTAATCTACGATTCTATGATTCTTTGAAATCAACTGATCTACATTGTTTGAAATTTACTGCTGTGTTGATGCGAACTTTGTTTTACTTTTTAACACTTATGAATGTCATGGATATTATACCGCATACTGCAATCAGTGTCTTGAAATATATAGAGATGTGTGTGATTACTGATACTGTAAATCTCTGGACTTGCAGAAAATGAAAGAAAAAATTAAGAGTAGGTTTGTTCTTTAGAACACCATGATACTGTTATTTTTCCCAGCACCAAAATTACTTTTCATTATGAGAACATCCCTAAATACTGACATATAGCCAACTTATCCTTCCTTTGCTTCTTACAGGAAAGAGGACATTGTTACTTGTTTCACTCCTGTATTTAGAGAAAGTAGACCCTGACTGCTACTCCCCTGCCTCGAATAGTAACTTGGGTGCTTTCTGCCTGGTAGAAATTACTGCTAGTTAAAAACAAGGTCTGATGTTATTGAACATGAAAGAAAAATACAGAAAGACCAACAGACTGTTGTTCTTCTGCTCCTGCAGTGAGTCCGTCTTCTGCTGTGATCTATTTCACGTCCTATTAAACAGACTTAGAACTTTTGCACTTTCCACTATGAAGAAAATACATTGTGCCCTCAAAATATCTTGTTGCAACTGTAGCAACCTTAATATCTGTGGCAGCAGATTGGATAGCAATTTGCAGTAAATAAAGTGGCCAGGTGATAATGAGAGAGCTACCATCCAGAATTTGTACGTCTCAGTTTATGCACAAAATATGTTTAGTGTCCCAGATTCCTGCTAGAAGATGCATTTGCATTAATTCTCCTTTGTAGTAATTTTCCCTTATAGCACAAAATTATGGGATTGCTTAATTATTTTTATCATCTAGCAATGTCAACCTTTTATAAGGAAAATAGGAATAGAAAACAGATTCCAAGGAAACCATTAAAAATTTCACACTATCTTCATGTCAATACAAATATTAAATCCAATATCCTGGCCAATTACAGTATGAGTGATTCATTCTGCCAGCCCATTTTGAAATAAAAGATATTATATCTTGTCACAAGATACAATGCCCTGATAGCGTACTTTTTTTGTTATGTTTTATCAGTGACATCAGGATATTATGCTGAGTTAAAACATTTTGGAAACAGACAAGTCTGGAAAAAATGGGATTTATCATCTTCATGAAAACCCATTTTGTTAATTAATCTAAACCAGTATATAAGTACTGCATCATGAAGTATGAAATACTTTCAAGGGAACAATTAAATGATATTTCCAGAATGACAAAGCAATACATTTTGACCAAAATGAATGTTTTTGAAATCAAGACTATTAAAAGCTAAAATGCAGAGTGAGGGATAAACCTCATGTAAACTCTGAATTAAGTAAAAAGTAACTCTGATTTCAAGGAAGATGTAATTATCAATGCAGATACCAAAGCGCCTTTTACAAACTAAAAGCTAATTAATTTCAATAGGTAAGCATTCTTCAAATCAAAAATCAACTAAAAATAGATTTTAATCAAAATAGTAATCTTGATAAGAAATGAGCAAAGTCATAGATAAGTATTTTATGTAATCAGAAAGTTTGAAATAATCATATATCAGTGCATGAAGCATATGTTGATAATGTTAATTAACAATACAGACCCTTATCTGAATACATTTCATGCACATTATATATTCAAACAATTTATTGAATCTGTCTGCTGTCTAGTGCCATCATTACATCACAACTTTTCAGAACTATCTTTGCAGGTGACTTAAGAAAAAACAAATTTGTTCAGGTTATTTGCATTGTTTGTATTTAATATTTAATTTGAGGAATAGCTTTCCTTAACAATATAGCACAAGGGATTACTTAGCATTATTTAGATTTATTTAGTAAAGATGTCTGATATTTTCTGTTGTTTATAATGTTAAATATTATGTTTGTAATGAATGTTTTCCATTTTTCATCTAATTTTTTTCAATTTTTTATAGGAAAGTTTTATCTTACTGCTGAAAGCTCTCAAGTGGTTTAGAAACTTTATATATTTTCAGAGGTTATCTCGAAAATGACATGATAATGTTTATGCCTTTTGTTACCTTGTGTAACTATGGCTATCATACTGAAAACCTGTAGAAATCTCAGGTTTAGTGAGGCTGTCTAGGAAACAGGGAAATGCTTCAAACTCTGAGACTGTGGCCAGCATGGTTTCACTAAGGGGAAATCCTGCACCGATCCCTGAGGGACACCACTCGTTACTGGTCTCCAGCTGGACATTGAGCCATTGACCACAACTCTTTGCGTGCAGCCATCCAGCCAGTTCTTTATCCACCAAGTGGTCCACCTATCAAATTGATGTCTCACCAACTTAGAGGCAAGAGTGTCATGTGGGACAGTGTCAAATGCTTTGCACAAGTCCAGGTAGATGACGTCAGCTGCCTTACTCCTGTCCATCAGTTCCTTAGCCCCATCATAGAAGGTCAACAGATTGGTCAGGCAGGATTTCCCCTTAGTGAAGCCATGCTGGCTGGCACCAGCCACCTTGTTGTTTTTCATGTGCCTCAGCATGCCTTCCAGGAGAATCTGCTCCAAGATTTTGCCAGGCACAGAGGTGAGGCTGACTGGTCTGTAGTTCCCCGTCTCATCCATTTTCCCCTTCTTGAAAATGGGGGTTATATTTCCCTTTTTCCAATCGTCAGGAACTTCACCTGACTGCCATGATTTTTCAAAGGTGATGGACAGTGGCTTAGCAACTTCATTTGCCAGCTCCTTCAGGACCCGCGGATGGATTTCATCAGGTCCCATGGACTTGTATACATTCAGGTTCTTAAGATGGTCTCAAACCAGATTCTCTCCTACTGTGGGCCCAGGGTCTTCACTCTCACAGTCCCTGTGTCTGCCTTTCAAGACTTGGGTGGTGCTGTCAGAGCATTTACCAGTGTAGACAGAGGCAAAGAAGTCATTAAGAACCTCAGCCTTCTCCAAATCCAGGGTAGCCAGTTCTCCCGATAGCTTCCGGAGAGGGCCCACGTTGTCCCTAGTCTGCCTTTTATTTCCGGTGTACGTATAGAATCCCTTCCTGTTATCCTTAACATCCCTAACCAAGTTTAATTCTAAGTGGGTCTTAGCTTTCCTAACCTGGTCCCTAGCTTCTCAGACAACATCCCTGTATTCTTCCCAGGCCACCTGCCCTTGCTTCCACCTTTTATAAGCCTCTTTTTTCCTTCGAATTTTCCTCAGTGGCTCCTTATCCATCCAAGGAGGTCTCCTGGCCCTCCTACAGCACTTCCTTCTAGTAGGGATGTATCGCTCCTGAGCTTGTAGCAGGTGATCCTTGAATATCAAGCAACAGTCTTGGTTCCCGCTGCCCTCTAGGGCTATATCCCATGGAATCTTACTGAGCAGGTTCCTGAAGAGGCCAAAGTCTGCTCTCTTGAAGTCCAGGGCATTGAGCTTGCTGCACACTCTTCTCACTGTCCTGAGGATCTCAAATTCGAGCATCTCATGATTGCTGCAATCAAGGCTGCCCTGGAGCATCCCATTTCCAACCAGCCCTTTCCTGTTGGTGAGCACGAGGTCAAGCATAGCACCTCTCCTTGTCGGCTCCTCTATAAAATCATTAGACAGTAAAATATCTGCCACAGTTTCAAAGGCAAGTGAGTCATGCCTGTTATCTGCTTATTGTATGATGAGCCCTACAAATCTTAAGTAATTATTAAATAAGTTGTAACCACCTTGAAAAATTAATAAATGAAAAGTGTTTTTAAAAAAATTCAGTATGTGAGCACTCAAGACATGCCAGTAATTGTGTCACCATCCTTTACAGTATATCTTGGAAGCTGTTGACTCACATAGAATCATAGAATCATAGAATAGTTAGGGTTGGAAAGGACATTAAGAACATCTAGTTCCAACCCCCCTGCCAGGGGCAGGGACACATACCACTAAACCATGCCACCCAAGGCTCTGTCCAATCCAGCCTTGAACACCGCCAGCGATGGAGCATTCACAACTTCCCTGGGCAACCCATTCCAGTGCCTCACCACCCTTACAGTAAAGAATTTCTTCTTCATATCCAATCTAAACTTGCCCTGTTTAAGTTAGATCCCGTTACCCCTTGTCCTCTCACTATAGTTCCTCATGAAGAGTCCCTCCCCAACATCCCTATAGGCCCCCTTCAGATACTGGAAGGCTGCTATGAGGTCTCCACGCCGCCTTCTCAAAATTCAGAATCATCATGACCACAAGCTAGTGTGGTTTTCATAGCAGAAAACAGATAACCAAAAAAAGAATAATACAAGAAAGAGTGTGTATGAACATATAGATGTATGGATTTGTTTAATAAATCATACATATTTTTTTTTATTGTTCTTTTTCAAGATATCTTGTTGGAAAAAAGTTCTAAGTGGTTAATATACAAAAGGAAAACTTGTGTTGTGAAGCATGTCATATATATACTCAACATACTTTGTATGCATATTCCATTTGTTAACGGTAGGGAGGTATTTAAATGAAAACATTCTTTCTGAAACTGGAAGCAGTCAGCATTCCATGAATTAAAGAGTTTTAAGTTGTAGAAATACAGAAAGGATAATAATTACATTGTCAAGTGAAAATTATGTAATTAACAGCAAGTCTTTCAAATGTATACAGTATTAGCCAGGACTAAAATTTATAGAATGAATCCACAATCAATCAGATGTGAGTGGCATTTAGGAAAGAATTTTACTAGGAATTGATGTAGTTTGATTTCTTGAACTTAGTATTTGGATTGCTCTGAATTTCAGGTTGTCTTGACAACCATTTCTAACACTTTGTTAAAAACTTATCCTTTAGTCCAATTATGAGGTGAATAAGACCACTTCAGTGTCATTTGATACTCTGACATTGACAGATTGAAAGTAGCTGTAGTTATAAACAATAACTGGAATTTCTGGATACTGCTGATTCTGGACACTTGGAATTTGAGTTCTGGTGATGGGCTAGAGGGCTGTAGTGCTGAAAAAAGAACTGACTTTTGAAAAGCAAGCAGAAATTCATGTAGCTAATGATGTTGATTCTTGAAGAGTTCTGTGGATTGTTTTCCGTTTTTACCACCCTCACACACTGATTTCAGTAAAAGCTGAAGAAGAAAGCAGTGCAGTGAACTTAACGTACTTTAACATGACAAATAATTGCACTGAAGTTTGGCTTTGCATAAACAAAAGTAGATTTGACTCTTTTATTACAAGAAAATAAACCCCATCTGAGATTTTCTCTTAATAAAAAGAAAATAATCAAACACAATCTCTGTTAAAAAAAAAAATTAATAATACAGGAAATAATAATGAATTTTATTTCTTTATTTGGTCATAGTATCTTCATTACCAGGAACAGTAAGTCCTTAGTCATCTGGAGCTTGAATAAATATTCACATAGTTAAAGTTTTGCTGAAATACAACTAAGTAACTCAAAGGTTTTAGTCACTAAGTAATCTCAGAAATTATAATATTGGAGGAGAAAGCTTTACTTATATCAGTAATGTATCAATATCAGTAATATTGTCCTTCATAAAACAGCTGCTAAGGAAAGTAGTAAATCCTGATTTTAGTAAATCATCATATGTTTCAAAATACCATTTGTTTCACAAAGCAAATCAAAAATTGTAAACAAGTAAGGATTTTTATTCCCTACTCTCAAACTAATTTTTGGTATGTTACAGAAGTAATGTACAACAGTTAGCCTTGAATCTTTCTCAGTTGTATTGAAAAATGCTTTTAAAAGCTGTGAATTAGGGGATCACAATATAAATTTGATGGGCTAGTGTCCAATTTATCACCAGTTTGTAGATCTGCTTAATTAGGTTTTGATACATCTTTACAACATTCAACTCTGTTGTAACAGTAGACTGTGTATTTAAATCCTTCGGTAAAAATAGCATAGGAAATTAGGAATACATATGCTGATTCCAGTTAAGAGTTTATACATTTATGTCCCAGCATATTCTCAGTATATTTGTGCAAAGGTTGCTAATATAAGAGAAGGCAGAGCCTTACAGGACTTATTTAAATAAGTGAGGGATTTAAAATGGAATAAACTACTGCAGAAACAGACACAAAGGTATACTGAAAATTTTCAGCTTATAAAAACATACTAATATATCTAAGAGTTATTAACTCAGTTTTCATTTTTCTTAATATAAAAAATATGTAGAGAAAAGAAAATACACCCTAATGAAGACTTGTTTGATTTTTCCTTGAAACAAGGTAGACATTACAGAAATCACAATATTGTTGATTCTTTCTAGGTAGTGCCATATGTCTATTAGTACATATTTGATAAGGAATAATTGATAAAAATAAAGTTTTTCAAGATTTCCAGATGCTCATATAGTTACATATATTAGTTTGCTGAGCCATCATTAACATCCAGAAAATTCACTGCCTAAATTATCACATCTGAATGCAGGTGCTGAGTCCAAACCTGAGAAACCTGGAAATGCATAAATTTCCTTGTCCCCAACTCCATCTTTTTTTTCCTTATGGCCTTCTATTTACATTTAGCCAACACATTAATACAGCAAATATCTGACAACTGAGACACTAATTGCCGAAGTGCTCCAATTGTTAAAAACCTGTCTCATGAAAATAGACCTTTTCCCAGAGTGAAAACACATCTTTCTAAACTTCTTGAGAAAGAAATTAAAAAAAGATCTTTCTCCTTATTTTTACTGTTCAATTCTATTTTGCAGGGGAAAAATGAGTGTAAATCAAACTGAAATGGTCATCAGTACATTAACCTCTTTCTACCAAAAATGGAAAACTAATGCTGAAAATATTCTTTTTTGTCCATAAAGTGACATATATATTATTTTTCTCCTTATACATTAAAGTTGAATTCTATATCACATGATTGAACATGTCAGATATAGACTTGAGGGTACATTTCTGCGTACTCCTTACCATTTCACACTGTGTTAACAGCCTACTGGTAGAACATATATTTCTTTGATGCTGTTTAGCTCTTCTAGCATACCGATCTGTCACTCTTTAAAAAAGTTTTGCAAAGATCTTTGTAAGATATATGATCTTTGAGTGAGTTAGCACCACAAAGAACACTTCATATGGTCTGTCAAATTGATTTGTGCAGGACTGCAGCAGGCTATTAAAATTCTAGAACATTTTTCTTTTTCTCAGGAAAAGTAGAGGATATTGAAAGTATTTAAAAATGAAGTTGAAAGTGTGTTGTTCAAGTAGTTTCCATTTAGAAATATGGGTAAGTTCAGAAACATGACTGGCATGGTTGTATCAATATTAGTATCATAGAATAGTTGGAGTTGGAAAGGACATTAAGATCATATAGTTCCAACCCCCCTGCCATGAGCAGGGACACCTCCCACTAAAACATGCCAACCAAGGATATGTCCAACCCATCCTTGAACACTGCCAGCGATGGAGCATTCACAACTTCCCTGGGCAACCCATTCCAGTGCCTCACCACCCTTACAGTAAAGAATTTCTTCCTCATATCCGGTCTAAACTTCCCCTGTTTAAGTTTGAACCCGTTACCCCTTGTCCTATCACTACAGTTCCTCATGAAGAGTCCCTCCCCAGCATCCCTATAGGCCCCCTTCAGATACTGGAAGGCTGCTATGAGGTCTTCATCTGGCCTTCTCTTCTCCAGGCTGAACAGCCCCAACTTTCTCAGCCTATATTAACCTGTCATGTACAGATAGCCAGAGAAACAGTGACCTACACAGATGTTTGATGAGAAGTTAGTTCAAATCTTGAGTTATATTAATGAAAAACCTTTCTTTCTCCTTAAATTATGACCATTTCTAATCATTCCAATAACATTAGTCAAGAGGAATGACCCACAGCAGGTAACCTGAATGGATGGGGGCTAAAGGAGACTTGAAGGAAGAAAGTTAACATGCCTGTATCACAAGTATTACTTTGCAGGTGCTCTTTGTCACTGCATCTGTAAGATTAAATGCCTTTTACTGTTGATATCTTAAAACACAGTTATTTTGATACAGCAATAACAAAGGAAACTGTCTGATCACTGCTTCTGCAGGACTCACTAGAAATTACACATAGCCCTTCCTGATTATAAAACCTTTTGGGAAAAACATCTGTAAGGGTTCACAGCCCAGAGGCAGTAGTGTATTGAAACATGTTCATTGTTATATTACTTATTTTTTCGCTAATAAAAAGAATAAAAAAAATATAATTAAGTACTTTTCACAAAGCTCCTCAAAGGATAGTAATTCCCCCTATGGAATTACTTCCTAAAGGAAGCAATTCCCCCCATGCTGGTATATATTCAGCTTGAAAGCTCTTTCTTTTCTGTGGCATCATAGAATGCTATGGGTTGGAAGTGACTTTAAAGAGCTCTCTCTAACCCAGCCTTGAACACTGCCAGGGATGGGACATATACAGCTTCTCTGATCAACCTGCTGTAGTGTCTCACCACCCATATAGTGAAGAGTTTCTTCCTTATATCTAATCTAAAGCCATTACCCCTTATCTTATCCGTATAAGAACTTGTAAAAAAAGGCTTTCTTTTAAAAAACTTCATACATAGAATAACAGAATCATAGAATAGTTAGGGTTAGAAAGGACATTAAGATCATCTAGTTCCAACCCCCATGCCATGGGCAGACACACCTCGCAATAAAACATGCCACCACAGGCTCTGTCCAACCTGACCTTGAACACCGCCAGTGATGGAACATTCACAACTTCCCTGGGCAACCCATTCCAGTGCCTCACCACCCTTACAGTAAAGAATTTCTTCCACATATCCAATCTAAACTTCCCCTGTTTAAGTTTGAACCCATTACCCCTTGTCCTATCACTACAGTTCCTCATGAAGAGTCCCTCCCCAGCATCCCTATAGGCCCCCTTCAGAAACTGGAAGGCTGCTATGAGGTCTCCATGCAGCCTTCTCTTCTCCAGGCTGAACAGCCCCAACTTTCTCATCCTGTCTTCATACAGGAGGTGCTCCAGTCCCCTGATCATCCTCATGGCCTTCCTCTGGAATTATTCCAGTAGTTCTATGTCCTTTTTATGTTGAGGACACCAGAACTGTACACAGTACTCCAAGTGAGGTCTCACAAGAGCAGAGTAGAGGGGCAGTATCACCTTCTTCGACCTTCTGGTCACGCTACTTTTGATGCAGCCCAGGATATGGCTGGCTTTCTGGGCTGCGAGTGCACACTGCCAGCTCATGTTCTTTTTCTCATCGACCAACACCCCCAAGTCCTTCTCCACAGGGCTGCTCTGAATCTCTTCTCTGCCCAACCTGGAGCTGTGCCTGGGTTTGCTCTGATCCAGGTGTAGAACCTTGCACTTGGCATGGTTAAACTTCATCAGGCTGGCATCAGCCACTCTACAAGCATGTCAAGGTCCCTCTACATGGCATTCCTTCCCTCCAACGTATCAACCGATCCATACAGCTTGGCGTCATTGGCAAACCTGCTGTGGGCACACTCAATTCCACTCTCCATGTCACCGACTAAGATGCTGAACAAGACCAGTCCCAACACCGATCCCTGAGGGACACCACTTGTTACTGGTCTCCATCTAGACATTGAGGCATTGACCACAACTCATGCTTGTGGCCATCCAGCCAGTTCTTTATCCACCAAGTGGTCCACCTATCAAATTGATGTCTCACCAACTTAGAGGCAAGGATGTCATGTGGGACAGCGTCAAATGCTTTGCACAAGTCCAGGTAGATGACATCAACTGCTCTACCCCTGTCCATCAGTTCTGTATCTCCATCATAGAAGGCCACCAGATTGGTCAGGCAGGATTTCCCTTTAGTGAAGCCATGCTGGCTGGCACCAACCACTTTGTTGTTTTTCACGTGCCTCAACATGCCTTCTAGAAGAATCCGCTCCAAGATTTTGCCAGACACAGAGGTGAGGCTGACTGGTCTGTAGTTCCCCGGCTCATCCATTTTCCCCTTCTTGAAAATGGGGGTTATATTTCCCTCTTTTCAGTCATCGGGAACTTCACCTGACTGCTATGATTTTTCAAAGGTGATGGACAGTGGCTTAGCAACTTTATTTGCCAGTTCCTTCAGGACCCGCGGATGGATTTCATCAGGTCCCATGGACTTGTATACTTTCAGGTTCTTAAGGCGGTCTCAAACCAGGTCCTCTTTTACAGTGGGCCCAGGGTTTTCATTCTCACTGTCCCTGTGTCTGCCTTTCAAGACTTGGGTGGTGTGGTCAGAGCATTTGCCAGTGAAGACAGAGGCAAAGAAGTCATTAAGAACCTTTCTTTTAAATAGCTTTGTTGTAGGTCCTCACTTTGGTACTGGAGGGTGCTACCAGGTCTTTTTGGAGACATCTCTTCTCCAGTCCTCTGATCACCTTCATGGTCCTCCTCTAGATGTACTCCAACTGGTCTGTGTCCTTCTTATGTTTGGGGCCCCAGAGCTGAACACCGTACTCCAAGTGGGTCTCATGAAAGTAGAGTAGAAGGGCAGATTTTAACCCTTCAACCTGCTGCCTATGCTCCTTTTGATGCAGCCCAGGGTATGGCTGACTTTCTGGGGTGCAAACACACATTTCTGGATCTTATCAACCAGCACCCCCAAGGCTTTCTCCTCAAGACTTTCTCAATTCAGTCTCTGCTCGGCCTGTATTTGTGCTTTTCAGACTTTTTAAATCATTCCTGCATAAAAGAAATCATATATTTAATCAGAAAATACACTACTTTCTTTCTTCCGTGCTTTACAGTTCTGAAAATGTTTTCTCAAATGTGCTTGGGAACTTGCCTCCAGCATAAGGCAAAGCACATAAATCTCAAGGCTCGAGAGGTGTTCTTTGGGAAACGCACAAGCCCATGCGATGAAGGTGATAATAGAATGCTGAATACCGATACCACTAATGTTAATTCTTGCCAAAGAAAAATTATAGCATATACTGAAATAAAATAGCCATTACAGATAACTGCTTCCCAGGGAAAGGGCATCTGCAAATTCTTGCTTGAAGTGTAAAGGAAAGATGACATAGAAGTGAAAACTAGACCTAATTCTCTTGTATTTTGAGTAGAATGTTCTTTTCCTCCCATGTGGAAAGCTGGTTGTTTTGGAAGTACAATATTCTGTGTGCACAGTTCAACGCTGAGTTACAAAACAAAGTTTTATGTAATATGTTATTCACATGTTTTGTGCTTGCTGTTGATGAATAACCTGTAGCATGTGTGTAGCATTTCTTCACCTTAATATCCATTAATTGATCACTGTCTTTCCTGGTTAATGAATCATCATATAAGTAATTTGGACACAATCAGTAATGTATTATTTCACCTTATGCAGTAGAGGCATTAGGTCATAACGCAATTCAACACTGAAATTATCAGGGTAAGCACCATTAAAAGCAGAATCATGCATATATACTTGACCCAGTATTTTTAAATGTTATGTCTGTACATTTTTAGTGAAAAATTTATATTGTACCGCAGATGAACTTTAACCAAAGAGATCTTTTGTAATAAAAATTACTTTATTATAAGCCATTTGTTTCAGACCTTAAAAGTATAAATGTGGTTCAGAAAAGGGTCTGAGAATAGCACTTTATTATGCAAGATTTATATTTTTGATGTATTTCTGAGTCATATCATAAAAACTGAGAAAAATGAGGAAAATAAAAGTTTTCAGCTGTGTTCTGAATGCAGGATCTCTGAGTATAGCTTGATTTAAGGAAAAGGGATTACATTTCCATCCTGATCTGGAATGGAGATTACATTTCAGCATTTTGATAAAATATTTTGATTCACAATAAGTCATGTTGTACCTAAGAATGTAATATTTTTACTTTGGATTTATTTATGCATTTACATTTATTTACGAATTTACAACCTTGAGAGTAGAAATACATATTAATGACACCTATGCAATATGATAAAGGAAGGCTTGTGCATTTCTTAGATGAATAAGCTCTATCATATCCATTCAAAGTCAGAAAGGTGTTCTGGTTCTTTGTGAAACATTCATGAAAATACTTTAAAAGGAAGCTTGGGTTAAGGATTTTAAATTTCACTTGATGTGCTGAGACCTTGAGACACATTAAAGGGTAAACAGTTTATGTATTCTAAAGAAGATATTTTATTAAAAGGATATGATAAGAACATTCAGAATAGTAATTACAGCAATCTAGTCTTGACAAAACAAAGGAAATGCCTAACCACTATGTATTCTACTGATTGAGCAGTAGTTTCAACCTGCCAGTTGAGAATCACTATGAAAAAAAAAAGACCTCTTGAAGACTTTGATAATCATAGAATCATAGAATAATCAGGGTAGGAAAGGACTTTAACATCAGCTAGTTCCAGCAGCCCTGCCAGGGGCAGGGACAACTCCCAATAAACCATGTCACCCAAGGCTCTGTCCAGCCTGGCCTTGAACACTGCCAATGATGGGGCATTCACAGCTTCCCTCAGCAACCCATGCCAGTTCCTCACCACTCATACAATAAAGAATTTCTTCCTCATACCCAATGTTAACTTCCCCTGTTTAAGTTTGAACCCGTTACCCCTTGCCCTATCACTACAGTTCCTCATGAAGAGTCCCTCCCCAGCATCCCTATAGGCCCCCTTCAGATACTGGAAGGCTGCTATGAGGTCTCCATGCAGCCTTCTCTTCTCCAGGCTGAACAGCCCCAACTTTCTCAGTCTGTCTTCATATCAGAGGTGCTCCAGTCTCCTGATCATCCTCGTGGCCCTCCTCTGGACTTGTTCCAACAGTTCCATGTCCTTTTTCTGTTGAGGACAGCAGAACTGTACACAGTACTCCAAGTGAGGTCTCATGAGGGCAGAGTAGAGGGGCAGTATCACCTTCTTCGAGCTTCTGGTCACGCTGCTTTTGATGCAGCCCAGGATACGGCTGGCTTTCTGGGCTGCAAGTGCACACTGCCGGCTCATGTTCATTTTCTCATCAACCAACATCCCTAAGTCCTTCTTCGCAGGGCTGCTTTGAATCTCTTCTCTGCCTGGCCTGACGCTGTGCCTGGGATTGCCTTCATGACATCCCAGAAGGCTGATTATGACCAATTATTTGATTTTGCCATCAAATACAGTCAGGACATTAATTGTATCAAGAAATGGTATACTGCAAAAACAGCTGTGATACAGATTTTGGAGGGAATATTGATTTCTTTCAAAAGAAAATGCTAAAATAAAAGTTTCTAAATGAAAACTAAAGAATTAAGGCCTGCATTTCTGCTGTCAAAATGCTGAAACATTTAGAAAATAAGTATAAAGATATAACTTGAACTTTGTAATCATGTTTTTTGTAAACTGTGTTGTTAATGAATCATTTATGCCAGCAATAACGGTGGAAACCAGACTGAAACTTCACTGTAAGAGGTAGCGTGTCCTTTGAGAAAAAGAATCAAGTAGTCAGTTAAGTGATACAATTGCTTCAAACGTTTGTACTTTTAACAGAGCACTGTAATGTCTCCTAATTGCAATTCTATATATAAGCATACATATATACCAACACATACATAAACCAAGCAAATGTTTTATAAATTTATATGTATATATGAAACAAATGGAATTCTTTGTTACCAGTGATATACAAGGAAGGAAACACTTGTTACTCTGACAGGTCATGCAACATCTCTGAATGTTTCAGGTGCCACCTAGTGCCCAGCTCTGAGTGTCTAGTCCCTTTCATGACGTGAATACTGATTTTCTTTGTGCTCTTTTATGCCACTATCTAATGATAAATCCATGACATGTGCCATATCCACATTTTACACTCTCAATTCCAGTATTAAATCCTGAGTGACCTACTGAAGCAGAAATAATATTTCTCTTTAGAAAAAAAAAATGATAAAAGAAGTTTAAAATTCAGCATAGCAGAAATCTTCTGTCTTTGGTATAATGCCACAGTTTGTGGAGAAGATTAGCGGCAGGAAAACCTTGTCCGATAAGTCAGACATGAGTTTGATTACCCATGGACATGTGTGTTTATCCTCAGACTACATACTGGTCAGTTCAGACGACCTTTGTTAAGAGGAAAATGAAAAAGATGTTGCACACTCTTTTTCAAACTTGCCAGTCTCTAGTTTTATAATCATTTAAACAATTTAAATGATTCAGATTAGTGTTTATAACACTTTAAGAGTAAATTAACTAATTAGCATTTCCTATCAGTGCTCAAGTGTCAACTCTTACATTTCTTCTTAAGTCCTCTCAAGAAGTCCCAGTAGTTTTCCACAAAATGTGTTTTGTCTCATTCTGTTCTCTACTTTCAGTATTCCTATCATCTTGAATATAAAAACTATACGTCTTCCTAATATTTGTGTTAACAAAATGGAACTTGATTTTGCAAAATGGAATCTATTTGCAGTAGGAATCTAGATATGACAGTCCAAAAAATACATAAAATTAATAACTTTTTTTTAACATACAGCCATTCTTGTCTTTGAAATTTGTGTGGAGACACTGCCTATATGATGTCAAAGATATCATTGTTTGTGCTATGACAGCCTCCTTTGGCAGGCAGACTGCCTTTCCCTAAGCTCAATTAGCTTTCTGTATCTTTGGTAACTGTAAATCCTCCAGATAAGGACAGGCAATGAGGAATAATGCAACATTTATAAAGTACCTAGCATAAGGCAATATAAGGTGAGGCACTGAGGAGTCAGTGGAATGACAATAAGTATACTATGATACATATATATAAAACAATATGTATCTATCAATGATATAATGTTCTTGCCATAAAAATTCAAGATTTGAAGATGAAATTATTTTGTATGACTTTTGAGGGGCATAGTAAGAAACACATATTGCAGAAGGAATAGTGATACGGTACAGGTTTTAGGATTATATTTTATTTTAGATTGTCCTGGGCTCTGAAATTATCCTAGCTCTGTAATTACAAAAGCCTCTTCCAAGCTGCCTACAGAATACAGCTATGCCGAAAAATGTGCTCAAAATCACTGTAGTCTAAATGGAAGAATCCTGTTATGACTCATAAATAGAATCATAGAATCACAGAATACTTAGGGTTGGAAAGTACATTAAGATCCAACACCCCTGCCAGGGGCAGGGACACCTCCCACTAAAACATGCCAACCAAGGATATGTCCAACCCATCCTTGAACACTGCCAGCGATGGAGCATTCACAACTTCCCTGGGCAACCCATTCCAGTGCCCCACCACCCTTACAGTAAAGAATTTCTTCCTCATATCCAATCTAAACTTCCCCTGTTTAAGTTTGAACCCGTTACCCTTTGTCCTATCACTACAGTCCCTAATGAAGAGTCCCTCATCAGCATCCCTATAGGCCCCCTTCAGAAACTGGAAGGCTGCTATGAGGTCTCCATCTGGCCTTCTCTTCTCCAGGCTGAACAGCCCCAACTTTCTCAGCCTATCTTCATACGGGAGGTGCTCCAGTCCCCTCATCATCCTCGTGGCCCTCCTCTGGACGTATTCCAACAGTTCCATAGCCTTTTTATGTTGAGAACGCAATACTCCAAGTGAGGTCTCATGAGAGCAGAGTAGAGGGGCAGGATCACCTCCCTCGACCTGCTGGTCACGCCCCTTTTGATGCAGCCCAGGATGCAGTTGGCTTTCTGGGCTGCAAGCGCATGCTGAATCCAGCTCATGTTCAGTTTTTCATCAACCAACACCCCCAAGTCCTTCTCTGAAGGGCTGCTCTCAATCTCTTCTCTGCCCAACCTTAGCTGTGACTGGGATTGCTCTGACCCAGCTGTAGGACCTTGCACTTGTCATGGTAAAACTTCATCAGGTTGGCATCAGCCCACCTCACAAGCATGTCAAAGTCCCTCTGGATGGCATTCCTTCCCTCCAACGTATCAACCGAACCATACAGCTTGGTGTCATCGGTAAACTTGCTGAGGGCTCACTCAATCCCACTGTCCATGTCACCGACAATGATGTTGAAATATGGATGTATCTACATTGCCATTGCATGGTAAGCAGGGTGCATCTGTCTAGGCTTTACCTGGGAAGTTGAAGAATGACCACATATGACAGATACAGTACCTCAGGCCTTGGACTATACTCATGACATTGTATATTTTAAGAACACAGTGTGGATGGAGCAATCTCTGTGACACTTTCAGCTCTACACCCATTCCAAAACTTCATGTAGTCTCCAGGTCTCTTTCTCAGTCCATACACTACATGAATTTACCTTCCAGCCATACTCACAGTTTAACTGGTGCCCTCAGCTGCTGGACAAGAATTTCCTGCAGATAAAGCTTTATTCAAAGTCAAGTGGAATTTGTAAAGGGTGTTGTTAATTCTAGAACTGTCCTAGAAACTATTCAGTCTTTACCTGTTTGTCATTCCTTTCAGCTAACATTTTAGAAGTATATCTAATGGTAAAATATCAGATTTAACCACTGCTACTGAAGCGCATAGTCATCTTTCTGTTCGTTTCACTTGGTGCTGGAGTATGCTGTTAAATGGCAAAATTGGAGACTACCATTTTATTTTACATGGTCTTTCAGCTCTTTAGTGCTGTTCTGTGTCTTTGGCTGATTTAAACAGACATTCTAAACAGTGCATTTCATGTGAAGGGAATGCATGGCAAACCCTCAACCATTTCTTGCATTACATTTGTCATGCTCACTGTATCAATGTGGTATTTATCACTTGTCTCCTTCACATATCCTGGAGGGTTTATTTCTTTACTTCCTACTGCTATTGTTCCCTTGCTGGTAGAAGAATTCTATTAATACAGTTCTAATTATACTGAAATGGTTTGTTCTTAATGAAAGTAGCATGCGACTTTGTCATGGGTTCAGCAGCAGCAGTTATTTTTCTCCTTCTTGGCAGCTGGTGCAGCGCTGTGTTTTTGACTTTCGGCCTGGGAACAGCGTTGATAACACCAGTGTTTCGGTTACTGCTTAGTGATAATTTGGTCTGGCCAAGGACTTTCTGAGTTTCATGCTCTGCCAGGGAGGAGGGGAAGCCGGGAGGAAGCAGAGACAGGACACCTGACCCAAACTGACCAAAGAGGCTATTCCATACCACAGCACGTCTTGTCCAGGATGTAAAAATGGAGAGCAGAGACCTGGAAGGGTGGGGGGTGCACTGCATGGTCGGGCTTGGTTTTAGGTGGTGAGAATTGTATTCTTTCCTTGTATTTGCCTTGTCATTATTATTATTGGTGGTAGCAGTAGTGATTTGTGTTATACTTTAGTTACTAAACTGTTCTTATCTCAACCGGTGGGAGTTGCATTCTTTTCGATTCTCCTTCCCATCCCTCCGGGAGCAGGGGGAAGTGAGTGAGAGAGAGAGTCTGCGTGAGTTAGTCTTAAACCATGACAGACTTTAAAGCCATAAATAGTAACATTCTTGTGTTACTTGCAAAGAAGGCAAATGCAGTGACTGTTTCAATGAACTTACAATCAAAATCAAACTGAATATAAAAATCTGCATTTAAAGTTCCCTCAGGGCACAGTTTTAAAAGCCACCCTTATACTAAAGAGTTGTTCTGCACTAGATAATTAAGTTCCTCTGTCATTTTTTGGCATTAAATTCATTTCAAAGGGAAGAAAAAGATCAAATTTATGTCATTCATTAAAAGATATTTAAGAAACTATGCAATGTGATTAGCTGTATTATCTTTAGTCAACAGTAGAGACACTCAGTGAGGTTGCTATTGCAAAGATATTTCTCTATTAAGAAAGAGCAATTAACAACAAGAGAAGAAACAACACATTTTATCTTGTTTTCCTTTTAGGACCACCCCCCCCCCCCCAAAAAAAAAAAATCTTTCTCACACTTCCTCTCGCCTGCTATGAATGTGGATTTCAGAAGAGTGGCTCTTTGTTCTGCACTTGTATCTTGAGACAAGGGATGTTAAAATCGAGGAATAACCACTTTTATTTTTCAGTTGCTACAAAGGTGTCGTGGTTTAAGCCCCTCACGCAGTTTCTTCGCTCACTCCCCCCTCTTTCTTCCTCAGTCCTGGGGGGATGGAGAGGAGAATAGAAAGAATGCAACTCCCACAGGTTGAGATAAGAACAGTTTAGTAACTAAGGTATAACACAAACCACTACTGCTACCACCAATAATAACAATGACAAGAGAAATGCAAAGAAAGAGAATACAACCGCTCACCACATAAAACCAGCCCTACCAAACAGTGCACCCCCACCCTTCCGGGTCTCTGCCTTTAGTTTTCACATCCTGGGCATGACGTGCTGTGGTATGGAATAACCTCTTTGGTCAGTTTGGGTCAGGTGTCCTGTCTCTGCTTCCTCCTGGCTTCCCCTCCTCCCTGGCAGAGCACGAGACTCAGAAAGTCCTTTGTCAGACCAAAACATTACCAAGCAGTAACTGAAAACACTGGTGTTATCAGCGCTGTTCCCAGGCCGAAAATCAAAAAAACAGCGCTGCACCAGCTACCAAGAAGGAGAAAAATGGCTGCTACTGCTGAACCTATGACAAAAGGAGAGACCTAGATTTTTGGGGAGTGGATTTTTTCCCATTTGATCCCTCTTAATTAATCTGTATTGCTTCTTTCTTTGGTGTCTGAAGCATACATATTTGTGCAGTTAAATTGCAACTTAGATACTAAGTTTTGTTTTTTTTTTCTTCACTGCACTGATATTGCCTACTAGATATTTTTCTTGTGGTTTCTCTCACTCTGTACACTCAAGTGGGGTTGGTATGTACATTTCAATATGTGTGTAGGAAGATAATGTTGTTTCTATACTCATAAGTTAATTCTTCTAGTCCCTTTTAGATCTAAATCTAGGCCATACTTACTCATATATGCAGAGCAATGTGAATAAGAACAGAATAGAAAAGAAAGTTAACAAAATACATGTTTTTGAGACAAAAAGCAGAATATTATGAGGTAGGAATTATGCATCAGAATTACTATTTTAGTTTCTAGCACCTTTGAAAAATTATATGCATCTAAATTGTACGCTTAGAAGATTTGATTTTTGTGAATTTTGGGCAAGTGAATTTCGGGCTAGTGAATTTCAGGCCACTTCATACTCTTACAAATGTATCAGTGTTCCTAATATTTGTGAATCTTTAAATGTATAGTACTTTATACACGTACTACATGCAGCACTTCTGAAATCAGTCTTCAGTACCAAAACATTCTTGCTTGTCAGTAAGAAGAACTACATATGTGCTGCTTTTCTAAGGGGTATGTGTGTACAACTGTGTTCTTGTATTGCCAGTTACACCAAGACCTGTACCAAAAGATGACTGGAATGGTCCCTAGAATGGCATATTACTTAGAATCATAGAATGGTTAGGGGTGGAAAGGGCTTTAAGATCATGAAGTTCCAACCCCCCTGTCATGGGCAGGGACACACCATGTCAGCCGAGGCCTTAAACACGGTCACACAACTTCTTTGGGCAGTCATTCCAGTGCCTCACCACCCTCACAGGAAAGAAGTTCTTCATAATATCTAACCTGAACTTTTTGTTTAAGATTAAAAGTTTCACTTGAACTATACTCAGGTTCGCCTGGCAGAGGAATTACTGTTTGAAATAGTAGACATGAGTGAACAAACAGCCTAGGACTAGTGCCATGCAGTAATACAGGGTAATATCCAAATGAATAGTGTAGGAATACCATGATCATCCAATTTCAAAAGTAAAATATAAAACAATTAGCCTCTATTGGGGTACGTCATAGGATTTTCAGGGAATGAATACTCATGAAGATATGCAGTTGATATTGACAGTGTTTCGTACTTTAGGTTGGAAAAAATAGGACAATAATGCTTTGCAATAGCTATGAGCAGAAATTGTGAAAAAGACACGGTTCAGTAATTTAAAAAAAGACAAAGTTTTTTATGTTCCTAAATTTTGAATCAAATTTAGCATGTGAAGAACATTGATCTTCAGCAAAGAATATACAAGTATTTTTCACCAAGCTGAATGCAATGTAAACACCATTTTTTTTTATTGAAACATTTGGAAATACTTGTTCTGGACATCATATTATAAATATCATGCTCAAGCAGTTTATGGAGGAGAGGTGCTATTCTTGCTTTAATAAAGAACACTAAAAAAAATAAAATCCTGACATAAAATCTGAATAAAAAGAAAGTAAATTTGAAATTTCAATGTATGGCTATGATTTGAACAAATGCTGAGAAAAAGAATCTCCACTTGTCCTAGCCATGTTTTTGAAAGCATTGTCACAAAGACATGATATTTAATGTGATTTAATTTGACTAGATTATTAATTAGTATTTATAAGTGGCTGAATTTTGGATAATCAAACCCTTTAAACAAGTGTCTATTTCTGCTAAGCAGAAGTCTCTGAGGCATATTTTAGCCACAGTCTTTGAAAAGAATTTCCATTGACATTAATAAGAATTAATGAAATAGAAACTTGCTGAAAAACATTACAGGGTATTTTGACCTCAGTGTTTAATCATCATGTGAGTTAATATGTATGTCATTTACAGGTGAAATATTTTTTTAAAAAAATATTTTGGTTTTACAGAAGCAAATAATGCACATGATATCCTGTTAGACAGAACTGACAATTAAATGTAGGACAAAGAAAATTCCTTCCTGGAAAGAGATTGAAACAACTGGGACTGCTTGCTTGAAAAAGATGAGCAACAATACACAATAAAAAAATGTAAAAAAAGGTAGCATGGTGTAAAAATTCAATTATGCTTATTTCAGAGGACGTACACAAGGAGAATTTCAACTGAATTACAGTGCAGCAAATTTAAAAGGAAATGCTTTTCTGCACTTCATATTATTTCTGAATATCAGAATGTCATTGAAGTCAAGAATCTGTGCAAAGCAGAATAAAAATTACCATCTAGTTTAGTAATTTCTGTGTTCCCTGATAGCTGACAATCTCAAGGTAATAATCAGTAGCTTTAAATGGTAGGGAGTTGGTAGTACAATGTCACATTCAGTTTGAAAATAAATGATATCTATCAAAAAGACTAATGCAGTTACTTGGTGAATTACACACACTCCTTCAAAATAATGTACTTGTATATATTCAAAATTAAAATGCTCTGCAGGAGAAACTAATATATTTTAAATTGTATGCTTTATTTTTTACTTTCTTACCTAAATCAGGAACAAAATTATTTGAAGGGTTAGAAGTAGACATATACTCATTAGCCACTTTCATAACATTAAAAAGTTGATTTAAAATGCCAAGTATTTTTTGTAGACAAGTCATATAGTACTGCAACTGGAAAAATGAGTTTTATTTTAGAAGGAGGGTAATTTTTAATTAGTGCTTTAAAATATAATACAATTTCAGAAGAATATATTGCCTTCTGTGGGTAATTCTTGATGAGACAGCAATAAGAGTAAAGCAAGCAATTTTAGGCAGTGACTCTATAAAGCATCACTAATCTTTATATTCATCATTTTAAAGGACAAGGAATCTTTCCGTGACCTTTTTACAAAGCGCTCAGAAATACAAGCCTCTGAAAGATTTATTCTTATTGGAGAAGCTGAAAATTAAGACAGTGTGTACAGGCAGAGTTTTCAAGTTAATATAATGTGATACAGAAGATAACCAAAATCCACAGAGTGATATTCTTGCCTCTATTTTGACACGCTGTGATGATAAATTATAACTGGAGTGACCTTGAAAAACCTTTAAAGGATTTAAGGCAATCACTTTGAGCAAATATACAGGAGTCAACTGCAGCAGTGCCGCCTTCTTGTAAGAAGACATGAGGATAGGGGAGGAGTTTTTTTTGTGGGCAGAACACTTAGTTTGATAAAACAGTAGTAAGAATGCCAACCACTTAGGTGAGCTTTGAAGTGACCAAGATGAGACAGGCTGTCTCTTTGCTTCTATTCTGTATCCATATTCAAGGCAGTGAAAGTCAAATCAAGACCCATAGAGTTTATTATAGAAGAGAAAGAATCAGCAACAACACATCTCAAATAATCTGCATATTTAACAAATTCACATCAAGCATGATTGTTACAGCAAGTCTTGCAGATGCACATTGTTAATATGTATTTTACATGCAGCATATGTATATAGACATGTATAGCATGCATAGCATATATATATGATTACACTGGATTCTTTTCATAGCTGTTACATAGTTTTCTTTCACGGCTAGTATCACAAATCTAATATTACATCTTAGTCCTTGGAAGTTCTTTGCACGGAAGTAATGTATCTTATGAGCCATACTGCTTGTTTTGATAACCATTTATACCTTTTTAATTATTATTTGAAACCTACAATAACAGTTTGAATAATTTTTTCCCCTACTATATTTATACCTATATACGTATGTGTTCCTGTGTATACCCACCCATGCGCACATCAGGGAAATGGAAGAAGAATTCAGTTACATGGAACTGAAGAAAAGAAATTAAAACAATACATATATACCCTTCTGTTCTTACATCTTGTTTCCTTACTTTGCAGATGTCGTGGTTTAAGCCTCTCTAACCACGCAGCTCGTTCTCTCCCTCACTTCCCCTTTTTTCTTCCCCCCGCTCCCGGAGGGATGGGAAGGAGAATTGAAAAGAATGCAACTCCCACAGGTTGAGATAAGAACAGTTTAGTAACTAAGGTATAACACAAACCACTACTGCTACCACCAATAATAATAATGACAAGGCAAATACAAGGAAAGAATACAATTCTCACCACCTAAAACCAAGCCCGACCACGCAGTGCACCCCCACCCTTCCGGGTCTCTGCTCTCTGTTCTCCAACCAGGACATGACGTGCTGTGGTATGGAATAACCTCTTTGGTCAGTTTGGGTCAGGTGTCCTGTCTCTGCTTCCTCCCGGCTTCCCCTCCTCCCTGGCAGAGCATGAAACTCAGAAAGTCCTTGGCCTGACCAAACCATCACTAAACAGTAACCGAAACACTGGTGCTATCAGCGCTGTTCCCAGGCCGAAAGTCAAAAACACAGCGCTGCACCAGCTACCAAGAAGGAGAAAAATGACTGCTGCTGCTGAACCCATGACAGTAGATTAGGGAAATTTGTTATGAATCCAAGTACAGGTTTACCTGAGTTGTCTCTTCCTTGTCCGCATTAGGATGGTGAGTATGCATTTTACCAATTTTGAAGAGTTCAGGATGATATGAAACCTCTTTTGGTCACACTTATACAAAAAAAAAAAAAAATCCAAAAAAAACCTATCCACTCACACCCATTAGCTAAAGGACTTCAGCAGTAAATGATGGGAGATGTTTAATAAAGCTATTTGTAATGCTGAAGCATTACACAGCTGGAGTGTGAGTACCAACTAGAAAAACTAAACTCTAATTAATGTCCACAGGGATCAAACTAACAGCAGAGCCATGACTCATTTTGGATTCTAAATGGCTAAGCTTGACATTAGAATAGAAGTCTATTATGTTATTCTATATGATTAAATTAATCAATACTTTTTTCAGAAATCAGTTGCTCACAGTATCTTACCAGCTTTTGCCTTGTTATCTAAAATGTGTCATATTATTCAACAGCTTCCTGATCATGCTCAGGCTTATGTTTCTTGAAACCTTCTCCTAAAGTTGTCTTGAGTAGTTTTGTTTATTCTTTCATATTCTGGTTGATTAAAAATCTAATGTTCCTTCATATCTGTATTTACAATTTTGTTTGTTGTTTTGCAGTTGTGTAACAACAGTCAGAAATATATCAAGTTCCTTTTTTCCTTTCCCTATGTAATGAATTCTTTGCTATCAATGAAGAAAAATGTACGACTATATATCTGTAGCTTAACGAAACCCTTATGCTCTATTTCATGCAATATTTTACCTTGGGTATTTGGGTACATAAACAGATACTTAAGAGACTTAAGTCAGTAATGGCTTTTCAGTGTTAGAAGTTGTATAATATTCATGAAAACACACTATCTGCCCGAACTTGCAGTAATTTGTGTTCTATATTCTTCAGAAAAAGTAGTATTGATTTATAAAAACTTTATAAGTAATAAAAATGTCTTCTCCAGAATTACAGAGTAGTTCCTGTGGCAATCCAGGAGTTCCACCAAAGGGTATCTTGTATGGTACAAGATTTGATGTTGGTGACAAAATCCGATACAGCTGTGTAACTGGATATATTTTGGATGGCCACCCTCAGCTTACTTGCATAGCTAACTCTGCGAATACAGCATCGTGGGACTTCCCTGTCCCTATCTGTAGAGGTAAGAGAAATGCTACATTAATGTTTTAGAATATACATTATATTTATTATTATGTATAACTTTAAAATCTCTGTTTTAATTATTAACTGTTAGAGTGACTAAAGAAAAGCTTTTTAAAATATTTTGATCTCTTGCTCACGCATATATCTCAGCATATGCACCTACAAATTTTTAAGTCAATATCCTTTTATATTTTTCATTCATTCTAAAATATATGTAATGAAATAAGAAGTGGAAACCTAGTAATAAGCAGGACAGAAATGTCTGTGTTCGACATGTTGTAACTACTGGAATGGAAATTTTGGGTACATTAATGCTTTCTAATGCATGATTTTTTTTCGAGTATTAACTTGGATGTTGAGCAAACTGAAGTCTGAAACTACCAAGACTGTTGAGTTTGAGGGCTTCCTCTTATTTGCAGTCAGAATTGATACCTTAAGATTTCTATATAGGATATCTGCTGTATTCTAACAAATATTGTAGTTCGAGTCCGTTTACTTTGCTTGCATTAGAATTATTGCAATAGTAGGGAATCCCGTTTAATGGGTAAATGTTATTTTCTGAGACTACAACATATGCAGTGTAATGAAAAGAACTAAGATGATAAAATGGTGAAATTATCACTATTACATACGAAATACAATAAAGATCACATTTTGAGGAAGCACTGTTAATGTCAGGCAAGCCTGAAATGATTTTCTGGTTTCACAGGTTAACTTTGTAGAATGAAAAATTTATATTTGTCCCAAGAAATTTGGTGCAGTCTTGCAAGGGCTACAAAAACATTCCAAAGTAAGTTAGCATCCTGATAAATCTCTGATTAAAATAAAAAAAAAAAAATAATCAAGATTCAGTTAGGTTAAAATCTGGTTAACCAGTATCAGAAAAAAGCAGTTATATGTAGGAAATGTGTATAATTGGAAATACCATTCTATTGTTTCCTATTATTGGCTTAGAGCTATTAAATATGGCTGCCCATGACCTTGAAGGAAATAAGAAATTATTCTTATTAATAATATTATATTTTAATAAAACTGTAACTCCTGAATTTTCCCTTCCTACTTCTCAGAAAAATGATAGCTAATAATAAAGATACACAATCAAGGCATATATCCAAATTCTGTTTGTGGAGATGATCATAAAAAAGTTTTGATGAGAATATATTAACTTACACAGAACTTACATTTGGAACAAAGTAGAGGTTAATGGACTTCACTGTAAGCCACTGTTCAAATTCTTGATCAGCTAATTTGGAAATGTAATAGCATAAAATTTTATATTCTTAAATGAGGAAGATGAGACTTGAACCTGATTCTTCCACTTACCAGTCAGTCATCACAGTCACAGTGTTACACATGCTTTCTTTTAATACTACATTTTTCAATAGAACTTTGAATATATTTTATTTTTATTCCAAGGGAATGTGAAGAATCTAAGGGTTAAAAGTTTGACAAGTAAAAGACTTTAAAAAGCCAGGTACACATTTCAGTAGTAGTGGTTACAAATTACTGAAACGTAACCTGGGAATGTGACAGATTCTCGTTTTAACATCAGGCATATTGGCTTAAGGCTTAATGCACCAAAATACTGTTCAGATATTTTTGGTCTATGTTCGATTGAAAAAAAAAACCCTGATTATTTTCAGTAGTTCCTTCTATGAGCCCGTGTTCTATATCAGAAACATCTAACTTTATATTTAATACAGAGCCCTATGTGTTTCCATTCTAATAAATTTGTCCTGATTTTGCTAATGCAATTATCCAAACCAGAATTCTGCAGAAGGTTGCTAGAGGTAATTACCCACTAACGAACTACTTATCCCTTTGTCTCTGTTTGCCATGGAGACTCTCTTTGATTAAACACTCATCTTTCAAGAGTTCCTATGATAAATACCTTATTGTTCCTTACCAATGGTCATTACATCTAAACCAGAGATCCGGAGAGACAAAGAAATGTGTAACTTTGAGATTACTCAAATTATTCTCAGACTAAAGCAAAAACACAGCACTGTACCAGCTACTAGGAAGACAATTAACTGTATCTCAGATGAAACCAAGACAACGTGTACAAATTAATTTTTCTCAACACTGAACAACTTGACTACCGTTTTTTGGTAGATGGCCAGGTCTCTTCTAGGCATGCATGTACTAGTTGTTCATTTTAATATGATTAGTTGGATTAAGGAAATACGGAGTATTTCAGTACCATGACCTAGGAAATGTTATTGTTGATTTGTTAGAAAAAAACTCAAGAATAGCACTAAAGTATATTTATTCAATATTTATTGGGATTTTATTTTTGTTTGTTCATTCATTTTATATATGGGAAATAAACAAAGCTCTGAATTTACAGCATGCTTAGATGCCAGCAGAGTTAAGATCATAGATGTATTCAGATCATCTGTGTATAAATGTCATTGTTCTCTGCCTCTTTTAATTCAGAACAAACAGATTTGGGGATTAATTTTTTTTTTTTTTTTTAGATCATATCTTTTATATTACATTCACTCTGAATGAAGAGACCAGGAGAAGGTCATGCTTGTGTTTTAGCAGTGTAATTCTTAGAGATTGATATCTCAGTGAGAGTAATTTAGTTGTGGTGACCAGTATTGTCATTAAATGAGACCCTATTACATGTTTATGGTTTAAATTTGGTGCATAACTCTGATGTATTATTTTTTTAAATTACACATTTTGGAGCCAAATTTTATTCATGAAGAAAAGAGTTATTCCTGAAATGGCTTCCTTTTTCATTACTTAGGTTGCATTGCAAAATCAATGCATATACCTAACAATTGCTTTATATCATGTCCTGTATTTCGGGGAACATAGTTTGAATGGACAGTTTTCCACCTGTCGTTTGCATAGTCTGGCATTCACTAAAATACTGCATTTTTCATTAGATTTACTACAAGTGCAAAAATAATTAAAATAAAACTCAGTTGGATTTATTATGTTGTGGTCAATTATACTGTGCACAACCCATGACTAGTTTTTACATAATGTCTTCTTCCCTGATGAATTAATTTCAATAAGGTTGTTTTCAAGAGTGGAATATAACAGCAGCTTTATCATAACACCTATTCCTGAGATAAAGCTGCAGCTTGCAATTTCTCCATAATGCAGCAAGCAAGGAGTAATTTACTAAGGTTAATAAATAAGGTTACATTTACATATAATATTGTCATTCCATAAAGGTTTTAATAATTAGACACTTTCACAATCAAGGAAGTATTCTAATTTTTCTATTTTTAAAGCTTTTCCTATTCCAGGGTAAAATGGAAGTTTATTTATATTTATAAAAGTGTTGTCACTCTTGCCTATACATATAGCTGCAAAATATTTTTTTTATGTGGGCAAAAATGCAATTCAGCTTTTTTGATTATTAAGCTGGGAGGATATTGAGTATTTTTCTATATTTTCCATGAGAGGTAAAAGACTAAAGAGGTTGTTACTAAATTCCAAGTCTGTGAATTCTGTAATTCCCCTGTTCATATATATCTATGTTTATTTCTACCTGTTTGCATAAAGATATACTTAATTTATTCTTCTTCAGTGGATTTACTCCAAATAAAGTGGACTAAGATATATATAAGTTCATATTTTAAAAAGTGATCTAATGGGTATCAAATTTGAATATTAGTGTATTCATCTCAATATTGAAGTATTTTGCTATTTCCTGTGTGTAGAACCCCCTGGAGAGGAACAGTTCTTAATCGTAGTCACTGGTATAATTCTGTGTTGCCATAGGTATATGACTGTACATATTTCAACTACATGAGTTAAGTTTTAGATCAGATGAATCAGAGAGTATCTTCAAACGAAATGAAATATCTGGTATACTTTCTTGAAGAAGTACATCTGTTTATGTACAGCACAAAATAGTACAGAATTGGGGGAAATAGAAAAAGAATTAAATTTCAAATAACTACTAAGAAGTATTCATACAACAGTGTAAGAATTTCACAGGGAAATATGGTTGCAGGTTGGTAAATGATTATATGAAAGTGTGGCAAATATAATCCAGTAATATAAGCATTAAATAAACTGACACTGTCTTTGTATCTTAATTATAAGCTGGGTTTTGTAAGCTGTAGGGAGAACAAAGCAGGAAATAAAGTCCAAGTATAGCACTTGGAGCCACGCAGTGCATTAACTGGTGGAACTGACAATATACACAGAGGAAAATAAAGTGCACTAACTTAAAAGCAGGAATAAATTACATCTCACAGGGAACGAGCAGTTTTCCGTCTGAAAGCAGTTCTTATATACAAGCAGTTGTTACTACTTATTCTTTGGAAAAGCCACAATATAGGTGTGTGAGATGGGATTTAAAACATGCTGGATTATTTAAGGAAAGCTAAAATGAAAACCAACAAAAATACTTTGTAGAATGATGCATTTGCGTGTAAGACATGAAGATGAATAATGAATGAGCAGTTTATCAGAGATTGCTCCACAGGTCTTTTTTGGGACATTATAAATCATTGCCTTTGGAAGCCCATGGTCTTATCTTGGTGCATTAAAAAATGTAAATGGTCTAGAAATGACAATGTTGCTTTCCCAAAATTAGAGAGGTTAATTAAGTTTGGGGTGTGCATGTGCGTGTGTGTGTGTGTGAGGGGTGAGGATGATGAAAAAGGACTACTACTACTATTGAAATAGTATTATAGGAGTACAATATAAATGTGTGTTTTCAAGTAGAGTTGCTGGGTGCTTTCAAGCAGGGCCCAGAAGCTCTGCAACATAATACCCTGAATGACATTTTTTAATGAAGGACATTACCTCACCTTTTGTTGCTTCGAATTATAGCAATAGAAGAACTTTGTGAATCCATAATGGAAGTTATCTCTCTATCGTTTCATTTTATTAGTGTTATTCGCAGGATAGTATCTGGTTCTCACTGTCAGGAGCATTTCATATAAATACACAGTCTACTTATGTGAACAAATGTATCTAACCCTGAAGAACAGGAAATCCTCATGTGAATTTTAACTTGTGAACAGATCCATGGATTTCTTAATATTCAAAATAGTGGTGAAACTTTTCTGAATTATTCGAAACTAAGTCATTATTGACATATATCATTGATGGCCACAGCCTTGGCCAGTGATCGGTCCATCTTGATGCTCCATTGGACATGGGAGAAGCTTCCAGCAGCTTCTCATGGGGCCCACCTCTGTGGCCTCTCTGCTGCAAACGCCTTGCTGTGCAAACCCAATTTTGTATATATGTCAGAGAACTTTAAAAGAAAACTTTACAGTATAATAATAATAATTTTTAAAATTATTTGTTTTGAGGCCTGCTAGTTGCCAGTTTCTTCTCCTTGAGTAAACCATGAGTTAAAAAGAAACCTTGTTCTATATCAGTATTGAAACAAAATAACTTTGAACTAACAGCTATGGGAAACAGACATTTTGACCTGTATTTAAAACAAGGAGCAGGCGACAGGGATCAAAAGCAAAAGGTGAGTAGTGATGGGAATATAGGAAACTTCAGAAATGATAAAGCCAGGCAAAGGGACACCTGGGCATCTGCCTCAAGTCAGCCTGTCATAAAACTAGGCAGGAGGAACTTCAGCTCCACGTGCAGTCAGAGAACTGTGATTTGGTTGCAGTAAGTGGGACATGGTGTGAGAGCTCATATAGCTGGAACTTGGTGAAGGATAGACACAAACTTCTCAGAAGAAGCAGCAGAGAAGATGGCGTCGGGGCCTCTGTGTGAAGGTGCAGCTTGGATGTATGAATCTGCTGTTGGGGTTGCAGAATGGGATGGTTGAGAACTTGGAGATCAGGATCAGAGAAGAATAAAACAATCAGAGAACTCACACTGTGAGTCTGTTGCGCACCACTGCATAAAGGTGAGGGGAAGTTTAGATTGGATATAAGGAAGAAATTCTTCACTGTAAGGATGGTGAGGCACTGGCATGGGTTGCCCAGGAAAGTTCTGAATGCTCCTTCGCTGGTGGCGTTCAAAGCCAGGCTGGACAAAGCCTTGTGAGGCATGGTTTAGTGGGAGGTATCCCTGGCCATGTCAGGGGGGGTGGAACTAGATGATCTTAATGTCCTTTCCAACCCTAACTATTCTATGATTCTATGAAATAAGTAAAGTGTTACTTAAATAGCTCAAGGAAGTCTCTAATCCACAGACTCTAGTTCTCATGGGACTTTATGCTTCCTAATATATCTGTATTAGAAACCAATTATTTTCTTCTTTGTTGCAAGTTCCTTTTAGTTGCTTAGTTTTGAACTTCTTTAACTACAATAATGCTAACGCACTCTTACTTCAGAAGTTGCGTTTTTGAGACCACAAGTAATTTTTGTTCATTTCCTCTAGACTGGTTTTAATTTATCCATGTTTTCTTTTGAAGTTTTTGTCCTGACTAGTGAGGAATGGATAATATTTTTTTTAATTTGTTGATCACAGCTCATAGTTATAGCATGATCTATTCTGTTGTCTGAGGTGCTGGTGTGTCCATTTATTCACCTATGTAGTCTATGAGGGTTATTATAATTATTTTCCATTAAAAAATAATGGTCTGGGTTTTAAATAACACTCTTAATGAAGAATGCTTTCTTGATTAGTTTTGGTTTGCTTTGTAGATTTTTTTTTGTCAGAATAGATTAATTATTGAATTCCAGGTAGATGGGCAAGGCTTTTATCTCTCTGCATTGCCCATGGAATAAAGCACTTGTAAGGCCTCCAGGAGCTGTAGACAAACCTGGCCAAAGTCCCAGAATAATGCTGTGTTTATTAATTGAAATCTATAAATCTCCAGGTTTGCCAAAAATACAGTGCCAGATTCCAATTTTCTAACAATATGAAGTAAAAAACCAAAGTACACATATTCATGGGAATAATTTTGTGGCATAACTCTTCATTTGCTTCCATTTTATTTAATTCAAATACTGAAAAAAAAATTCTTGGCAATTCAGTCCTCCTGCATTTTTGGGCATCAAGTAAAAGGCTGAGGCAGTGCTTATTTCTGTCAAACTGAACGCATAACGAAAATTATGTTCTATATATCTGTTCATCTGAAGAGGATTAGAAAAGCAGTGATTTATGAATAACAGTAATGATCATAACTTCATAAACTATTTTGGAAATTTTCTTCTCATTGTGTATGAAAATTCAAAGGGTTTCTGTCACTTAGCCAAGTTGTGTAGACATCATCCATGCACCAAGGATTTTATAAAGTGTTCGGTTTCTAGCAGTACTAGGAACACCAAAGACTGAATTCAAATTTTATAACCATAAAAGATCACTAGTAGCCCAGGAATCTGGGTAAATCAGATTAAGGTTTCTGATTCTTACTGAGATAAGATTTAAATGGTACAGAAAATGGATTAAGAGTACTTCTTCACTGAAGGGAGAAAGCAAAAGAACGGGTAGCAGAATAATCAATAACTGGCTGTTCTGGGTGCCCAAAGTACAGTAATGACAGTTCTCATTTCTCATCCCCGATGATGCAATTGCAAGCACATAGAATCATAGAATCATAGAATAGTTAGGGTTGGAAAGGACATTAAGATCATCTAGTTCCAACCCCCCTGCCAGGGGCAGGGACAACTCCCAATAAACCATGCCACCCAAGACTATGTCCAATCTGGCCTTGACCACCACTGGGGATGGAGCATTCTGTACTTCCCCGGGCAACCCATGCCAGTGCCTCACAACCCTTACAGTAAAGAATTTTTTCCTTATATCCATCTAAACTTCCCCTGTTTAAGTTTGAACCCGTTACCCCTTGTCCTCTCACTACAGTCCCTAATGAAGAATCCCTCCTCAGCATCGCTATAGGGCCCCTTCAGATACTGGAAGGATGCTATGAGGTCTCCTTCTCTTCTCCAGGCTGAACAGCCCCAACTTTCTCATCCTATCTTCATATGGGAGGTGCTCTAGTCCCCTCATCATCCTCGTGGCCCTCCTGACTTCTTCCAACAGTTCCATGTCCTTTTTTTGTTGAGGACATCAGAACTGCACACAGTACTCCAAGTGAGGTCTCACAAGAGCAGAGTAGAGGGGCAAGATCACCTCCCTCGACCTGCTGGTCACGCTGCTTTTGATGTAGCCCAGGATACAGTTGACTTTCTGGGCTGCAAGCACACACTGCCGGCTCATGTTCATTTTTTCATCAACCGACACCCCCAAGTCCTTCTCTGCAGGGCTGCTCTGAATCACTTCTCTTCCCAACCTGTAGCTGTGACTGAGATTGCTCCAACACAGGTGTAGGACCTTGCACTTGGCATGGTTAAACTTCAACAGGTTGGCATCAGCCCACCTCACAAGCATGTCAAGGTCTCTCTGGATGGCATTCCTTCCCTCCAACGTATCAACCGTTCCATACAGCTTGGCGTCATCGGCAAACTTGCTGAGGGCAAGCTCAATCCTACTGTCCATGTCACCAACAAAGATGTTGAACAATCACAGTTGTGCATCGCTTATAACATACAGTTATGCACTGCTCATAGTACAGGATTAAGAAATCCAGGATGCTCTAATCTTTTTTGTTTAATTGCATAGCCTCATTTAAGATGCAGCTACGTCAGCAAAGTGTCTTGTCAACTGTTTGCTCCTTCTAGCTGTTCCAAGCAGCCATGCTTGCTTCATTTATTCTTGTAGATAGATGCATGGCTGCTCCATTATCCACTTTTTATAGTCACTGTGGCTCTTCAGGTAAGCTTTAACTGTGCAAGAAAAACAAGTATACATAACAGCTGTATGTGCATACTTAGAAAAATCCCTACTATCTAAAAAGGCTTCTTAAAAAGGAATTTGATTCTTCACTTTGCAATTTTATGACTTGCTGTCTGGGTCTGTAAACTGTTTCCTGAAATTAAGGTCAGCCACTAAATGCCTCACACTCAGGCATAGTTTGATGGCTCTTGTGGGTATACCAGTAAAACATATTTTTTATTATAGTCTGGAGGGTTGTGGGTTTTGTTTTTTGTTTGTTTGGTTGTTTTTTTTCTTCGTGAACAGATTCAACTACAGTCAAAATCCAATATATGATTTTGACATATGGTAGACCTGTTCATAGTCCTTTTCAGTTATCCTGCCTTCTATCAACCATATATCCCCTTTTGATGCTGCTTCATATGGCACTGCCTTGAAGAGTGTCTGAATATTTCAGTGATGTATAGATTACAATTTTTTTAAATTTTTTTTTATTTGTATTTTTAACTGTAAGCTGTGTTTCACTTGCAAATGGCCTAATGATCATCAGATGAAAGACATTATGTTACATTGGTACATGATTGTGATATATGCGAGACTACCTCATTACTATCATTCCGTTCTATTAGTACTTTTGCAAGTATCAATTACAAAATTTCTGTCTACAGCATTTCTGTCTCGGTACTGAGAACAATTCTCCTAAATTGAAACAAAAAGGATGTTCCTTTACTGGTGCAGCTGTGCACATGTAGTATTAAATTTTGTTCATTACCAAAAAAGGGGAAAAAAAAACCCTGACCCCAGTGATTTTTACAATATTTTTCTTTATTTCAGTCCCAGTAGTGATACATTTTTCTATATACTTGTCCAACAAAACTTGATAAAACAGGTGTTCCTTTTCATCTCCCACTGTTATTGAAAGAATTACATTACTCCCATGAAATCGCCTTTCACTGTTATTTAAAGAATTGTGGTTTTCATAGATGCCAGAATGCACTCCATGATTCTTAGGTTGAATTTCAGATATTTCAGGATGACAAGTCCATCATTTTATGTACCAGTAGAGAACCTGTAGTTAAGACTGGGCTTTTCTACCCTTTTAAAAGTTCAGTATAGTTTTCAGTGTCTTTTCAGTGGTGAGCCCATCCAAATTATACTACCATACTACATTTTAGCAATGTAGTGTGGAAGTGTATGACTTTATTTTCCTGCAGAGGTTATCTAAGTAGTTTCCTTGGACAAACACTGATTTTACAATCTATTTTTACAGTATTAAAGAGATAAAAAGAAACTAAGGAAATATATTTCAAACATCTGAGAGTCATAGAACTGTAGCAGGAATGTATATTTTAGCCAAAACTTTTCTACATTTCCAGGCTTTTCTTTTTTTTAAGGAAGGTGGTATTGAAAACCTTGAAAACTGTTATTTTCTTCTTAGTTCCTAGAATAGAAAAAAAATTAACATTTGAACTCATTGGATTAGTGCTGTGTAATGGATTTTTATTGTAAAAATATATCCATTTTTAGAATACAGTTTCCATATTTTGGATTGTCTCTTGAAGAACATGACTTTTTTTTGGACGTTTGGAGTCTTCCATAGGATTCAAGCTGTGCAATGATTATGCTCCTTAATAGGTCATGTCTTATTGATTCATTCAGTATTCTGTTATTGTTGAAATCAGCGGTTCCACATGCCTAACTTGGTATCTGATTTTTCCTCTGAGTTGTGATTCTCTTGAGAGCATGAAAAAGGGAATATTCATATTTGTGAACATGCTTCCTGCTGGTTGTTTTTTTTTGCTTTGACTGACATACATTTCTGTGATTATTTAGCAAACGTATTTTAAATAGCACGTCAGCTACTAGGACATCATGAAAATGTAGAAACCTGAGGTATACATACCAGTTAAAAACATCTTGAGGTAAAATGCCTATATAATACAGATGTGTTGAGATGGGAAGGAGAAATAACTCAGGACAACTTCTTAGACTTTGCCTCAGTGCATTGACACCATATTTGGAGCACAGATTTATCTCTCAAGAAACTTTTTCTGCTGTACATAGATACTATAAAGACTTGCTGTCTGTGCCCAATTGCGGTCTCAGACTTCTGTTTCCTGTAAAAAATACAGGCTACTCCATTTTGCAGTATCTTCTTCAGCCTGTGATAGCACACTGGTGTTTACTTTACTTTGTTTCTCCATTATGAATACTAACTTCTGCTCACCACCTAGAATCTTAGATATATTGCTTGGCCTAAGTTTTGTATGTGCATAGAATAGCCAGACAAAAAAGTCATGTATCCTGAACTGCTAAGCATAACACAGCATTTTAATTCAGTTTGGTTTGTGCTACTACATATAGATTTACAACCATAATAATTTCAATTATCTTTGCATTAAATTTATTTGTCTCACATCTACCCCTGGAATTTGCAGGACTACCTGCCATTTTGAACAAGGATGTTATAATGATCTTGCTATTAGCCAAATAATTCTCTCTCAGATATAAATTCCAACATCGCATATTATCTGCTTTGTGCCAGCACTATGGAGATGGTTTACAGAATTAGTAATTCTGTAGCCCTCCAGTCCCAGAATAAATTAATACATAGTCTGCATGTTAACAGCTCTGGAATTGGCAGGCTTGGTTGGTAGACTCCTGCACTTCAGCCGTTTCCTGGCTAGGCTAGCACATAGAGAGTTCAATTGAGAGATTTTCTAAATGTGCCCAAATAATTACACTAAAAGCTTCCTTTTCTATTATCCCTAGTATTTCACCCTTCCAGTCTTTCTTGTCTTCGTTCTTAAACCTTGTACCGTCATTTGCATAACAGTCTGGAAGAGCTATGTTCCACATCAGGAAGTTGATAGTAAAAAGGTTTGCCATCAATATTTAGATCCATTATTAAGAATAGCTTGAAACTTATCAACAAGCCCTGGAATGTTAACAGAATTAGTTTATTACTGGTCAGTGTTCAGATACCTCTGTTAGATAAGAGCTTTCAGTCAGGGGATCAGTATTACACACATTTATAGAACAATATGTGGCAAGTGAAGGTAAAAGTACAAGCATTAAAAACTAACAAAAAAACCCCAAACAAATAAACTTCATTGAGTTAATGATACTTGTAGTATAACTTGTAAATTGAGGAAAGAAAATGGAATTCTGGAACAAAAATATATTTTTCTTTTGAGTTGTGTTCTCCGCCCCACCCCGCCATTATCTATATATTTAAGAAGTTCTGAAGACAAACAGTTCATGTCCAAGTATAACATTTGTCATCGCTATCTCCAAACATTTCATGTTGTCAAACTACCATTTCAGCTTTATATGAAAATCTAAAGCAAACCAAAAATAACAAATGAAGATAAATTAACTGATAAATCACAGACTCTTCTAGCAGGTAGGTAAACAGTCAACATGTAATTTTCAAGGTCTTGTAACAGCCTCCCCAGAGGTTGCAAATTTTGATGCAATTTATTTTGTCACACTGTAGATTAAAAACTCAGAAAACAATTGACAGTATTTAATGTGAACAAATATTTGATAAGCAAAGTAGCACTGTGCAAACCAAAGACTTTTGTGGAATTTGGAAATGAGAAGTGTGTGAAGATCGTTTTGCAGAGCTGCCTAATAAGGACAAATACAAAAGTCCATCTAGAAATTAGTCGGAACTGCAGGATGCCCCAAAGAAAGCAAGGAACTCAGGACAGTCCTGTCTTAAAAAATAGGGAGTAGGTCACTATTTGCAAGTGCCTGAAGAGCTGGTGTGTGCTGTGTTTCAGGGATCATCTCCATTGACAGCAATTATAGGTTCACTGTATATGATGGGTGTTTTTCATACACAAAGCAAGTCTAACATTTTGTACATGCATATATGTATATTCAGATATTTTCTTCTACTAAATACACAAATGAATGCGTAAGAGTATTCTCTCTGAGCTTCAATACAGAAAAAATGCTGCATTGTTTGCTCAGATTGTCTTGAGACCAATAGCGTTAGCTGGCTAGGTTCAATTAGCTCAAGTAGATTTAGGATGCTCTTTACAGTCATTTGGAATGTTGTGTACTATATTGCTGCTTAAAATTTTGATTGCTTTGTATCCATATTATATTATGTGCATATATATATGTATACATTTAAACTTTGTGCGAATGTAGAATTGGTGTAAGTCAACCTAAAACATTACCTTGTCCTGTGTAGGGTACTTTAATATTATATTGGTTTCCTTTTCTATTTGAAACTCTGGCAATTTAACTGTGCTATTAAGTGAAGAGTTGTACATAAAACCATAAAACAAGCTGTTGTTAAACAATTAGGGAGTCTTGCATTATTTGATCACCAGTTCCTGGAGGATTCTATCCAGCACACTGTCAGGGTTTCCATGGAAACAGCAACCCTATTAAATCCTCCAAGAAGTCCTGTCTTTTCTCCAGTCCCCCCTGCCTCTTTTTAAGATCACTTGTATGGTGCATAAGTGTTTCATTTAAAATGGTGCAATAAATGGAAGAATTTCATTCCTTCATTAAAAGGAATATATTGCTTTCCATAATAAGTTCTGATGTTCCACCTTTGTGCTGCTGTCCTAATTTTAGGCAGTTTTATATTAGGAGGAATACAGCTATTCATTTACAGAAGGTGAAGGACAAAAAGCGACCAAGACTGTCATATTTATTTTTTCAAGTGGCTTAAAAAAAAAAAAAATAAGAGAAATAAATACAAGGTCACTTCCACGCCATGTGACTTACATTGGCTTATTAACTTGTCTACTCCACCTCTGAATTTTCATATTTCTTAAAGAGAACTAACACTTACAGTGTGGGGGTTTTTTCTTAGACTGAAATATTTTCATTTAAGCATTTCTGCTTGGCTCTGAACTGTGTTCATAAGCAATTAAGATGCTTGATGGCAACTGCAGAGGAAGCATGCTTGAAAAAAAATACTGTTTAGCTGAGAAAATATTTTAATGAAAGATTCATTCAATAGAATAGCAGTAAATATATTGTTAAATCTGTCTTTGTAATGGAAATGAAGCTATGCTATCTTAGCAGGAGAAGTATCACATTCTCTTAAGGGATTTATGAGAAGAGTTTAAGGAAGTCTGCTTTTCTTTTTAATGACTTTTTGCATTTCTCAAATATGTCTTTTTTCTCATATGTCATGGCTTAACCTGAGCTGGCAGATAAGCACCACAGAGATACTTACTCCCCACCCTGATGAGATGGGGGACACAATTGGAAGGGTGAAAGTGAGAAAACTCTCTCTTTTGTGGTTTGAGATAAAAGCAGTTTAAAAGACAAAGGAGAAGCTAAACACAAAAGAAAAGCAAAATAAGGAATTCATTCATCACTTCCCATGGGCAGGCAGGTGTTGAGCCTACTCCAGGAAAGTCAGGCTCCATCACACGTAATGGTTACTTAGGAAGACAAAGCACCATTGCTCTGAATGTCTTCTCCTTCCTTTTTCTTCTGCCAGCATTACATGCTGAGCATGGTGCCATATGGAATGTGATATCCCTTGGGTCATTTGGGGTCAGCTATCACAGCTGTGTCCCCTCCCAACTTCTTGTGTGCCCCTAGTGTACACACTGGTGGGGTGGGGTGAAAAGCAGAGAAGGCCTTGACTTTGTGCAAACAGTGCTCAGCAGTGACTAAAACATCCCTGCGTTATAAACACTGTTTTCAGCACAAAGCCAAAGCATAGCCCATACTAGCTACTGTAAAGAAACTTAACTCTATCTCAGATAAAATCAGCAGATCATGATACTTCATATTTATATTATGTGACTGATTCATATAAACACTTCATTTCATGATAATTCTCAAAATGTTTAGAAGTTATGAAGGCTGTTTAATGACCAAAGATTTAAAAAGCTTCCTGTAGGATCAACTTAAGTGAAGCTACAAACCACAGTGGTGTTTAGCTGAATTTGGAATAGGCAGGGTTTGAGGGATTCCTTCAACTTCAGTACAGAAGGCTACGTGTACATTAGTTGTCTAGACTACATTTAGGGCCACAAGTAAGAATAAAATATTTATGGTCTGTCTAATGTCTAATCATAGAATTAAGAGATCACATAATTTGGAAGGAGGCCTCTGGAGGCCTCTAGTCCAACCTTCTGCTTAAAGCAAGATTGCTCACTGTCCTGTCTAGTTGAGTTTTGAATACCTCTGTTCCAGGGTCTGACCTCACCCAGAAAATTTCTTGTTACTTGCATTGAATCAGAATTTCAGCTGGTGTTCATTTTCTCTTTTCCTTTCCTGGTACATCTTTCAGAAGAAACTGGTTCCATTTACTCTGTGCTTTCTGACTAGGCAGCTGAAGACAGCAGTAAGATCATATGTTCCAGAACCCAAATCGTCTTGGCAGCTCTCTACTTGACTCCGTCCATTTTGTCTTTCCTGTTGTGATAGGTTGACCCTGGCTGGACATCAGGTGCCCGCCACAGCTCACACTCCTCAGCTGGACAGGGGGACAGGGGAGAGAAAATATAACAAAATGTTTTTGGGTCAAGATAATGACAGGGAGAGATCACTCACCAATTACTGTCATGGACAAAACAGACTTGCCTTTGGGAAATAAATTTAATTTACCAGAGTAGCATAATGAGAAATAAACTCAAATCTTATACCACCTTGCTCTCAATCCTCCCTTCTTCCAAGACTTAACTATACTCTTAATTTTCTCAAATGAGATATAGTGTACCTTAAAAGTGCCTATTTCTCATTCATCATTATGAAAAGAGCCTAAGGTGTCTAGCTCAAATTTAGAAGTCTACTATGTATGTACATCAAAAATTAGGTGAGATGTTCAGTACCACATGTTAAGCGGATTCTGCAAATGCAAAGAGAATGAAACTGCTGGAAAAATCTATCTCAAAGTAACAGACTATGAATAAGGAAAAGCATGAGAGATGACAGTGATAGTAGGCAAGAAGTTTCTGAGAAATGGAAGGCACAATCTTGACACTGTTAAGGGAAAATACCTCAAAACTCTCTTGCTCTCTACAACTCTCTGCCTGGAAGGAGGTTGTAGGGAGTTGGAGGTTGGTCTCTTCTCCCAGAAGTAAGAAGAAATAGAACAGGAGGTGATGACCTCAGGCTGTGCCAGGGAGGGTTTAGATTGGATATTTGGAAAAATTTCTTCACATAGAGGGTGACCAGGCATTGGAACAAGCTTCCCAAGGGAAGAGGTAGAATCACTGTCCCTGGAAGTGTTAAAAAGCCGTGTGTATGAGGCCATCAGTGACATGGTTTAGTGGTGGTCTTGGCAGTCCTGGGGTGATGGTTGAACTTGATGATCTTAAAGGCGTTTTCCAACATAGCTGATTCTATGATTCTATAACTCAATGATGGGACAGAAGGTAAAAGAATATGTAAAAATATACAATGATTATAGGGTATTGATAAAAGGACCAAAGGAGAAAGTCAAAGCTGAGGCACTGATGAGGGAATGGAGAAGGTATACAAGAAAATATAACTGTATAAAATTGGACAAATCTTTATTTTTTCCAGATCAACAGCTGCTTATATATTTACTTGCATGTATGTGAATCTCTTTTGAAAAAAAAAAACTTTTGAATATGAACTGTATACAGATACATTTTTTTTTTCTCTTGCCTCCCTGCCAAACATATGATTATATTGAGAAGCTACTGGTTTTCATTCTCTATGACCCTTGTAGTATGTTCTGCTAAAAAACCTATGTTCCCTTTTGCTGAATTCAGTTCAAGATTTTCAGTGTGGCAAGAAGAAAAACATGAAAATTATCCATAAACTAACAGACTGAATGGGAAGCAATCCAAGTGCATTAGAGAAGCATGTAAGGATTTGTAGATTAAAGCATACTATGTTCATAAAAAGAAAAGAAAAAAATGCAGCAAGATAAACTTAATGCATCTGCTGCATTTTTAATGAACAAATAGTATACATTTGCTTGAATTGTCTAAGAAGAATATTACACTTTTATTGTCTGTCTCCTTCAAAATATATTCATAAATATAAAAATACTGAGTGTATTATGCATTATATATTATATATAAATATTTATTTCTAAAATAAAAAGTCTATCTATTAAAACTGTAATAGAGTAACTTTCTATTGGTATCCATGGTCTTGTAATATTATCTTTGAGGTAATTTAGTTCACTCGCATTTTTGAAGTGGTATGCCATAGGCTGAGAACTGCACTTTTGATTTTTTCACAAGTTCTAATATTTTAAAGGTATAACTTTTAAATCTTAATTTTTAATCACGTCTTCAGAAGTATATGAAATTCGTGTATCAGAGAATGGGGTAGGAAGACAGTAGAACAAGTTTCGAAAATAGTACTCATCCTCATTTAGTTGAGGTTATTGTAGACTGAGAGAAATATAACCACTTAGAGAAGCAATTTAGGTTTAGCATATGAGAAAAAAGTAATCAGTGGAGGATTTTTCAACAGTTAAAGTGCAAAGTATTATTAAAATTACTTAGCTCTATTCAGACACGCCTCTAGCATTTCAAAACCAAACAAACCAAAAAGCAAGGTAAAAAATGCTTGTTTTCTGTGGTGCAGGTTGGTTGTAGTACAAGAGCAATAGAAATATTGAGCTGTAGAATGTACAAATCTGCTTGATAGTGCTTTTCTTCCTGTGGATTTGAAGTGCCTAATAATATGATTGTATTCACACTCCCATATTTTCTGCAATGGGAGGAGCAATTTGTTTCTATCCAGCTGCTTATTTTCATGAAAATCTTAAATGAATGAAATGTTCATCAGAATGTGTCATTACTGCAAGTTTGATTAGAGTTCAGCTATATATTCAAAATCTGCTGGAGTGGGAAGAAGCCAAGCTGAAATTCTTACTGTTTGTGCAGTCAGTTCAGCAATGAGTTTCAACAATACAGTCCCAGGTTTCTTTTTCATCTTCCAATACAAGTAATCATATGTGCTGCGTTCTGCTAAGTACAATGTTTAATATATATGACAATAATTTATGTTGCTGTTGAATTATTTAGCATTCAGGTAGTCTGCAGTGTAATGTAAGGAATGTTTTTTTCTTTGTTTCTAACTGTTACACAAACATCATTTTGAAAATACCACGTTATGCATTTGTCGTGGTTTAAGCCGTAAATCACGCAGCCCCTTCACTCACTCCCCTCTCTTTATTTCCCCCCACTCCCCGGGGGGGAGGGGGGGGGGAATGGGGAGAAGAACTGAAATAATGTAACTCCCACAGGTCGAGATAAGAACAGTCCAGTAACTAAGGTATGACACAAATCACTACTGCTACCACCAATAATAATAATGACCAGGGAAATACAAGGGAAAAAGATACAACTGCTCACCACCCAACGACCGAGCAGTGAACTGAACTCTTCTGGGTTCCTGCCCCAGTTTTTACATCCTCGGCATGACGTGCTTTCAGCAAGATTTGGATTATTTTCCTCCCTTTCTCAAAGGCTTCTTCCCCTGTATTGCCCCATACAATAATGTTGCCAATGTACTGCAGGTGTTCTGGAGCTTTCCCCTGTTCCAGTGCAGTCTGGATCAGTCCATGGCAGATGGTAGGGCTGTGTTTCCACCCCTGGGGCAGTTGATTCCAAGTGCACTGAACTCCCCTCCAAGTAAAAGCAAACTGTGGCCTACACTCTGCTGCCAAAAGAATTGAGAAAAATGCACTGGCAATATCAACCGTGGCATACCAATTGGCTGCCTTTGACTCCAGTTTATACTGAAGTTCTAGCATGGACAGCACTCAAGGATGGTGTAACTTCGTTCAGGCCACGATAGACTACTGTTAGTCTCCACTCTCCAATAGACTTTCGCTCTGGCCATATGGGGCTATTAAAGGGTGAGAGGGTCCTACCGATCACTCCTTGACTCTCCAGTCCACGGATCAGCTTACGGATGGGAATCAGGGAGTCGCAGTTGGTGTGATATTGTTGCTGGTGCACTGTTGTGGTCGCGATTGGCACTTGTTGTTCTTCGACCTTCAGCAACCCCACAACAGAAGGATCCTCTGAGAGACCAGGCGAGGTGGACAGCTGTTCAATTTCCTCTGTCTCCAAAGCAGCAATACCAAATGCTCATCGGTACCCTTTTGGGTCTTTGAAGTACCCTCTCCTGAGGTAATCTATGCCAAGGATGCATGGAGCCTTTGGACCAGTCACAGTGGGGTGTTTTTGCCATTCCCTCCCAGTCAAGCTGATTTCAGCCTCCAGTACAGTCAACTCTTGGGATCCTCCTGTCACTCCAGAAATATAAATGGGCTCCACCCTTTGACAGCTTGAGGGCATCAGGGTACACTGTGCACCAGTATCTACTAGAGACTTATGCTTCTGTAGGACTGATGTGCCAGGCTGTCTGATCCACACAGTCCAGTAAATCGGATTGTCTCCTACCTCCGCCTGGCTGGGGGCAGGGCCCCTCTAATAGTCATCACATTCGTCACGCACATCTTGTTAACGGGAATTATTCCTTATCATAGGAGCTGAAGTAAAATCGACTCCTCCACTCCCTCTGGGAGCCTGCTCACCAGAGACTGAAGCCAGAGCCTTCATGGGGTGATCAGCCTTGACCTTTGTTCCTTTCTTCAATTCACGCACCCGTTCTTCCAAAACTGAAGTAGGCTTTCCATCCCACTTTGGCATATCTTCTCTGTGATCCCGCAGGTAGAACCATTGGGTGACCCACGGCGTATGCCTTCTATGCCTTCTCTCTCAAGCAGTAGGACTCCTTTTGTTAATAGCTGAGACGTGTGTTGGTACACGTGAGGGGCTGGATAGAGCGTCTCTCAATTGTTTGAGGTCCTGGGACAGTTTTTCCACAGGTGAGATGATGAAAGATGTGAGACTGTCTTCAAACTCTTGGAGTTTATGTATCATTTCATCCACTGTTGGTGGTATTATGCCATTCCAGGTTACGGTTGCCAATGCATGGGCATATGATGGGGGTGCATTCTGTGTAAATTTCTGCCACATGGGTCGTGTACATTTGACTTCATCTGGATCTGTGGGTATATCCCTGTTATTCAGCTTGATATTATAGATCATCCGTACAATGGCTGATTCCCTCAGAGACTGGATGCCCTCTTCTAGAGTACTCCACTTGGCCGAACAACTCATAACATCGTCCTTGTATGGAAACCTTCCTTTCACAGCTGCCAGGAGCCGCCTCCAAAGGCTGAGGGACCGTTTCTCTCTTGCAATTGCTTTGTCAATTCCCCCTTCCCTAGCAAGTGATCCCAGCTGCTTGGCATCCCTACCTTCTATTTCATGACTCTCAGACCCATTGTCCCAGCATTGGAGCAACCAGGTGATGAGGTGCTCCCCTGGCTGACGGGTAAAGTCCTTTCGCATATTCCGTAGCTTGGCTGAGGTCCGAGGTCGAGAAGTCACCTCTTCTTCTTCTTTTTCTTCTTCTTCTTCTTCTGATTCATGTGATGATGACTCCTGGTCAGATGCTGTCCCAGGTGGTGAGTACGTTGCTTCTTCATCTTGCTTCATCTTTCTTTCCTCTTTTTTGCTTTTCCTCTTGTGTACAGGAGCAACTGGTATTGGTACAAGTTGATCTTCTGGTTTAGCTGCTGTGATTATCACTGTGGTTTGCGTAGCTGCTGTACTTGTCACTGGGGTTTGAGTAGTGGCTGTACTTGTTTCTGGGGGTGGTGTAACTGCTGTACTTGGAGCTGGAGTAGCTGCACTGCCCATTACTCCGCCCTCAGATCCAGGGACATTTTTTTCCTTTTGAAGGTACTGGATGGTGTTGAACAGGGCTCCGTAAGCATAGGCCAAGCCCCAGCATGTTGCCCTTTGTCCATCTCTGGTGTGACCAGAATGACAACACACCTCCTTTAAATGTTTTACTAATTTTTCTGGATTTTGCATTTGTTCATTGGTGAAGTTCCAAAGCACTGGAGGGGCTCACAAGCCTAGATACTTGCCCGTACTATCCCACACACCCTTCCACTCCTGACTATCCAGCCTCGGGGAAAATCTCTTGGACCTCCGATATCATAGTTTAACCCTACACAAGGCCCAAACCTGACTCTGCATAGCTCTCGGGACCAGACGAAGTGGTCATGTGTAAAACACACTCGGTATGAGCGCCAACATGGCGATCCCCATCACAATCAGCAGGCAGGTCTCAAGGGTACCTAAAGGCCATTCAAAACCTTCAAAATTCTCAAACGATGCTGTAAACGGACTGGTGGGGGGCTGGGAGCATAAAAGAATATCTCCTTCACAGGTTGAACACCCGAGGAGGTGAAAAAAAATGTATAATTGCTAAACACTTCTATTATATACCTGCCAAAGTACAGAATTGGTGACCACATTGGGAACAAAAGCCGGGTCAGTTTCATGATCGCTGAGTCTATTGTATTAAAAATCAGTTCAATAAAGTACAATGTAACAAGAACCTTAACCCTAAACCCATGTCTGAAAAATGTTAAGATAAGAAATACCGACTGTAAGCAAAGTGTCATACGCTGAACCTGTGAGAACCAGAGCAACAACTTTGAGAGCCAATAAATAAGCATTGTGACGAGTGACTATTAATCCTGTCATTATCTCAACCCTTTGTGCCCCACGTTGGGCGCCAAAAAGAACCGTCGTGGTTTAAGCCATAAATCACGCAGCCTGTTCACTCACTCACCCACTTTCTTCGCCCCCCAACTCCAAGGGGGGGGGGGAGGGGGAATGGGGAGAAGTATCAAAAGAATGTAACTCCCACGGGTTGAGATAAGAACAGTCCAGTAAGTAACGTATAACACAAATCACTACTGTTGCCACAAATAATAATAATGAACAAGGAAATACAAGGGAAAAAGATACAACTGCTCACCACCCAACGGCTGAGCCGTGAACTGAACTCTTCCGAGTCTCTGCCCCAGTTTTTGCATCCTGGGCATGACGTGCTGTGGCATGGAATACCTCTTCGGTCAGTTTGGGTCACATGTCCTGTTTCTCCTTCCTCCCGGTTCCCCCTCCTCCCTGAAAGAGCATGAGACTCAGAAAGTCCTTGGTCAGACCAAAACATTCTAAGCAGTAACTGAAAACACTGGTGTTATCAGCACTGTTCCCAGGTTGAAAGTCAAAATCACAGTGCTGCACCAGCTACCAAGAAGGAGAAAAAAATGACTGCTACTGCTGAACCCATGACAGAATTTTATTACTGTATTATTACGTTGTGTGCATTTAAAATTGTCAGTAAATACAAATATTCTGGCACCCAATGAATTGCATGACCATTATCAGCCAATTTGTTTTTTCTTATTGATTTTCTTTGCTGTCTTGCTCTGAAGATATCATAAACTCATAGAATCATCTAATAGTTAGGGTTGGAAAAGACCTTAAGATCATATAGTTCCAACCCCCTTGCCAGGGGCAGGGACTCCTCCCAGTAAACCATGTCACCACAGGCTCTGTCTAGCCCAGCCTTGAACACCGCCAGGGATGGAGCATTCACAACTTCCCTGGGCAACCCATTCCAGTGCCTCACCACCCTTACAGTAAAGAACTTCCTCCTCATACCCATCTAAACTTCCCTTATTTAAGTTTGAGCCCATTACCCCTTGTCCTATCACTACAGTCCTTCATGAAGAGTCCCTCCCCAGCATCCCTTCAGATATTGGAAGGCTACTATGAGGTCTCCAAGCTGCCTTCTCTTCTCCAGGCCGAACAGCCCCAACATTCTCAGCCTATCTTCATACGGGAGGTGCTCCAGTCCCCTGATAATCCACGTGGCCCTCCTCTGGACTTGTTCCAACAATTCCATGTCCTTTTTATGTTGAGGACCCCAGAACTGCACACAATACTCCAAGTGAGGTCTCATGAGAGCAGAGTAGAGGGGCAGGACCACCTCCTTCCACCTGCTGGTCATGCTCCTTTTGATGCAGGCCAGGGTCCAGTTGGTTTTCTGGGCAGTGAGTGCACACTGCCAGCTCATGTTTGTTTTTTCATCGACCAACACCCCCAAGTCCTTCTCTGAAGGGCTGCTCTCAATCTCTTCTCTTCCCAACCTGGAGCTGTGCCTGGGATTGCTCAGACCCACGTGTAGGACCTTACTTGCACTTAGCATGGTTAAACTTCATCAGGTTGGCATCAGCCCACCTCACAAGCGTGTCAATGTCCCTCTGGATGGCATTCTTTCTCTGCAACATATCAACCAAACCACACAGCTTGGTGTCATTGGCAATCTTGCTGAGGGTGCACTCAATCCCACTGCCCATGTCACCGACAAAGATGTTGAGCAAGACCTGTCCCAACACCGATCCCTGAGAGACACCACTTGTTACTGGTCTCCATCTAAACATTGAGCCACTGACAACTCTTTGCCTGGGGGCATCCAGCCAGTTCTTTATCCACCAAGTGGTCCTCCCATCAAATTGATGTCTCTCCAATTTAGAGACAAGGATGTCATGTGGGACAGTGTCAAACGCTTTGCAAAAGTCCAGGTAGATGACATCAACTGCTCTATCCCTGTCCATCAGTTCCGTAGCCCCATCATAGAAGATCAACAGATTGGCCAGGCAGGATTTCTCCTTAGTGAAGCCATGTTGACTGTCACCAACCACCTTGTTGCTTTTCATGTGCCGCAGCATGCCTTCCAGAAGAATCTGCTCCAAGATTTTGCCAGACACAGAGGTGAGGCTGAGTGGTCTATAATTCCCTAGGTCATCCATTTTCCCCTTCTTGAAAATGGGGGTTATATTTCCCTTTTTCCAATCGTCGGGAACTTCACCTGACTGCCATGATTTTTCAAAGGTGATGGACAGTGGCTTAGCAACTTCATTTGCCAGCTCCTTCAGGACCCGCGGATGGATTTCATCAGGTCCCATGGACTTGTATACATTCAGGTTCTTAAGATGGTCTCAAACCAGATTCTCTCCTACTGTGGGCCCAAAGTCTTCACTCTCACAGTCCCTGTGTCTGCCTTTCAAGACTTGGGTGGTGCGGTCAGAGCATTTACCAGTGTAGACAGAGGCAAAGAAGTCATTAAGAACCTCAGCCTTCTCTAAATCCAGGGTAGCCAGTTCTCCCGATTGCTTCTGGAGAGGGCCCACGTTGTCCCCAGTCTGCCTTTTATTTGCTATGTACGTATAGAATCCCTTTCTGTTGTCTGTCACATCCCTCGCCAAGTTTAATTCTAAGTGGGCCTTAGCTTTCCTTACCTGGTCCCTAGCTTCTCAGACAACATCCCTGCATTCTTCCCAGGCTGCCTGTCCTTGCTTCCACCATTTGTAATCCTCTTTTTTCCTTTGAATTTTCCTCAGCAGCTCATTATCCATCCAAGGAGGTCTCCTGGCCCTCCTACAGCACTTCCTTCTTGTTGGGACACAACATTCCTGAGCTTGTAGCAGGTGATCCTTGAATGTCAACCAGCAGTTTGGGCCCCCTGCCCTCTAGGGCTATATCCCTTGGAACCTTACTCAGCAGATTCCTGTAGAGGCCAAAGTCTGCTCTCTTGAAGTCCCGGGCATTGAGCTTGCTGCACGCTTTTCTCACTGTCCTGAGGATCTTGAATTTGACCGTCTCATGATCGCTGCAACCAAGACTGCCCTGGAGTATCACATTTCCAACCAGCCCTTCCCTGCTGCTGAGCACAAGGTGAAGCATGGCACCTCTCCCTGTCAGTTCCTCCAGTACTTGCAGAAGAAAGCTGTCTTACACACAATTGAGGAACCTCTTGGATTGCTTGTGCCAGGCTGTACTGTCCCTCCAACAGATATCTGGGTGGTTGAAGTCCCCCATGAGAACAAGGGCCTGCGTGCGTGAGGCTGTTCCTATCTGCCTATAGAGCGCTTCATACACAGAGTCCTCTTGATTAGGCAGTCTGTAACAGATCCCCACAATAATGTCTCCTATCACTGTTCTCCCTTTAATCCTCAACCACAAACTCTCTTTTGACTGCTCGCCTGTCCCCAGACAGAGTTCCATACTCTCCAGCCAATCCCTAACATAAATAGCAACTCCCCCTCCCCATCTGCAGGGCCTCTTTTCTATAGAGCTTGTAACCTTCCATTCCAACAGTCCAGTCGTAGGAGCCATCCCACCATGTTTCTGTGATGCCTTAAAAAAAAAAAAAACAAAATGCAGTCACCCCCTACCACAAATTATGCAGTCAAGTTTCCCGCATTTGTAGAAATCTCAGGGGTCAGCACACCCAGAGTTCAAGGGATGTCCATAAACCTAACAAGTTTGTGTTGTGTCAGCATTGGCATTAAAACTCAATTAATTTTAGAATTAATCTTTTAAATGTCTCTAATTGGAAATTTAGTGTGCTGACCTAATGGTGTTTTCCCCATGTATCTCTAAATACCTTTATGGAGTAAAACTCTTGCTTTAGTAAATCCTGTGTAATGTCATCTGTCCAGATGGAATTACAAAAGCGATATGTAATTACACATCCCATCCCACCACCTTCATAAGCAGTATGATATGGCAAGTATTGGATAAGTAGAGTTGCAACTGAATATATAGCTATTTCTACTTGTATGTATCAGGGAGTTAGTCTATTACCATGGAGTATTTAGAAAACTGACAGATGAAACCAGTTTTAAACTTTAAAACTGAATTTTGCTAAATCCACATATTAACCACACATTTTGTGTCAGAAGTTTGTTCTTACCTATTATTAATTAGTATCATTTAAGCAAAACTGTTGAGTCGTGAAAGCATATCTTTCCTAGTTATTCTCCAAAATGAAGTCACAGGAATATGTGACTTCAAAGCATTAATTTGTAGTGACTTGTGTTTATCTTATTTTGCAACTTTTTTTACTTGGATGCCTTCTATGTGCAGCTATAATCATCTTTGTCCCTTTGGTGATGTCATTGCTTTCATACTTCTCCAAAATGCCTGCGACTTGTGTCTCTCTATGGCATCTGAACATCACCAGAATGCTTACATTTTGCTGTTACATTGGTTACACTTTTTCTCTGCAGTTATATTTGGGTTCAAGGTAAGTGAGTATTAATGATTCCTTGATTTTACTTTAATTTATACATGTCATATATCTCCGCTTTAGTTACTGGAGCAGGAGAAAAAAAAAAAAAAAGGAAAAAAAGGAATTCTAGCTGTTTCACTGACTTCTCATCTGGCTTGAAGTTTGTGATTCTGAGATGCCTGTATTCATTCCCTTTTGATATTTATTTCATCCAGACACTTAAAGAGCATGAGTGCACTGTATTCTGATATTCCATTTTTGACATGCTGCAAATAAATAGCAACGGATTATTACATGTGATACCAGGATACTGTAAATCCTGATTTTAATTATCTTTATAGGGAAAGCACTTCGACAACAACAGAACATATTCAGCTTTCTGAATACCTCAGAAAGGTTTTAAACTTATTAAGAAAAAGGATACTTCATAAGGATTTATAAAACTATATAGTTTAGTGTATCGCATTTTGAACCGTTGTATCCTTTCAAGAGGAGAAGTGCTTTATGTCTTCGCTTCAAACTAAAACCAGTGTGAGCTGGAAGTACAAAACTCTTTACCTGGTGTACTGTGTTCAGCTGGCAAGGAGTAAATGTTCCACATAGCAGCCCCTATGGCATCTATTTTAGATGTGTGACCAAATCAGTGTGGATGACACACTAGTGTTTTAGCTATTCCTGAGTAGTGCTTGCAAAGCATAAAGGCATTCTTCTCTGTTTCTCACTGCTCCCAAGTCCCCCAGCAATTAGTCTGGGGATGAACAAGAAGCTGGGAGAAGACCTCAGCTAACCCAAGCACTATTCCATGCCATCAGCCATGATGAGCAATAAAAATGCAGGGAGAAGTAGAGTTTTTTCAAAGTAGCTGTTGCTCAAGATCTGTCATCAGGGACTTCAGAGTTCTACTTCTGAGGTTGATACCTCCCTATATACTGGCTCTTCAACTCAACTCTGTTTCAGTCTGGGAAATGCCTGCAACAGCGGTACTCATACAGTCACAAAGAGAGTGCTGTAATGCTTAATATCAATAGAAGTATTGTAACATTTTTACTTGAAAGCAGCATTGGAAAGATGTATGTTATTATTTATTTATGATTAGCTTAGCTCTGCTATCATTACTTTTTTCACAAGGTTATTGTTCCATGTTTTGGCATATATTTAAGTCCTGGTAATCAAAATATGCTAATTACTAGTACCTGAAAACAAGCTAATGAAAATAAAAGATAAGCACTCCAACCATGATCCAGTTACTTTCTAAGTTTGAAGTAGCAAAATGGACACCAAGCTGGGATTTCAGGTTTACTCTTACACATGCACTGTAATTTTCCAGGAAAATTTCTATATTGATTTTGGGCATATATTTTTAATGATTTGGATTCCTATCATAAACCAGAATGGCTCTGAAGATGCCTTTACTACCTGTTGAGTAAATGATGTGTGAAATAAGAAGGATGCATGTTGTAGGCCTTAATGGCTCTAGAGGAACATCTCTTAAAAGACCCACTACATATATTTTTCTGATTATGCTGAAGGGACAAAATGTACAGATATAAAGAACTTGTGGGTGTGTGTCATGGGTTCAGCAGCAGCAGTCATTTTTCTCCTTCTTGGTAGCTGGTGCAGTACTGTGACTTTGACTTTCGGCCTGGGAACAGTGCTGATAACACCAGTGTTTTCAGTTACTGCTTGGCAATGTTTTGGTCTAAGGACTTTCTGAGTCTCATGTTCTGCCAGGGAGGAGGGGAAGCCAGGAGGAAGCAGAGACAGGACACGTGACCCAAACTGACCAAAGAGGTTATTCCATACCACAGCACATCATGGCCAGGATGTAAAACAGAGAGCAGAGACCCAGAAGGGTGGGGGGGGCACTGCGTGGTCAGGCTTGATATCGGGTGGTGAGCGATTGTATTGTTTTCCCTTGTATTTGCCTTGTCATTATTATTATTGGTGGTAACAGTAGTGATTTGTGTTATACCTTAGTTACTAAACTGTTCTTATCTCAACCTGTGGGAGTTGCATTCTTTCGATTCTCCTCCCCATCCCAGCGGGAGCTGGGGGGAAGAAAGAGGGGGAGTGAGAGAGCGACTGCATGGGCTATAGAGGCTTAAACCACAACAGTGTGCATGTGTGTGTGCAATTTGTCACTAGAGGGGAAAGGAATATTGAAAAATGTAATTTGTCAGTGCTCAACCTTTTAAGCATAACAATGGAGGGATAGATGTGTCAGGGTAAAGCTTTTACCTTACTCACACTGATATACACCAAGGTCACCATCCCAGAGAGGATATCAGTTATACCCTGGAAAGGCAATGCTTGTTGCAGCTGGTCTCTGTGCTTTTATGCGAGGGCTCAGCTTCAACACAGAACAGTTCCATTGTGGGCTCTTTGCTTCTATATGATTTTGCATGGCTGTGTTCAAATACTTCCATCAGATATCTGCTACAGACAAGGGTCTCTATAGTGAATCACATCAGTCCACAATGACTGAATGAATGACACTCTACATCATTCCACCAGTGTCTGGTATTTTTCTCCTGACAGCTGTTGATCTCTGACCAGTGCTAACACTCAATTCTTGTTTACACTGTCGTGTTTGCCATGGCTCACCATAGTCTGCACAGTACTCAGCTCTTGAACTAGGTGAGAGCATAATATTCCCATGTCACAGAACTGGAGAGCTAGATAGTGGCTGAGCACAGAAGGCCTTTCAGGGATATAATCTAGTCCAAGTCCCCTACTCAAAGCAAGGGCACCTGGAGCACGATGCTCAGGACCATGTCATGTTGGGTTTTGGGTATCTGTAAGGATGGAGATCCCATAGCCTCCCTAAACAACCTGTTCTTATTCTGAATGTAATGTAGAAAATTAGCAGGAGTTGATTTCATGGTGGTTTACATAAAGATTCAAGTGGTCTTATTCCACAATTTTTATAGCAAAGATAAAAATGATTGAAGGTATACTTATTACAGTCCTTTCTCCGCTGGATGGTGTAAAAAGTAGTAAGTTAATTCAGACAACACAGGTTTCTCTTTTTGTTTATTCAATTTTTTTGGTTGTTACTGTTCTTTCCTGCATTTCAGCTATCATAGAAATAAGAGGAGAACTTATCTGGGGACCTAAAGAGGTTATAAAATCCAAGACACCTCTCAAATCTGACTTTAAAGGCAAATATATTTTCTTAGGGTCTTTTTAATTTCACTTTTGAAAATCTCCAAGGATAGAAGTTCCACAGCCTCTCCAGGACATCTGATATCACAATCAACTTCTCTAATAATAAATTTTACATTTCTGATGTCTAAAAGGAATATCAAAATTTACATTTTGTGACCACTGTCACTTGTCTTTTCGCTGTCCACCCTGGAAAAAAGTCTTACTCCATCTTTTCCGTAGCCTGCTTTCAGGTAGTCAAAGATTGGGTGTTTTATCCAAATAAGTAAAAAGTATTGAAATCTTTTCAACTGTATTTTCTTTACTATATATTTAAAGTTACTTTCCCTGTATCAGCTTTCCAGATGGCACAGTTCGTATGAATGAGATTTAAAATAAAGAAGGTGGGGTTTTTTTTGTTTGGTTGGTTTTGTTGGGGTTTTTTGGTTTGGTTTTTTGTTTTGATTTTTTTTTTTTTTTTCCCAAGTACAAAAAATATCCTTTACAGCAGTGTCTCATAGGTGCAAACACTTCTTTAAAGACATATTGTTACACTGGAAGTCAAGGATGAAGTGGATGTATACCTTGTATATAAAGCCCAGAATTTATTGCTAGTATAATGCAAATCTGTATAGTTTAATCATTATTAGCCTGGATCTTAAGCACTCTGCTCTTCAGCAACTTAAACAGTAAATATCAGGCTTGAGAACTATGAAATCTGAATTAATATATAAATTTAACACTGCAGAACTGTTAAGTTTTCACAAAACAATTGGAAACATTTTGATCAGCAAGAAATCTTTTATTTTTAATTTCTTCTGTTGTGCTTACACAAGGAAAGCCTGTCCAAACATTTTCACTTAAATTACCTTGATTTGTTTGTAAGCAATAAAAGCACCAATTCCACCCTAAGTTTTTATATATGAGAAAAAGTTGTATTTCATTCTCTTGCTGGAAAACTGCAGAGAAGGAACAGTTGGCTGATGTACAGACTGTCTATGCAGTTTGTAAAACTCACAGATTTTAAATTCCAAATAAACCTCACGTGATTATAAACTGACGATTCACATCCTCAAATCCTTCACTTTGCACTTGTATGCTCAATATAGCTGTAAAATTTATGCAGATTTGACAGCCAGCAGAAAAAAACACAGAGATATAGCAGAACACTTGGTACCGCTGGAGTCCTGCAATAGATGTTCACTGGCCCGCTCCAAGAAAGGTGAGTAGGGAACAAAAGGAGTTTTGTAGTTTGTGCGAAATAGGGAAAATGTCAGTGGAGCAGTATGGGATGTGCAGAAAATTGCGAAGCTGGAGTTTATATAACATCACTGAATTAAACAGTGGCCAAGTGTGACACTGGAAATTTGTGAAAGTTGCTGATGGATAAACCAGCAAATTCAAACTTGTGGAACATTAAGTTCAGAATGTGTTATGAAGTGCTTCTCAATGCTGTGCTCTGTAAAAACGATATGAGTGTATAAACATGCAGACCTATAAAGGGGAACATAATAAGCATAAGATATTAGTGTAGTGATAATATTTAAGTCAAGATAATTCTAAGCTGCATCCAAAAAAAAAATCAGTAAATAATTCCATAATTATTCGTCTATAACAATAGAATTATTAGAATTATTATAGACGAATTTTAAAGCATTTATAATGAGCACCTATTTAAAATAGAAAAACCCCTCCCTGAACAGTGATCAGTGGGGCTGCTATTCAAATGTGATTTTTTATTTATGTTTTATTTAGACCTAAGCTCTGATAAACTTTCAGAAGTAACAAAAAGAGACAAGGTTCCTGTGAAAGGAGCTGCCTTCTGATTCAAAAATATTTGCATAACTTAGGCAGCACGCTATCTTAGCTGTAACTTTTTTAACAAACTAATGTTTGCTTTCTCAAGTCAAGTTCCTGCCTGGAGAATTCATTTACTTTGAATATGAAGGTAGTTGATTAAAGATCATATTTAGAAAACAGTGTAGCAAAAATTATATTTTCTGTCAGAATTGAGAATTCAGTAAAAATACCAGAAACTATTAAGCGCATAATTTGTTTCCATTTCCATTATATTTTATTGCATCAAATAATTATGAGCTGCTTCAGAGGGATGTAAAAAGCAATACCTTTCATTTAGACACATCTGAAAATACTTGAATTATGCTTCACTTTTCACATAATTATTTTATGCATGTAAGTGGTTAGTTTATTTTTAATGTATGCAAAATATGGGGTGATAGAGAAAGACATTTTTCAGGATCCCTGTTTTCTTCAGTTGGCCATCAGATAGCTTAAGAGTGAGAAACGAATATTTAAGGCAGCAGTTAGGCCTCAAAGATCTGTATGTAGATGGCAAGAGTTTATGTAGACAAGTGTAAACAAGCATGTTTTGCTATGCAGAAACAGGTGAAGCAGTTTTTCATTCCACTAATGGCAATCCCTAGGTAGTGTTACATGTTTACCTGTTTTATATTCTTTTGAGGAGCACTGGAGTTTCTCAAAGAATTGATAGCTTTTTAATATAAAGGTCTTTCATGATCTTCAGCTGAAAGCTAGTTATTAATATGTATATTTAAGAGCAATAATTAATATGACTGTAAAATCCTTAAAACGGTGTCATGAAGTGCTGATTCTCTTAGATTGTTAAGCTAATTTGTCTGAAATAATAGTCTAAAATTTGAAACACGAGACAACAGCCTGCCTGGGCTTATATCTGAATTACACTGTGAAGAGCATGTCATGAATGTCATAGTGTCTGTGTAGCTAAAATCAAGATAAAAGAGATTACTTCAGCTCCTCTCAGCTTTTCTTGATGAGCTTCTTTAAGAATGGCTCAGCCTGCTTTTATTTGCTATTTTAAAGATTGTTGTTTAAACCTGGAAAGTTGCTATACTCTTTTTCCTAGCATTATTTTCAGGAATAGATAACAAAGTTCTATTACTCTGTGATGAGTTGAGTTAAGCACTTCAGTTTAGCTGTTTGGTACACTCTAAATATTTAGATAGATAAGATGATGCAATACATTCTGTGCAAGATTAAAGCTTGATCTAGCATGAGATCTCATTGTATTCTCATCGAAATTCATGAATTTGCATGGTCTATAAATCACTGATAACACTGCCTGTCTTTGATCATCTGTCTTGAAAATTACAGTTTATATAACATTATTGTGCACAACACTGAAACCTACAGGAACAACCAGAAAATTAAATTGAAACATGACTAATTAGAGAAATTTATTTTCAAAATGTATTATGAAAAAGGACCAATGAAGAACAAACCAGGAACATGGTTAGAAAAAAGAAAAATAATATTTATTAATTTTCACCAGAAATTATTTAAATATCCACTCAATTCACACTATTTTTTGTGGGCATTTAGCTATCAGTAAAAAAAATAAAAGAAAAAGAAAAAAATCCATGTGAATAATTCAAACTAATGTTTTTTTTTATTAGCACAATAATCAGTAGCTATCATGAAGTCATAATTCTAAGAAAAATGGCGAGAATATCATTATTCTTTTGCCATATAATTAGTCTCATGTCAGAGAAACAAACATGAAATTCATCATTTCTGTTAATTTTTGTTCCAGAAAATGAGCTCTGACACACAGGAACAAATACCTGGTTGTTTTCTGTGTAATGCCATTTCTAATAAATATTTTGAGTGTATTAGTTTCCACAGTACCTGAGACAATCAGTTTAATATTAATCTTTAGATTTCCACTTATTTAATAAGAGATTGTCAAATTAATATTTTCGAATACCAGAGCTCACTTAGTAAAATCAAGTTCACTGTTTTTCAATATATTTAAGACAATTTACAATTTGATTAAAGGGATTCCTCATATATCGTCCTCTATAGTATGCATATGGTCCATTGTGCTAATTTATTGCAGGAGTTTTTTATGAAGGAAGGCGAAAAAAAAACCAAAACTTGGTTTAGTGTATAGAACTACCTCCCAAACACCTATTTTTCTTTTTGGTATCATGTTAGTCTTTTAAGACTGAGCTTGATAAATATGTTTTAAGAGATGCTCCATCCCTGGAAGTGTTCAAGGCCAGGTTGGACAGAGCCTTGTGTGACATGGTTTAGTGGGAGGTGTCCCTGCCCATGGCAGGGGGGTTGGAACTAGATGATCTTAAGGTCCTTTCCAACCCCAACTATTCTATGATTCTATGAGTCTATTTATTTATATAAAAATAAAGAAATCTATGCCCACAAAAAGCAAAAAAACCTACCAACACAAACCCTCAAAATCTTTGTACTTTCATACTCTCATAATCATCACTCATATCATAATATCACTGATGCTTCCTCTGCATAAAAGCCCTTATACATATTAAAATATGGAGCTTAATTTGAATTCATAATACCTTGAAAAGCTTTTCTAAGCCAAGTCCCCAGTTGCATATCACTGAAAAATCTTCCCCTTTCAGCATATCGTTTAGATCAGAGAAGTACATTTGGAAAAATGATATCTTGGCATTATGTATATTTTTTGCATTTATGCCTTCATATCAGATTTGCAAGTTTGTAGGTTAGATAAATTTTCCCAGTACATGACAAATCTAATTTGAATATATGGAGTAGGAATTTTAAAAGTATATTTTTTATAAAAATGTCACTGATGTTAATTATGTAATTGTAATTCCATATATTATCAGATTTTATCAATTCTTAACTGAAGTATTGTCTTCTCACCATTCCTGTGAATGATTTTGCCGTATTTGCTAAGTGGAAATTAAAAGAACAGGGACAGATACACAACTGTAAATATCTTTCAAGGCATTTAGTTGCTTAATTGCTGTTTAGCTTTTACATTCTGATTGCAGTGATTGTAGAGTTTGGCACTTAAGCATCTTTGAGAACTCTTAGCTAGGTGGCTTGAGAGAGGTAAATCAGAAGGTTGTGGAAAGGCCAGTGAAAGAGAGATTCTCAGGGCTCTGTAAGGAAATTGCTGCAAACATTATCTTTCCTCTGCATCTGCCTTGTTAGCATTTCATTATAGGGCTTGTGTATTGATAAAGATGGGCCACTGTTAGTCTTCATAAATTTCTCCTTCCAGTTGTTCTTCTGTTTGTAATGTTTCTAGCTGACATCTAAGCAATTATGCTGTTTCAATGTGATAGAAATGGTGGTGCTAAAAGTGGATTGCACGTTTTCATTTGTCTTATGCACTATGAAGTCAGTGGTAACACTGTTGTCAACTTTAGCGTTTGCCAAATTATGTGAAGATCAGTTATTTTTTCCAGTGGCTTCACAACTAAAGGCACCAGACATTTTCAAGGGGATTAATGTTTGTTAGCCTTATCCCCTATGTAAGTTTTTACCTATGAGACCTGACCGCAAGACTGGAATCAAATAAATTCCAAGCAAATGATACCATAGGTGGAGGAATATAAGAACACATTATAGCAATTTTGTTATTTATTGAGCTAATGTTTTCATTACAGAGCCTAAGATGGTATCTGGTGTCCTGTTGGTTATATTTACAGCGCTTAAATGTAGTTAGTATTAATTTTATTTGTAGCAAATTTGCTACATGAATCAGAAAAAAATACAGGATGATTTGGGCCATTTTGCTTATCTGGTAGTAAAATGACATTTTGGCAAAAATCTCTAAACATATGTGGCTCAGAATAGCAGACATACTGATTGACACAGCTTGTGATTTTAAACTTGTTATTCTTTTAAGTACTGGTAACGTATAGCAACATTTTCAATGAGCAGGTTTTTTTAATACTGCTAGGAAAAGTTTCTTTATAATTCATATGTGAAAAGAAAAAAAAATTAGTTCTGTAGAACAGTGTTTTACAAAAGCACTTCTATTTTTTAAGTCAGAAAGCTATTCCAAAGTCTTTAGTCATGCATGATAGTCCTAGTTTTCTGCTTTTAACTTGTTACATGAGCTGAAAAACTATTTCACATGCTACTGTTTGTCTTTCCAGTTTGCATAAGCTTCAGTAATTTACTTATGAAAATTTATCTGTAAGAAATTTTATAAATCAGTACTTGATAAAACATAATCAATATATAAAAATCAAGATACAGATGCTTCAAAATCATTGAACCAGTATGTTATCCACTATTTCAATAGATATCTTACTTCTGTGAATAAACAATTAAAAATTATTCTTGTGATTGTCTTTAACACTTGAAAACAAAACTTCATTATTACCTTTTTTATATATATTTTTATTCCTTTCTCAGTGAAGCACCTGAACCTGTGATGTGATGAAGTTCCTTATTTCTGTTGTATTTAGTGGCTAATTAGAGAAATCAAATCCAAGATGTGTTTTTCCTTTATTTTTTTTTTTTTTATATCTGGTCAGATAATAATTTAGCAAATTTTTTTAATAGACAAAACCTGGAATTTTAAACTCCACAATTACTGTAATTAAGAGGTTTCTTGCAGTCATTAACATTTTTCTTTCCATGAGAAGTGAGCTATTGTTTGTGGCAGAATTATTTAAAGCTTTTGTTCTGTGATGTCATACCTTTTTTTTTCAACCCTTGTAATTAATTTTTCAGCAATATTGTCTGGATTTTTAAGCTCTAGGGCAAGTTTCATTCATAGTAGCAATCTAGTTAAGCAGAAACAATAATTGTTTTTCAGGTATGTTTCAAATATATAGATGACAAAACAAACAAGTAATGCAGTACAGTATTTCCATCTGGTAACACGGTATTTCCATGTAAGTTATCTGAAAGATATTTCCATTTCTAAAAGAAACAGCCATACATTCACAGTCAAGTTTATTAGATAAGAGAAAAAAATTGACATGAGATCCTTGAAACCAATTTTTGAATTAGATAGAAGATACACATCAGTCATCTGAGAATTATTTACTCATACAATTAGTTTGATTGCTGTTAGCACTGATTTTGTAAATCTCAAATATTTACCTAGTTTATTCAGCATAAAACTGTGTGTTAGAAAATAGAGCATGGTAGTGTCAGAGTCAAAAACACTCTAAGTCCTTTTATATATGCCACATGTGGAAGGTATCATGTTTAATATCAAAATTACGCATTCATATAATCATAGAATCATAGAGCAGTTAGGGTTGGAAAGGACCTTAAGATCATCAAGTTCCAACTCCCCTGCCAGGGGCAGGGACACCTCACACTGAACCATGCCACCCAAGGCTCTGTCCAGCCCATCCTTGAACACTGCCAGCGATGGAGCATTCACAACTTCCCTGGGCAACCCATTCCAGTGCCTCACCACCCTTACAGTAAAGAATTTCTTCCTCATATCCAATCTAAACTTCCCCTGTTTAAGTTTGAACCCATTATCCCTTGTCCTCTCACCACAGTCCCTAATGAGGAGTCCCTCCCCAGCATCCCTATAGTCCCCCTTCAGATATTGGAAGCCTGCTATGAGGTCTCCAGCACGGTCTTCTCTACTCCAGGCTGAACAGCCCCAACGTTCACAGCCCATCCCCATACGGGAGGTGCTCCAGTCCCCCAGTCATCCCCGTGGCCCTCCTCTGGACCTGCCCAAACAGCCGCATGTCCTTCGTATGTTGAGGACACCAGAAGTGCACGCAGCGCTCCAAGTGAGGTCCCACGAGAGCAGAGTAGAGGGTCACAAGAGCCTGAAGATAAAAACTAAGATGTCTGAATTTCAATCAGTCCTTTATGTGAAATCAGTACAGAAGAAAACAATGAGTGGAAAATGAGGATAAGTTCAGGCACCAGAAGGCATTATCTCAGTATTGTATGACTTCCCATGAGAAGACTGAACATCATCATCTTGTAGCAATAAACATCAGGAACAAGGCTTAAATTCCCACTCCACTGAGAAATTTATTTTGAAATAGTGTCTAGCAAATAAGCCACACTTTTTACGTGTCGGGGACAGTTTGTGACACAGGACTTCTAATTTAGCAGAGTGATACAAAATATATTGCATAATAACACAGATGCAGGTTACACTTAGTAAATACATGGCAAATGCAATATACAGTCTTATCACAATACCAATGTGATTTCAATTGCAGGTATTTAAAATACGCTCACAATCACAACACTAGGCATCCCCAATTGCTGGAAGAAATACATGAGTTGAAGCCAGCTGAAGCCCATTGCTCTCTAAAGTTGGTTTTGTTTTTTTTTTTTATTATCTAACTTTTATACTCTGTTGGGCTGTGCCAGATACTCTCTCCCTCCATTCTAGTCTGGCTCAAGAATACATTCACACTCTTGATGAACTCTGGGAGAAACATTTCCACCACCAGTTAATCCACTCAGCTGTTGATAGCTGTTTTATTTAAAACAAAGGCCACCTTCTGGTCCTCTGGTTGAGATAAAAGTCAGAGTCTTTGCAACAGCTGTGCTCAGTCATAAACTGTGTTATTCCCTGAATTTTATGGATACATTGCTCTTTCCTATCTCTTCTTAGCCTTCTTCCATTTTAGGGATTTAGTGGTGCATTCATAACCAATAAATCACTGGTTACGATAATTGATAATGTTATATAATCAAATAACTTCATGATTATTCACATAGCTTGAAAAATTTGTTCCTATGGTCAACTTGACATATTTGATCTATTAAAACTTGCATCTATTAAAATGACTCTGATGTAGACATCTTAATTGTGAAAGTGTCTTGTATCTGGTATTTGGTAAATTACCTATGAACAGCTTTGGTTTTAAAACTGATCAGCTGTTTGAAATTGGAAAAAGATGATTGGAGAACAATCTTAAATATCACTAGATGTTTACTAAACTAAGATATGATAATAAGATGGGTAGGATTCTCATGCTTTTTTTCTCAGTATAGTATGACTGACTGCTGCATGTGATGCATCAGACTGCATATGATAGTGATTAAACTCAACTTGTTTTGTGAAAACAGTTTTGGTTAAAGCAGAAGAAGAAATAATTTTTTGAATGCAGTTGTAATATGAGTGAAACAATGCTAATCAAAATAATGATAGATCGCAAAATATGTGCTGGCACACATAATTTTTAAATAATTAAAATCTGAAGCAATTACTTATTAACTCTTTAACTCTGCAGGAGCACTCCAAGTCCAACATGTTAAAAAATCTTAAGCAATTTTCCACATGATTGGTAGTAAACTTCTGTTCTCAACAAGAAAGTTATACATTTCCAAGGGGTGATTTTTAATGACTGACATTTATAATTCTCTTTTTTTTTTTTTTTTTTAACAGCTGAGGATGCATGTGGAGGAACTATGAGAGGATCCAGTGGTATCATCTCGAGCCCCAACTTTCCTAATGAATATCATAATAACGCAGATTGCACATGGACAGTTGTGGCAGAGCCTGGTGATACTATCTCACTCATATTTACAGATTTCCAAATGGAAGAAAAATATGATTATTTGGAAGTAGAAGGTTCTGAACCACCTACAATATGGTAAGTCAACTATTGGAATTTTAATACTTTAGAAGAAAAGGGATGATGAAATATAGGAGGATAACTTCTGCGACTTTTCCTTTTATCAGTAGATGGTCTTGCTGAAAAGAAGGCAACAAAGAAAAAAAAAGAAATAAAAGTATAAAAGAAATAGAAGGAATAAAATAGTAAGCAATCTCTTTCAAGCTCAGATTCAGTTAAGTGAATAAATAAATTATGCATTCTGTGGTTTTCTGAACAGGTAGTTTTATGGTAGCATCATGCCACTCAAGAAACATGTGAATATGACAAATCTTTGTGTTTCTTGTGTTGGCTTAAATACAATATTGGTTCACAAAAGAGGATGTATACAAAACCAGAAATAATTATGATGCTTTCCAGCAAAATCTTAAGCCCTTAACTGGTTCATAAAGCATTTGAAGGTCTGGTTCAACAGAAATTTGAATAACAGGTGATATAACTGGTGGTTGGCTAGCCATATTACTCAGTAAAGTTTTATTTTCTTATTATCAGTACAAAAACCCACCAAACATAGCATAGCCCAAGTAAACAAAAGTTTGGGTTTTTTTTGTTTTATAATAAGCAAATAGCTAAAAATAAGATAATTACATTGTTTTGAAAGCATCAGTCTCAGTTTCTGCAAGTAATGCTTATGTGTGATATTCCTCATACTTCAGGGTATACGTTGTCTGAGCTTTAGCAAACAGTATTTCATAATTTGAGTTAATTCATACTGCCACCTACACAGTTAATTACCTGTATTAGAATATTACTTAATTACCATTGAGTTTTTCAAGCTGTTAAACTGAAATCTGTTGAACTAGCTGTCAGCTAAGGTAATTTTTAAACAATAATTTATAATAATTATTAGTGAGGTAACACTAATGACATATAGGAAATATGATTCACTTGAACAGGTAAATGTGCATTTGATTATTCTTGAATGATTTTTATGTGTTCAATCATGAGCTTCAAACAGTGATTTAAGGATATTTCTGCAAAAAAAGCTTTGGTTATATTTAAATGCTACAATAAGATATATAGGGAAAGTCTCATCTGTTTGCAAAGCATGAAAATTACAATAGGAATTTTATAATTGCTCATGTAGAGAAGCAGATTGAGAGCATATTCTTTTTTTTAGCTTGTTATTTATAGTCCCTAAATTGGACTGATATATTCAATTATGCTAAAGTATCCCCAGTGTGTTAGGAAAAATAGCTTTGGAAAGTTTAATTAATAACAATTTTTTAATTAGATTTGCAATGTTAATACTTTATATCTCCTTAGACAATAAACTTAGCTCAATATATCTTACTTTATAAAGTCTGCATAGCAGTATACTTCTAAAACTAAAACCAGGCTCTCGGTCTTCCATTCTGGAAAACCAATAGTACATAATTTGTAAAATCATATCTGAATAGTAAGCAGCATTATAAAACAATTTCTTAGACATTTTGTTGCTTTATGTGACTGTCATATCTCTTGAATTAAAAAAAACAAACAACAAATAAAAAACAAACTTTTCTGCAAACCTGCTGTATAACAAAATATCCCTATTTTTTTTCCAAGTTAAATAATACATAGAATCATAGAATGGTTTGGGTTTGGAAGAGACCTTAAAGATCATCTAGTTCTAACTGCCACTGCCATGGGTAGGGGCACATTCAACAAGAGCAGGCTGCTTGAAGCACCATCCAGCCTGGCCTTGAATGCTGCCAGGAATGGAGCAGCCCCAGCTTCTCTGGGCAACCTGTGCCGGTGCCTCACCACCCTCAGAGTGAAGAATTTTTTCCTAATATCTAATTTAAGTCTCCCCTCTGTCAGTGTCCTATCACTCCATGCCTTTGTAAGAAGTCACTTTCCAGCTTTCTTGTAAGCCCCTTTTAGGTATTAGAAAGGCTCTCTCTGGAACCTTCTATTCTCCGTACTGAACAAGGCCAGCTTCCTCAGCCTGTCTTCACAGGTGAGATGCTACAGCCCTTTTATCATCTTTGTGGCGTCCTCTGGACTCCCTCAAACATGTCCACATGCCTCTTGTGTTGGGGGCCTCTGAGCTGAACACAGTACTCCAGGTGGGGTCTCACAAGAGTGGAGCAGAGGGAGAGAATCACCTAAATTGACCTGCTGGTAAATGAGGCAACATTTTCATGCAGCCCAGCATACGGTTAGCTTTCTGGACTGAAAGCGCACACTGCTGGCTCATGTAGAGTTTTTTGCCAACCAACACCCACACGTCCTTTTGCTCAGGGCTGCTCTCAATCCAGACTCTTTCCAGCCTGTATTTATGCCTACGATTGCTGTGACTCAGGTGCAGAACCTTGCATTTAGCCTTATTGAACTTCATGATGTTCACAAGGGCTCACCTCTCATGCCTGTCAAGTTCCCTCTGGATGGCATCCCTTCCCCTCCAGTGTGTTGATCGCACCACACAGCTTGGTGTTGCCAGTAAAAGTGCTGAGGCTGAACTTAATCCCACTGTCTATATCGTTGACAGAGATGTTTAACATTGCTGGTCCCAATACCAACCCTAGAGGAACGACACTCATTATTTGTCTCCACTTGGACATTGAGTCATTGACCACAAGACTTTAAGTGCGATCATCCAGCCAATTATCCACATAGTGTTCCGTCAACCACAGCCATGCCTGTCCAATTTAGAGACCAGGATTGATGTGTGAGGAGATACCAAGTAGGTAGCCTGCGGTTATCCATAAGACAAGATCTGGAATTCCTTATGAAGTTCTAAATTTCTGTAGTCTTTGAATAAGTCAATATTTCAGTTATGCCAAATCTTTTCTTCAAGAAAATCTTAGTAGGCCATTTTTATTTAAACAGTGGGAAAAAATTGTATACATGCCTGTCCTAGGTTAGCAGTGGCAGTCATTTCCTTATGCTCCCAGCTCGCCCCCTCCCCTGCCCTGACCATTTACAGCTTCATTTGAGAGTTCTGAAGGTTTTGAATGGCCTTTAAGTACCCTTGAAACCTGCCTGCTGATTGGAGATCACCATGTTGGCAAGCATACAGTGCATTTTACCCACAACCATTTTCTCTGAACTCAAGAGAAAAGCAGAGTCGGGTTTCAGCCTTGTCTAGGGTTAGACAATGATATAAAATGACCAAGAGATTTTTCCCAAGGCTGGACAGTCATGAATGGCAGGGTGTGTGTGATAGTATGAGCGAGCACCTAGGCCAGTGGGACCCTTCAGTGCTTTGGAACTTCACCACTGAACAAGTGCAAAATACAGAAAAACTAATAAAACACTTAGATGAGATGTGTTGCCATTTTGCTCATACCAGAGAGGGACAAATCATGGCAACGTGCCGTGGTTCTGCCTATGCTGACAGAGCCCTGTTCAACACTATCCAACACCTTCAAAACGAAAAAATGTGCCTGGATCTGAGGGCAAAGCAACAGAAAGCGCAGCTACTCCAGCTCCAAGCACAGGAGCTACTCCAGCTCCAAGCACAGCAGCTACACCACCCCAGGCACAAGCACAGTAGCTCCTCAAACTTCAACCATAACAGAAAGCGCAGCTACTTCAGGTGCAAGCACAGCAGCTACACCGCAACCAGTGACAAGTACAGCCACTACTCAAACCCCAGTGATAATCACAGCAGCTAAACCGGAGGACCAACTTGTACCAATATCAATTGCCCCTGTACACAAGGGGAAAAACAAAAAAAAAACCAGATGGACGAGCAAGATTAAGAAGCAACGGCAGTGCACTTACTACCTGGGACAGCATCTGACCAGGAGTCATCATCACATGAATCAGAAGAAAAGAAGAGGTGACTTCTCGACCTCGGACCTCAACTGAGCGACAGAATATGTGAAAAGACTTTACCCATCAGCCAGGGGAGCACCTCATCACCTGGTTGCTCCAATGCTGGGACAATGGGTCTGAGAGTCATGAAATAGAAAGTAGGGAAGCCAAGCAGCTGGGATTACTTGCTAGGGAAGGGGGAATTGACAAAGCAATTGCAAGAGAGAAATGGTCCCTCAGCCTTTGGAGGCGGCTCCTGGCAGCTGTGAAAGGAAGGTTTCCATACAAGGACGATGTTATGAGTTGTTCGGCCAAGTGGACTACTCTGCAAAAGGGCATCCAGTCTCTGAGGGAATCAGCCATTGTACGGATGATCTATCACATCAAGCCGAATAATGGGGATATGCCCATAGATCCAGATGAAGTCGAAAGTACACGACCCATGTGGCAGAAATTTACACAGAATGCACCCCCATCATATGCCCATGCATTGGCAACCGTAACCTGGAATGGCATAATACCACCAACAGTGGATGAAATGATACATAAACTCCAAGAGTTTGAAGACAGTCTCACATCTTTCATCATCTCACCTGTGGAAAAACTGTCCCAGGACCTCAAACAATTGAGAGACGCTCTATCCAGCCCCTCACATGTACCAACACACGTCTCAGCTATTAACAAAAGGAGTCCTACTGCTTGAGAGAAGGCATAGAAGGCATACGCCATGGGTCACCCAATGGTTCTACCTGCGGGATCACAGAGAAGATATGACAAAATGGGATGGAAAGCCTACTTCAGTTTTGGAAGAACGGGTGCGTGAATTGAAGAAAGGAACAAAGGTCAAGGCTGATCACCCCATGAAGGCTCTGGCTTCAGTCTCTGGTGAGCAGGCTCCCAGAGGGAGTGGAAGAGCCGATTTTACTCCTGCTCCTGTGATAAAGAAGAATAATCCCTTTCTACAAGACTTAAGTGTCCAGTGTTGTGATGACTATTAGAGGGGCCCTGCCCCCAGCCAGGCGGAGGTAGGGAACAATCCGATTTACTAGACTGTGTGGATCAGATGGCCTGGCACATCAGTCCTACAGAAGCATAAGTCTCTAGTAGATACCAGTGCACAGTGTACCCTGATGCCATCAAGCTGTCAAGGGGTGGAGCCCATTTATATTTCTGGAGTGACAGGAGGATCCCAAGAGCTGACTGTACTGGAGGCTGAAATCAGCTAGACTGGGAGGGAATGGCAAAAACACCCCACTGTGACTGGGGTCGAAGAACAACAAGTGCCAGTCACGACCACAACAGTGCACCGGCGACAATATTGCACCAACCGAGACTCCCAGCAACCCCACAACAGAAGGATCCTCTGAGAGACCAGGTGAGGTGGACAGCTGCTCAATTTCCTCTGTCTCCAAAGCAGCAATACCAAATGCTCATTGGTACCCTTTTGGGTCTTTGAAGTACCCTCTCCTGAGGTAATCTATGCCAATGATGCATGGAGCCTTTGGACCAGTCACAGTGGGGTGTTTTTGCCATTCCCTCCCAGTCTAGCTGATTTCAGCCTCCAGTACAGTCAACTCTTGGGATCCTCCTGTCACTCCAGAAATATAAATGGGCTCCACCCCTTGACAGCTTGATGGCATCAGGGTACACTGTGCACCAGTATCTACTAGAGACTTATGCTTCTGTAGGACTGATGTGCCAGGCTGTCTGATCCACACAGTCCAGTAAATCGGATTGTTCCCTACCTCCACCTGGCTGGGGGCAGGGCCCCTTTAATAGTCATCACATTCGTCACGCACATCTTGTTAACGGGAATTATTCCTTATCATAGGAGCTGAAGTAAAATCGACTCCTCCACTCCATCTGGGAGCCTGCTCACCAGAGACTGAAGTCAGAGCCTTCATGGGGTGAACAGTCCTGTAACTAAGGTATAACACAAATCACTACTGCTACCACCAATAATAATAATGTCCAGGGAAATGCAAGGGAAGAGGATAAAATTGCTCACCACCCAACGACCGAGCCGTGAACAAAACTCTTCCGGGTTCCTGCCCCCAGTTTTACATCCTGGGCATGACGTGCTGTGGCATGGAATACCTCTTTGGTCAGTTTGGGTCAGGTATCCCGTTTCTGCTTCCTCCCGGCTTCCCCTCCTCCCTGGCAGAGCATAAGACTCAGAAAGTCCTTGGTCAGACCAAAACATTCTAAGCCGTAACTATAAACATCTGTGCCATCAGCACTGTTCCAAGGCCGAATGTTGAAAAAAACACAGCACTGCAACAGTCACCAAGAAGGAGAAAAATGACTGCTGCTGCTGAATCCATAACACCTGGGGAACTACAGATCAGTCAGCCTCATCTCCGTGCCTGGCAAAATCTTGGAGCAGATCCTACTGGAGGGCATGCTAAGGCGCATGAAAAACTACAAGGTGCTTGGTGACAGCCAGCATGGCTTCACTAAGGGGAAATCCTGCCTGACCAATTTTGTGGCCTTCTATGATGGGGATACAGAACTGATGGATGGGGCAGAGCAGCTGACGTCAACTACTTGGACTTGTGCAAAGGGTTCGACACTGTCCCACATGACATCCTTGTCTCTAAATTGGAGAGCTATCAATTTGATGGGAGGACCACTTAGTGGATAAAGAACTGGCTGGATGGCCGCGCGCAAAGTGTTGTGCTCAATGGCTCAATATCCAGCTGGAGACCAGTAACAAGTGGTGTCCCTCAGGGATCGGTGTTGGGACCAGTCTTGTTCAACATCTTTGTTGGTGACATGGACAGTGGGATTGAGTGTGCCCTCAGCAAGTTTGATGATGACACCAAGCTGTGTTGTTCGGTTGATATGTTGGAGGGAAGGAATGCCATGCAGAGGGACCTTGTCATGCTTGTGAGGTGGGCAGATGCCAACCCCATGACGTTCAACCATGCCAAGTGCAAGGTTCTACACCTGGGTCGGAGCAATCCCAGTCACAGCTGCAGGCTGGGCAGAGAAGAGATTGAGAGCAGCCCTGCAGAGAAGGACTTGGGGGTGCTGGTAGATGAAAAAATGAACATGAGCCAGCGGTGTGCACTGGCAACTCAGAATCCCAACCTTACATTGGCTGCATCAAAAGGAGTTTGACCAGCAGGTTGAGGGAGGTGATCCTGCCCCTCTTCTCTGCTCTCGTGAGACCTCATTTGGAGTATTGTGTGCAGTTCTGGCATCCTCAACAGAAAAAAAGACATGGAAGTGTTGGAACAAGTCCAGAGGAGGGCCATGAGGATGATCAGGGGACTGGAGCACCTCCCGTATGAAGACAGGCTGAGAAAGTTTGGGCTGTTGAGACTGGAGAAGAGCAGGCTGCATGGGCATCTCATAGCAGCCTTCCAGTATCTGAAGGAGGCCTACAGAGATGCTGGGGAGGGACTCCTCATGAAGGACTGCAGTGATAGGACAGGGGGCAACGGGTTAAAACTTAGCCAGGGGAAGTTTAAATTGTATATGAGGAAGAAATTCTTTACTGTTAAGATGATGAGGCACTGGAATGGGTTGCTGAGGGAAGCTGTGAATGCTCCATCTCTGGTAGTGTTCAAGACAATGCTGGACAGAACCTTGGGTGGCATGGTTTAATTGGAGTTGTCCCTGCCCGTTGCAGAGGGTTTGGAACTATATGTTCTTAAGGTTCTTTCCAACCCTAACTATTCTACAATTCTATTATACTATGTGCATACCATCGTGGAGGCAACCACCGGATGGCTGGAAGCCTACGCTGTGCCCCACGCCACTGCGTGGCACACTACCCTTGGCCTTGAGAAACAGATTTTGTGGTGACATGTCACCCCAGAGAGAATTGAGTGACATTTTCAGAACAGCCTTATAGACATTTGGGCCAAAGAGCATGGCATTGAGTGAGTATACCACATCTCCTACTGTGCCCCAGCCTCTGGGAAAATCTAACAGTAAAATGGGCTGTTAAAAAGTACACTGAGATCAATAGGTGGTGGGACTTTCAAACATTGGGATACACATTTCCCAAAAGCCAACTGATTGGTCAACACCAGAGGATCTGCCAACACGGCTGGTCCAGCCCAGTCAGAACTTTTACATACTGTTGAAGGGGACAAAGATCCTATGGTGGACATAAAATATTTACTGGGGATGACAGTGTGGGTTATTCCTGCTTCAGGTAAAGGCAAACCCACTCGCGGGCTTGCTTTTGCTCAGGGACCCGGATATACTTGGTGGGTAATGCAGGAAGACGGGGGAGTCCAATGTGTATTTCGAGGGGATTTGATTTCAGGGAAAACAGCCAATGAACTCAATTGCATGCTGTTGCCTGCTACGTAGCACTTTTATAGCCCACCAACTAGATGTCTTCAGGTCACCAGCAACTGGCCCTGACTTCCCTCTGACCATCACGCCAACAAAGAATGATGAAACCGGATGACTTCTGTGGTATCTTCAGCAGGCAACAATCCAACACTGCACACAGCCTCTCCTGCTCTGAAAGACTGTTACAAGTGATGGAGCCCGACATTATTTCCAGATGGACTCAGCAGCTTTATAGGGATTGGTCCATGCACTAAAGAATGATGTCTCTCTCTCTATGCCTGTGTGGATGTATATATACGTATATATATAAGAGTGATGGTATGTTGAAAATGTGGGATCTGAGCATGATGTGAATGGTATGGAATAAGGGGTGTCCTGGATTCAGCAGTAGCAGTCATTTTTCTCCTTCTTAGTAGCTGGTGCAGTGCTGTGGTTTTGACTTTCAGCCTGGGAATAGCGTTGATAACACCGATGTTTTTAGTTGCTGCTCAGTAATGTTTAGTCTGACCAAGGACTTTCTGAGTCTCATGCTCTGCCAGAAAGGAGGGGAAGCTGGGAGGAAGCAGGGACAGGACACTTGACCCAAACTGACCAAAGAGGTATTCCATACCCCAGCACATCATGCCCACTATATAAACTGGAGGCATTTACCCGGAAAGGTTAGATCACTGCTGAGATCAGGCTTGGTACCGGTTGGCAGGTGGTGAGCAGTTGCATTCTCTTCCCTTGTTGTTTCCCTTGTCATTATTATTTTTGGTGGTTGCAGTAGTGGTTTGTATTTTACCTTAGTTACTTGACTGTTCTTATCTCAACCCGTGGCAGTTGTATTCTTTCGATTCTCCTCCCCATCCCTGCAGGAGCTGGGTGAAGGAAGAGGGGGCCAAGGGCTGCGTGATACTGAGTTACCAGCTGGGCTTAAACCATGGCACTTTTTGGTCCCTGTTAATGGAATATTTAATAATCACTGAGCAGAAAAGTGGAGTGATTCTCTAGGCTGCTTAGATATGAGTATCCTAGTTTCCAGCATGTACTTTATTCTGAATTGTTAAGATAATTGTTGACTCCAATTAAATTGCGTAGACAAAGTGGCAGATCTTCCTTCCCAGAATATTCTGTGAAAGATATTCTTAGAGCGGTCTCCTGGTGAGAGTATGTGAAGATGGAATGGATAGTTTGCACACTGACCTAGGTGAAGACATTAATTCTGTATTTTTTATTCCTTATTATGAACTCAGTTTATCTGTTTTTGAAAATAAGTTGTCAACTTTTCCTCCTATACATGCTTCTTTTTTAATATTTTGATATATATGTTATTTTTATATAATTTATATTATTGTATTATTTCATACTATTTATAGTATTATATTATTTACTTTTCTGTATAGCACAGCTAAGGACAATTTAATAAGCATACTTTATTCCTTACAAATTTACAGCAATCATCATTTCCCTGTAAGAATTTTGTGAAGCGATTTCTGATAAAAAGTAAAAAATTATGAAAGTTGGAAGCTCATATAAAAATGGTCCTAAATAAGCAGTGTCAGTGTAGTGATTGTCTAGTAACCTTAAACATGGCATTCTTCAATTTCACAGCTGATTCTCTTTCTACATATTGTAAAAAGATAATCAGATTTTAATTTTAAGTGTTCTTGTAATATTGGACTTACTGGGCTTTTTTTGGTGTTTTTTTTTTTTTTTTTTTCTGAATCCAAGCTTACAAACTCTGTTAATGAAGTTTTAAAATATAAGGGAACTTTTGTCCAAGTACTACTCAACTTGAATGTTGCCCATTCACTCTAAAGAAGCTTTAGAATCACTCTGCGTTCATGGCCTGATGCCCTGGAATCACTCCTTGGAACAATTTGTTTTAACACTAAAGGAGTCTGGTAGTATATAGAATGCAAAGTCTCTCATATTCCTCAGCAACACTTATATATGAGGCATCTTATGTGTCGTTTTCCGTGCCTTTGCTCTCATTTGTAGATTAATAATGAAGAAAATTAGTTTTTCTTGACTCTTAATCCCACTTTACCAGTGCTGTGATGGAACAAAATTATAAACATCTAGTGCTTTTGAGAACTTTTAAGTAATAATAGCAATATGCTAGTTATTATGGAAAAGGGTTTTATTTCGATTTTTTTTTCTCCCCCTGAGGTGAAGCTGCAGTTCATTCATGTTTGGCATCTACACAGTAATTCTTAAATGCTGGTTACAATAGAAATTAGCTTTAAGGAGGCATTTAAAGATAAAGCATACTGTTGTTGATGATTAACCTACAGCAGACACATGCATTAACACATCAGGTTCTTAATCATAATTTTATAACAAAGCAGTTATTTGATTTGTTCAGCCATCCACTGTCTGAATGGGTTAGATTTATTTTTAGTCAATGTACTTGATCAAATGATGCTTATATAAGGCTACAGAGGAAAGCCTCTGCCTGACATACTAAGATAGAAAATCACACTTAAATAGTACAAGTATCAATGAAAATAATGTGCTGGAGAAAAAAGACCAGAACAGACAAGACAAGAAGCTCAGGTGACCATAAGTAGAGATTAAATAGAGAGGACAGACCTCAGGCCCAGCAATTGTTTTCTTGAAAAATCACTTCAAATTAGAAAGTGACAAGTGCAATTCTTTATTTTTTTTACTAATGAAGACTGTTGTGAGAGTGCCTTAGATATTATTGCTGTTTTCTCCCTAGTTATTATACAAAGATTTTACGTCTTCTTTAATGCTCAGAGGAAAGACTCAGGAATGTAACATGAATGAGTGATATAATCCTAATAAGGATGTTAAATGCCCCAGATGATAGATGGCTTGTACTCTCATACAATTGAGTTCAAATGTAAAGAGTGGTGGCAGGAATGATACTGCTTATCACAGGAAACATGTCTTCAGAAGAATGTTGCAGTTGTAGTCAAATAGATGGAAAAAATATTCAATTCATATGGCAAAAAAATACAGTCATAAAATCCTGCTGAAACCAGAGGTTTTACTGACAGTGGATGCAATTAATTTTTTTATTGGATTAAACTGCAGAAAAAAAAATAGATGCAACTGCAAAGGCAGCCAGATTTTGGAGTGACTAAGTCCATCTCTGCTTTCCAAACAGGTAATAGAAGATAAGAGAGAGAATGCTTATCAATGAACATGGTAAGCAGAAAGCCAGGAATGGGAGGAATACTAAAGCTAAAAGTATTGTCTGGTTTGAGTCTTTGATTATCCATGCATTTTGCATTACTGTTTTCATCCCATTTTCTGAAGAGGAGAAATGAAGTGGTTGGCTTTTTGGAATCAAAAGCTTTCCATAGAAATCAGTTATTTCTATCCTTTAGTCTTTGCCTCTGCGGTTTATTTTTGTACATGGTGGTTCATAATTTCACCTGTAGCATTTCCATGAGATCATTCAGAAGAGTCCAAGAAGCACAATGCATTCTGTAATATATAGGGTCAGGCCCAATGATAGGAGAGGAATTTGCTGCAGTGACTGAGGAGGTTAATGACACGTTTTTTTGCTGTTCTGTTGTGTGACTCTGGTAACTATCATTTGAAAAGGACTTTGAAACTGACTTTACATCTGGTCCTCTTAAAATGCTTATTGAAACATGAAGGAAATTTGAATCTAGAGAGGAAAAAGGAATCATGTATTTAACAACAGAGATGGAGGCTACTCTGTGTAATTTTGTACTATTCTTGTGTGTTTCTGAAGAAGCAGAAGTACCTTTCATTATATCCTCTTCTAGTGGTATTTTCTGCATTCGTTTCTCAGGTTGTGCTTCAAAGTGAAGCGCAGAAACATGTCTCAAACTTTTCAGGCAGAATAGACTCATGTAGCCACAAGTTTCATGATGAAAACTTTCATTCTGCCACTTAAGAGTAAAGAGCCTGTAGTTTGGGGTCTTTTTAAAGGCATTTAGTTACTTTGTAAGCTTTACAATAAATAGACCAAATCCTTAGTAAAGGTAGAATTTGACTTTAAGAAACTGTCATATCCCTGGAAATGCAGATCAACCAAAGGTCTAAAACAAGATAATCCTGAAACTCAATATGTTAGGTATATATCTGGGTGAGTAGGTTGTAAGGGAACACAGGAATGATAGAATCTTATAATTAGGATAATTCAGCATGGAAGGGAACTCAGAAGCTGTCAAGTCCAACCTACATCTGAAAGCAAGCTCAGCTCGTGAGGTGAGAGGGTAACTTGGAGCTTTATCCAGGCTAGATGATATATCCATATCATGTCATATCATATCATATATCATACATTTCCCAAAGTCTTATCAAGGTGAAATATAATTCTCAGGAATCTTTATATGGTAGAAGAAAACCTCAGGCTTTTACACTATCCCTTTTGGGAAGACATTTACTAGCTAATGTGTTTGTGCTTCCATGGACATTTTTAACACTCTCTGGAAGGACCGGTATTGCTTATTTTCAACTCTGTTTTGTAGAACATTTTGTAAGGCATTTTGCCAATGAATAAGTAAAAATCATGATCAGTAATAAAACCAAACAAATGCAAAAATGGAGTCTGTGACTCAGCAGTTTCTGGAAAAAATATAGTAGGAAGATGGCTTCATAATTTAACAGGGAACACGCACTGTGCTTACTCCAGCAGAATACTGTACTTGTTTTGATGTGATCATTTGCTATTGTCTCAGGATGGCAGTTGCTAAAGTAGTGAGGGAGACTGATTGCTATTTTTTGGACTGAAACACCAGTGAACTTACAAGTAAGGCTGGAACAGCTGTATGTTATTCTGCCTGAGTTGTATGGTGGGAGAAAGGGTATTGCACATAAAGCATGGAATAACATAAATCTCAAAACCAGGCAGGGGAAAAAAAACCCACAGCCAAACACAAACCAAGGAATGATCCTAGACCAAAACATATAATTGTTTCATTTGTCACTCTGGAGTAATTAAAAATTAATAATTCCTTGTCATATATACCGAGTCCCTGCCATGATCTGATTTACTTCACTGAGAAAAGTAAGTAATGGGCTGTGGTAGAACAGTTAATTGCTGCAGAGATAATCCTAAATCACTCTTGTTCATAGATTCTGGATTATAATAATTACTATGCTTCGTACATTGGATTAACTATATGCAGTCATAATTCCTTCTATTATGTGTCTGGACACAGCAGCCAAAAATACAGTATTTTTGATGCATGAATGAAACTCTGTGTTCATGAATAAATCCTGACAACAAGATAAAACATCGCTTATATGGGGCCTACAGACTACTCAAAACTTTTCGTGATTTTCCATCTGTTTTGCTTGTGAAAATCACTTGAATTGATTTAGAGTGTAAATTCAGTTGTAAAATGAACCTAAACCAAACCATTAAGCATCCTATGGCCCTACTTGTACAATTTCTTTGTATTAAGGATAGACTCAATGTCAAACCAGTGTCAGAGCAATTTCTAATAATCACATTCCACAGCTTCCTGGTCATGACATAACAGTCACTAAAAAAGAAAAAAAATCCATTCATGTGTACTTACTGTGTGTATTTCTTCTGCCTACAGTGGGCCATGAAAGTAAATATTTTATATATGCACAGATATTAAAACCAAATACTTTTATCCTGTAATTTTTAAACTGTTTCAAAGGTTAGCAGTTTTAGGTGTTTACAAATGGGATGCAATACATTTTCAAAATTTTGAAACACTGAAGGTAAATTCATCGAGGTATGCTTTAAAAATTTAAACTTTTGAAAGTTAAATGCAATTTCCCTGCTGCCTAATTCCTGAACCATGTTAATATTCTTAAACCCTATGTCAAGATAGCTGCAATAACATGAGAAAGAGTACAGAAAAGGGGAAAAGGATGGAAACTGATATGGGGAAAAAAATCAATAGGGTGAGGAATAAAATAGGCTAAGTTTTTACATTTTGAAAAGAAATAAGAAAGAAACTATATGAAAGATTAATAAAATTGTGAATACTGTATGTTACATAAATAAGGAGAATTAATTCATTTCTTATGCTAAAATAAATAGGGATATTTTATTTGTCAGGCAGAAGATTTAAAAAAAAAGTTAGAACTTCTCTGCAGCATGCATACTTAAGTTGTGAAAGTCATTGGCATGAGATGTTATAGATAGAAAACTAAGATTGAAAATCAGAATTCATAAAAAGAAAATTTATCAAAGGAGATTGAACATAAAAGCCTGCTTGAAAGGCTCCATTCAAGAATCCTGCAGTCCATAAAATTCCTGGGAATTGTGACGATGTATGAAGGGATGAATCTCATTCTGTATAATCATAGTTTCTGACACTCCTAGTGAGTTATTTGTTACTGCTTATTGTCAGAAATAAAATACTAGTCTCAGTGTATTTCTGATCTAACACACCACTGCACATGTTCTTAGATGCCATCAAGGATATGGTGGGTATTATACAGGGTAGGATAATTCCAGTCATGGCAATAAGAGATTTTTTGCATTATTCATATGAACCGAAGAAATTGTGATAACTGGGATGCATCAGGAGTAATAGTTTTGCGTCTGTAAAGTATCTTCAGAGCTGAAGTTCAGAACTTTTCAGTTTGTGTTATAGAATTATTCTTCCTTCATTTAAGGCTTGTGATAAGAAAACTTGAAGATGCCAAATCATTATTTAAGGCTCCAGCAAATATGGAATCTTATTCCACCTGATATTGACTAATGTTTAATCATAATCAGTGTTTTGATACTGATTATACTACTTTTGATTTCATTTCTGTCTGGTTTCTTTTTCAAGCCAGTAGGGAATTCTTACTGGACTTTTCTTCCCTCTCCTAAAAAGCTTATTAATATAGATATTTATCTATCTTGATTAATTGAACTCCTAGTCTTCTTTCTTCGCTTCTAGATTTTTTGAATCAGTCTGTGTAAGATCCAGTAAGTAAGTTGCTGGAGACTTCACATCTCTTGATCAGCCTTTTCTGTACCCGAACTTGTAGTATTGGACTTGTATGTTTGAATCAGCAGAAAACCTATCTGCTGTAGAGTATATAGTCTGTCATCCCTGAAGCATATAACACAGGTTCTGAAATCTTTTATGTGGATATACCGCACTGCTGCACAACTTCTTCTTCCCAGTGTTTTTTATGTCAGAGGACAAACTCTTACCATCATCTCTGCTTGCTGAGCAAGAACATACTATCCTGCATGCCTTAAAGAGAGGGGTAAGGCAAAAGACTGTTGTAATAAGTCTCAGTTTCTGTTTAGTAGCTGACACCATGTCTTTCAAAAAACCCAGTCTTGAGCAGCAGCTTCCAATTTAATTTGATGTTCAATCCCCAAATCGGAAAATTTAATTTGCAAGTACAAATCTTTTATAGCTGTATTAGCAGTTACACAAATCTTTTTGTTTTTCCTAATCAGGTATATCCAGAACATCTTGCTAGAAAAAAGAGGGGAAAAAAAAAAAGAAACCATTTTATATCATTAGCTGGTGTTCTAGCTCAGTAAACCTAATAACGTTTGTTCTCTGTGTCATGCTAGTACGGGTACTAAAAGTAAAGACTTAAGTACACTGGCACCGCTTTGGAGCATGATCTTTCTTTTGTCTGCTCATGCTTATATATAGTCTGCTCTGCTTATTTTCCTAATTATTGCATTCTTGTAAGTGCACTACTTTAAAGGTCAGTCTTAAATTATAATAGGTGAATTAGTGACCTATTATCTTTTATCAGTTTAAGATCTGACTATTTGCAAATTTGCAACTCAGATGTATCAGAATAGTGGTCTCTCAGAATGCACAGATAACATATCATCATTACCACTAATATCACTAAAAGGCATCTTACAAGAAGTTAATAGGTATTAAACTCATACAAGATATTTTTAAGCTAATTTAGTTGTCTTTTTACTGCATAATTTACATGATACTACTTTACATCCAAATGTTATGCACAAGGTTAAAATTCTTTTGGTGAAATGAATCTGAAATTTCATCAGTAACTGATTTATATAGTAAAGTAAATCAGAGTTATTAGTCTAAGGAATATTTACTTACAATTTTTTTAGCCTGGAAAAGCTACATAATAAGCTGGCCTTTTAAGCAAGGCACCAGATTTTCCTTGAGCATAAGATATTTCATTCTAATGCCACAGGATATTGATAAATCTTATAAACCTTGTTTTTGCTCTTTAGCAAAACTTTTATATGTATTAGACAATATATTAAACACATTAATTCTTATTATAAACTAGTCTTTTAATAACCATTTTCTTTTTGTCCTATATAAAAGCCATCATTCTTTAGTAGGCCTATTTTACTCATAGGTTTTGGAGGATGCAGGGGAGAGGGAGAGGCAAAGGCAAGACACTTAAGAGCAAATGATTTTATTTGCTTATATCACAATGAATATGCTACATTTACATTTTAAAACAGAAACATCAATTTTAAATATTTATCTTTTTAATAACTACAAAGTGAAGACTTTTGAATCTAGGGAGTTTTATAATTTACACAGATTGATCCAGTAAAAGCAATTTGAAATATTTCTAATTATTTACTACCTTTCATTAATTAAGATTATATTACCCACAAATAAAAATATACTATAAGATTTTATATCACTCGAGAGAATCTTATACATTTTTCTTAGTTTGTAATTTCTTGTATTGGATTTTTAGACATTTATTGCTCTTTAAATTTTCAGTATGGCCTCTGTTAATAGGGAGTGGGATATCTTCTGTTGGACAAATTAAACTACAAATGTTCAACCCAGAGGCATGGTTCCAAAGCCTGGAGAGGTTAAAATGCTATGACACAGATCACTAATTCACAGTCTGATTTACTAGAAACAGCAGGTGGCTAGCAGTCAGACCAATGCAGTGGTGTCCCTGAAGTGCATGCTCACCAGAGCAGAATTTGGTATTGTAAAGAAAATGATTGTATAAATTGGTGATGTTGCACACACCTGTGTATGAAGAATTAATATCTATAAAAAATTTGTACATGCTTTCATAATTATTCATCAAATTAATAAACAAAAAAATCCCTTTTGTCTAATTTCTCATGAGATTTGTCACAAATGTTGCATTTTAAAAATGTTTTGATGATGTTTATCAAAAAAAACAACAAAAAAACCTGAAAAAAAGTCTTTTATTCTTGATATTTTGACATATATAAACTCAATACTCAGCGTTACACGAATTATATATTTTGGTGCATCGTTTTCACCATGATCTTTTGAAAGTTGGTAGCATTTGGCCCAGCCTCTTGCTTTACACACATGTCACTTTATGTATATCTACAAGCTTCAGCTCAGTGCCATACCAGACTAGGTCTAGAATTGGAAGCAGTACAGCTGCATCAATAGGAATCCTTGCTCAGGGCAATTACTCGTGCTTCTATGTCCGTGAGTATCTCTGTATGTTGTTTCACTTTTAAACACAGGAATGTGTTAACTCCAGCCAGGTATCTGGCACAAAGGGGAGGGAAGGTCTGTGGTGCTTTGTGGCACAAGGCTATTTCATTCAGTATCTGACTTAAACAGGGGAAGTTTAGATTGGATATGAGGAAGAAATTCTTTACTGTAAGGGTAGTGAGGCACTGGAATGGGCTGCCCAAGGAAGCTGTGAATGCTCCATTGCTGGCGGTGTTCAAGGCAGGATTGGACATAGCCTTGGGTGGCATGGTTTAGTGGGAGTTGTCCCTGCCCCTGGCAGGGGGTTTGGAACTAGATGATCTTAAGGTCCTTTCCAGCCCTAACTATTCTATGATTCTATGATATCCACATTGTGTGTTTTCCAGTGATGAATAGTGTACAAGCAGAAGCGTGATGTTCAGATGTCAGATTTAATGAGGTGCTTGACACTGACTTGAATATCTTGGAAGTGTTGTTCTTGATTGCCTAGATATGTCAGCCCTCTACAGAATCTATACAGAACTGGTCATTGATTCTCAGTAAAGAACAGAAGAGAGAATTTCAAACACTTTTAAGAAATAGTCTCTGGGTTCAGTAATGAAATGTTTTGAATGAAAAAAGGAACTTCTGTAATTTTTTAAGGTTTCATATACATTTCATAGGCACCAGGGTTGTGGGCGTTGTTGGCAATTCATCACGTGTCTCTGCTGCTCCTTCCTCCTCACACTCCAGCTTGGATCCCTCCTATGGCAGATACGAACATCTCCAATGGAGGTCTTTCCCACAGGCTGCAGTTCTTCATGAACTGCTCCAGTGCGGGTCCCTTCCATGGGGTGCACTCTTCAGGAACAGACTGCCTCAGTATGGGTCCCCCATGGGGTCACAGGCCTTGCACAAACCTGCTTCAGTGTGGGCTCCTCTTTCCATGGGATCGCAGCTTCCTTTGGGCATGTCCCTGCTCCACTGTGGACCTCCATGGTCTGCAGGGGCACAGTCTGCTTTACCATGGTCTACACCATGGGCTGCAGGGGAATCTCTGCTCCAGCACCTGGACCACCTCCTGCCGCAGCTTGTGTGCTGATCTGGGTGTCTGCAGAGCTGTTTCTCACATATTCTCCTACCTTTCTCCAGATTGCTCCTGCACAATTCTTAAATACCTTAGCACAGAAGCGCTGCCACCATTGCTGATGGGTTTAGCCTTGTCCAGCGGCAGATCCATCTTGGAGCTAGCTGACATTGGCTACATTGGACATGGGGGAAGCTTCCAGCAGCTTCTCACACAAGCCCCCCCTGTAGCTCTGCTCTCAACTAAGAAAGCCTTGCCATGGAAATCCAGTAGAGTCCTGCGCAGGCCACAGGTCTTCTTAGGCGTGGTCCTCTCCATGGGCTGCAGGGGAATAGCTAGCACATCTCCCTTTCCTCCTTCTGTGACCTTAGTATTCACAGGGTTGTTTCTCACACTTTTTTTGCTCAATTCCTGTGCAGTGTAATTATCTTAAATAGTTTTCACAGTGGTGGCACCAGCTAGGCTGACGAATTTATCTGTATCCTATGGTTGGTTCATTGTGGATCTGACAGGAACTCTGTCAGGCACACTGCAGCCACCTGGTCTCTTCTTGCATAGACCACTCATACAGCTCCTTGTGGCAAAGAAACAAAAATGTTCTTTTTCTTAGGAACTGCTAATCCATGAAAACAAGAAAAAAACAGCACCTTCTCCCCACCCCAAACAAAACACATTTTGGATTACAAAATCTCACACAGTCACAGAAACACAGACAGGTCATGAGTTCTCAGCTTCCAGCTTTGGAGTTTTTTTTATTATGAACCATCAAACTTGGGATTAAAGTCTAAAATCTTGAAAAATGTCAAAAAAATTTATTTCAAAATGAGACATTTTGTGCGAGTGCTGATACTACTTGTCTAATCTCCTTCTACCCTTTTGACTTATCTAATAAGGCTAAATGTGAACTGTCCTACCTCTTAGTCACAGATAATTTCAGAGATTTTGTCCTTGGTTTTAAAGAATTTCTGTCCTTTATATCTTTATGGGTTAAAAGTGATGGAGGTGTATGATATCTTAATGTTAAGATATCATGTTAATTTTATCATAACATCTTCCGTATGAAAGATGGAATAAAGGTTTCCTTAACTGCAGTTGGAGAATATTTGAATATGAATATTACAAATAGGATAAGAGAAGTATGCTCAAATACACAAATAAAATTCATAGTGTGGTTTAAATAAGATAATTTATCGTAGGAAAGTAGTGTAGTTTTAGTAATTAGAGCAGTTTATTTGGAATATCTGAACTGTTTCTCTCTGGAGTATCAGGAGCAAGGAAGGAACAACTGGGAGCTGAGGTGACCCTATGCAGGCCATGCAGTCACCAAAGGTTTACAGTCCTGCAGAGCCTGAACATGGGGGTCAGAGTTGCAGACTTTGAAAACAGAGTCAGTTGACAGCCCCTAACGCAGTAAGTGATGAACTAGGTGCAGGGTCCCTCTGGGAGCCCAGTTAAAAAGAGGATGGCCAAGAACAGAGCTGGGGCAGGCCTAGACTGAGCTTGAATGGGGTTCCTGGGGCCAAAGGCAGAGGATTATCAGGGTCCCAAGGCAGGGCCAAGATTGTGCCCTGACAGTTCTAGCAGTTGCCAGTTTTGTCTTAGATTTTTGTGGTAAAGCACAACATATTGTCTCTTTATGCTTTGGAATCTTTTTTTTTTTTTAATCAAATAAGGGATGGTACAGTTCCCTGATACTTGTCAAGCACTCTGAGATTAAATTTCTATAAAACTACTGAGTAACAAATTCTTTGGCTTACAGATAGATTGCAGAAGAGTAGAAGGTAAAAGTCATAAATGATAAATACAGCGGAACTAGGAGACTAGATGTTTGTGATATAGAAGAAAGTTGTTGCCCAAAATATACCTGAGCAAAACATTAATTCACAAAAAATAAGGTGGAAACTGAGGTGAATGGTTCTGTGACTAATCTGCATGGATTCCTTGACAGTAATTAAGTTTAAATTGCACAATAAGAATAGCCTTTTCTGACAGATTTTGATGTCTACCTTGACAGATTTTCAGAGGCAGAAAATAGCAAATAAAGAGTGAACTCTCAGAAAAGATCACCCGTAGTTTGAGTTGAGGTGCTTTATTTTCATCCTCTTACTTTGTATTGATGAGTCGTTTTTTAAAAGTATTTCAGGACTTCCAGTGTCTTAGTATCACCCTTAGAAAAGATGAAATAATGTAACTGACTCAGGCTTAACATGACAGTACTTTGAATTTTTATTCTAATTTTAAGGAACAGCTCTTTTAAGGTACATTTGCATTTGGATTTAGTATCTAACTATGAGTAACTAGAACGGCAGATATTCAGGAAAACTTTCTCGTTCTGAAACTACTATTCCTAATAAGACCCATGGGGTCTCTAATTTTGCTGCAGAGTGGGAGTAATTTGACTTGAATTTTAAACTTTATCTCCAGCCAGAGTTTCATTCCGATTTCCCTTTATGCTGTACAGAAAATATAATTAGAGTCTTTTGCCAGTTTGAATATTGCATACCTGTATGTGCTTTTCATTTTAACTACTGTAGTTACATGAAGTACTAAGGAGTAGGGAGAGAAGTTAAATGAGAATTTGTTGCAAGAAGAACAACTCTTTCCTTCCTGTTTCCAATGCCTCCAAGTGTGAATCTAGCAATACTGATATCAACCTGTAGTCCAGTAAGTATGACTTTTGCCTTATTACTGAGAAGTGACCGCAATCTTTGTATTGATCTGACAGCAGGATTGTCTTGGGACTCTACTGAGGTGTCTTGACCTGAGCTGGTTTTAGCTTATTTGAGCTCTGACAGACGCCTACTGATCAAGTGACTATGTGACTATCATGTATAGTAAAAGTCTGACAACTCTAGGTGGTTGCTGTGTAACACATTGGCCTTCTGTGTTAACTGGGGCTGGTGAGGGCTGGGAATCAATAACAGGCTCTGATAAGAAAACATCAGATAGTTCAAAGATGATCCAGGACTGAGAGAGGGGAGTTTTATAATTAACATCTTTCCAGGGATGACCTCAGAATACTGATGACTCGCAATAAATATTTTTCCCCTTCTGTTTGGAAAAGAATGAAGCCCTGATCTCAGGACACAGAGAGTCACTGAAAGGGTGACCATAACAGCAGAGAAAAGGGATAGATATTAGGAAGATTTCTTTAATTAAAGGAGTTACTAGTATTATTAGTGAGATTTGCTGATACTTAGACTATTAGTCCATTAAAGCATTAATTGGACTAAGAATAAATTTTGGCTCCATATATCACGTGTTCTCTTCTGTTCCAACATGATTTTTTGTGTAGCAAACTATATAATACTACTGCATATATGGCCTGTTGAGCATCACGTTGTAGTAACAGGTGCAATGTTTTTTGTTTGGTTCGTTTATTAACACTTACCATAAAGACGGAAGAGCAACCTTCCTTCCCCTATTCAGACAGCAGACTTGTGAGTATAATAATTTTCTATATAACATTTAGAGTGAAAAAAAAAAAAACGGAGAAAATAACTGCTTATGAAATAGTAAGATACTGGCAACATTTTAAGAGAGGTAAACTATGTAAACATCTCAGAGATAATGGCCCATTATTCATTTTGACCGTTACACAAAGAAGTAATTGGTCAGATACAAGATGTATTCAGTTCAGTTTTATTTGAGTAGCTGTGAAAGTAGAGAGAAGAATAATGCAGGCTTCCAAGGAAAATGCTTGGATAATAGCATACATTGATTCTTGAAGGAGTCTGTACCCTAAAGGTTTGCTTTAGCATTTCCAGGAAAAGAAATCCTGTGGCAGATCCTAGTGACCACCTTATCATAGCTTCTGGGCCACCAGGATGAGTCCTTTGGGGGAGGCCTCACTGCAGAGTCTGCTGAAGCTGGGGCTGCATCTTCTCAGTGGTGCATACAAACTCATCTGCCTCTGCTTCTTGCTAACTGTCTTGACCATGGCTTGGTCTCATCACTTATATCAAGGAGCTATGCAACTTGTCACAGCCTGCGTGGTAGAAAGACCCATATGTTAGCCATTGTGTGCAGCCCAGGTGAATTTAATTTGTATTTATATTAATTCTAATTTGTATTTATATTAGTTCTATGATATACTCAAGAAAATCAGGTTGTAATCACGAGGTCACTTTTTGTGTTGGTCATTAGCATCACATTTGTGAGTAATGACTGCAAGTCCCTGACATCTATATTAAAATCAGCAACTTATGACACTAGTCCTTCATGCAATCAGGACAGCAACATTGTCTATCAGTGTTATGTTTATTACTTGTGTCACAAACAACACATTCCTTGTATCATAGACTAACATTTCAGAGTATGTGTGTTTGGAAGTCTCCTTTTACCTTTCATCGAATTCCATTATTCTGCCAAGTCAACAGATTAATTAGAAAATTTTTGACATATGAACATCTGGCTCTATAAGCTGCAGTTTACTTCTGAAATTAAAAAACATTTCTTAATCTTGGCACTTTTCTATATTTCATATTCACAGTACTACAAACTTCCATTAATCATCAGTTGGACCTTTATTCAGTCTTTAATGATCATACAGTAGTTTCTCATAGACTTGCTCTATATGACAGTAAAGTACCTTCAAAATTGAACTTTTTTCAACTTTGCAGAGGCATGACTGGACTTTCATTTATTCCATCACTGGCATTTTTAAAACAAAGACTTTTTTTTAGTCCTCCAGAAATCATACCAAACTTGACAAAAAAGAGTCATAGGGTGAATTATTTTTATCCCTGTAGCAGAATAATTAAAAAAATTAATGAACCGATCGTTAAAATACTTTGCAAAATAAGTATTTTTTCAAGTTGACATAGCATAGAACTTTTTTCCCCCGTCTTCCCAAATATTGACTTATTTAAGTTTTGTTTGTCTAGTACTAAATAGTTCATTAGGTTAAATTTGAAAGGTGTCAATTTACTGTTCTAAAAGTAAAAAAATAGCTTTTTGTCAGTCATTTGGATGCAGTTCTAAGATACGAAAACAGCAGTCAAGGCTATACGTAGCTTCAAACTTGTCAATGCCCTGATTCTCAGTTGAATAAAATGCTTAGTCTTACTACAGACAATTTTACAGGAACCAGCCTTAGGAACTAGGTCTTTCACTGACTTGTGCCTTTTTTAATGACTTAAAACTTGAGTGATATATTACCCTGAAACTGCTAATGGAATGCTATATTTTAGACGCTTTTCTTTTGGAAACTGTACCTTTTCTGATGCATGTTTAACTTTGAGAAGGAGTTGGCTTTAGGGAGAGGAGTCTATGTTTTCTTTATTCCTTCAAGATTGAATTAGTACCGTTTACTCTCTTATCTGAAAGTTGTGTTCTGTCATTCCGTATGACTGGACATTGAGCTATGGTATTGGAGAAGATTAACTCAACTGCCATCTCTTGTTTAATTTCTTTTAATTGTTTGTTTCATTTCCAACCTAATCTTTCTTTCACTGTATTGTTTCCTGTTTCCATTCTTTGAATACTCAGTTGGGAAAGTGCATATTTTGATATTGTAATAACCTTTAAACTCGGTCTATTTTCCCATGCCAGTCTGCTATGCCACTAGGTGGTCAATCTAGTAAATAGAAGACTGATAGCAATCTCTGAATCACGCAGGGATTAATGACTCAAGTGTACTGGATACAAACAGAAGAGCAGCCCTGATACCCACCTACAGTTTGGGTTTCACACATAAAATTAAATGAATAATTGCACTGAGGTAAAAGTTCTATAGCTTCTGTCACGGAGACATCTCATTAAGTCTTTTACTGTAATACAGATATACCAATATTATATATGTTGCTGCATAAATGTAAACTGCAATTAAAATTCTAGGAAATCCACAGCTCTGAAAATACTTCCATGCTACTTGGATATTTATATTTGAAATACTTAACAAAAGAAAAATTTACAGGCAATTATCCATCTTGTTGATCTGTCTTGTTATCCATAGATAACTGAAAATACCTATTAGCATGTAACATTTATTTGATATCTTCAACAAAACTAAAATCTTGAGTTCTTAGTTCAGACAGCAGTAGATTTTTTAAGAGCTAGAAGAGGGTTTATTTTTGGCTGTTTGACAATATATATCACAGTGTCCTTGCTGTAAGATGATTAAATAGAATCTGGATAAAACCTTTTCAAAAAACAAACCAAAACAAAACAAAACAAAAAGGGAGGGAATAAAAGGCCAGTACCCAAAGTTGTCATGCGATAGACACATTTATAATGACTGCCATTAAGACTCATTAATCTCATCACTGGAATTGGAAACATAATGGATATTCATAGGTGTAGTCAACTTGCTTGTTTACTGTTTGACCAAAAGGTTAATGGTTAGTTTAGTGTCTGAACCTCAGTATAAACATCATAGTAACAGAGTTGATGAAGAAGATGGGTATATTAATTTAATTATTAAATCCTTCACAATCTTTCAAATTAAGCAATTTATTGAATATTTAGTTAGTTTTAGCTTTGCTTTTTTAGTGTGAATCTGGTTTTTTCTAAACAGTTTTGGATTTATTAAATCAAAGACCTAAGTTTTAGTTTTCTATCCATGAATGAGTGTCCTTACATCTACATTGTGGGGTGGAACTTTCTATAAAAGATCTTCACTATGAATCTGGTTACAAGAGTTGTTTTATGGGGTCAAGGCAATCATGAAGAACAAAGTAAAGGATGAGAAATTTTTATTGATATGTTGCATATCAGGAAGCACAATAAGCTGTAATTAGTTAATACTTCCCATTTGTGTTTAATGCACCTGCTCCCTAAATTAGTCAAAATATAACCGAATGATATAAGTCACTGCTCGAGTGCTGTTCTGTTGGTTAGGACCTGGTCTTTTGTAATATTTGTATTATGCTATAGAAGTATTAAACCCCACTAGCATGTATGTGTACATGGATAACACATGATTAATCTTATCAAAATATGTGATACTATTTTAATCAAAGTTTTCCATATAGCAGTTTTATTTCAACAAGCAAATAACACCAATGAGAAGGATTCCACACAGGTGCAGTTAGAATCAAAACAAGCACTTAAGATTTTGTAGTGCATACATATGAGCGATGAGACATATGTACTAAGATGCAATTGTTTTAGCCTAAAGCTTTAGTAGTATTAGAATGAATTTCAGCAGTGCTTATAGAAGGGTTATCGACTACAAATTTTTTTTTTTGATCAATTCAATTTCTGTAAATCTCCTGGCTTGTGAGGAAATGCAGTAGTTATACACTTCATGAAAAAGATTGTGAAAAACTTTGCTGTATATTTTTCCAACAATAGTACTATTTTTCTGTTTGGAATATTTTTGGACATGTTTAATGTTTCCTTCTATTAGCAGGGTTTGCATGCCTGTTACTTGATAATAATCATTCTTCAAAATTAAAATGCATATGTTTTGAGAATTAATCAAGTTCACTGAAAGAATACCTGATACGTTGTCACTGACTTCTGCTCCCAATAAATAAGTGACATACAAAGCTTTAATTCCAATACTATTCACTCCATACAAATTCAAACATAATAAAATAGAATTGAGCACTTAAAGTGATGACTGCCTGTTTGACTCTTTTGTACAGCCTACCCTTTATATGCATATTTTCTAGTGTTTGCATCCTTCCTTGAAGTATTTACACATTTATTAACTGATCTGCTTTTGAGCTTTCACCGGACCTTTGCAATGTGGGCACTTTTTGCCTCTCTTCATACACATATCATGTCTAAATTGTTTCTTTTGTTTGTATATTATATACTTTATTCAATAATACTGATCCAGAATAAGCTTCTGAGACATTTCTTAGCAAGATGACAATCATTGCACATATGCAATGTGTGAAATAGAAAACAGTGTTGTGAATGGAAGTAGTTGCAAAATACTTTGGCTATTATCATTGTAGAAGTGAGGAAAATATATCTGTGAACTTTGTACAAAACCAAGCATTTTTGTTTTATCATTTGTGTCTTCTACTAATCATTTATTTGGCACCCGACTTAAAAAAGACAGTTCTGCCTGTTTTAATTTCTGTTTTAAGAGCTATAATTTCATAACATTTTTGGTAATTAAACCTAGCTTAGCACATGAACGAGACAGGTATTTTAAATCTATTTGTCAAGATTGTAGCTAGCTGGCAGTGTGCATTTCAGATGTTAAAGAAAGTGTAGAGTATTTTAGGATATATCAGTATGTCTTCAAAAGAAATGGAGGATGCACACCATGCTATTAAAAAACTCAAACCAGTACTTTGCAATATAAAGTGGAAATCACATGCTAGATATTCAAGGGAGAATAAAATACTAATTGACTTCACTGGACCAGTGTTAACCTAAAGCAGATTTTTGAAAATTTTCTCCTAAATAGTGCAGAAAAGGAGACGGAGGCACAGTGTTGCAAAGAATTGAAAGAACACTTTTATTTTCAAAAATTACTAGTTCCTTATTTCTTCTGTAAACTGATTTATCCACAGTCACAAGCCAAATAAGATGCAAACATGGGAACTTCACTACCTACACCTTTTCTAAGAAAGGTGCATTATTTCAGTAAGCACTTTTTTTTTCAAATACATTTTACATTACATAACAGACTATCTAGGGTAGTCATTGTTGACTACACATAGCGGTGAGATACGTTAAATCTCTGGTTCACACCCAGTGATCTGAAGATTTTTCATGGACATTTTTAAGAGTTTATGAAAGACAACTGCAGAAGGGAAGCCTACTGTCTGTTACTTTTACTATGCAGGTTTCTGTGCAGTTTGGGGAGAGTGACATCTTTTGAACAATAAAAAAATGATGAGGCAGCTGCATTTCCTTTATGGTAGATATAGCGTCTTTCTTCGAATTTAGGAAAATATTGTAGATGATGCAGTTGAGCTATGCTTGGAACAGTAGCTGGCACAGAAGTAGGTTGGACTGCCAATGCATTATGACAATGGTGAGCAGCTTTATAATTTGCTGAGAAGATAAACTGATGTGAGAAAAGGAGCAGTTATATGAGCAGAATAAGCATTCATTTTATGCCAGTCTCCATCATAAATTCTGTCAGCTTGCAAATCTACTTTCTGGGAACAATACCATAGAAATCATGAACTGTAAAGATCAGATTTTAGGAACTGTGAATTTAGTTAGAACTCAGATGATATCAACATGTGCTTAAGTTAGAATCATCTTAAGTATAACATAGCTGTCAAGGGAGGACAGATGTGTTAATGAATAACTGATTTGACAGGTAAACTTAACTAGGTAGATGCTCAGCTGCATCTAAAATTCCATTAATTTTCAAAGCCTGAGCTGGTCAGCTTTTAGCTCTAAGTCAGGATTAAGTTCAGACTTAGGTCAAGGCACTGTATGAGAACAAAGAAGAGAAGATCAAAAAGAACACTGACAGTGGTGCAAAGAATAAAAGTTTAGAGAATGTCACTGTTCTGTCTGGTTGAAGATTTCTTCTGTTACTGGTGACAATGTAGTAAGTTTATTTTCAGAAATACTGCTTAAAGAAACTGAGATGTCTATTGAGAAGTGGTTTAGAGTCAACATATTTCATTTACATGATGAAGTATTTTGTTTTGATTTACTTTTTGCTGCTGGGGACAGGGAGGGGAGTGAGTGAGCGTTGTGCTTAACTGCTAGCTGGGGTCACTCCATAGCTCTCTACTCGTCCTGTATGTTTAATAATTTCTTTTCAGATTCACTGAAGTGATTGAGTATTTCTTATTTCTTTTTACCCTGAATTTAGAAACCTACTTGCTCTTGAAAAAATAGATGTCTGTTTTATAGTTTTATGTGGTCGCCTGCATAACCTCTCTTGTTCCATATCTTGAACCTGAAAGTCACAGGGTATAATACTTTTCCTGGTGCCCAAAGCAGTGTTCTGCCTAACCTGTTAACTGATCCAGATAGACACTAACTCTTCCTAGCCAGAGTGTCATGCGCTTGCATTATGGTAGTACTTTTCCTGACCAATTATGCGACTGTAGTTTCTGGATTAGCACTGTTTTGAATCCCACCACTTTGCCATTGCAAAAAGTCTTGTCTGTTCGTGCTTGTAATAACATACTTTTAATTGATGAATAAAAAGTCCTACAGAAAGCAGTCAAAGAATGTATGTTTGAAAAAAGTTTTCCAAGCAAGAGCTTTATCAAACCTTTATGAAAATCTACTGCTCTTCATCCCTGATAATTAATCTTTCAATAATAATTTTTATTTGCTTGTTTTAATTCAGGCTCTCTGGAATGAATATACCTCCTCCAGTTATCAGTAACAAAAACTGGCTCAGACTACATTTTGTAACAGACAGCAATCACCGATACCATGGATTTAGTGCTCACTACCAAGGTACATTTAAGGAAATATATATTTTTTTTTTTGGTTCTTTTTGTTAAAAAATCCTGTGCCTGAAGTTATAGAGGAAGTGGGAAGGGCCATTTTTAAATCCTCATAAAGGTGTAGTTTGTATTTGCATAATGATAAATTCAGTTGTGTAAGCTATTATATCAAATTTTACAGTATGTTAGAGTAGGGGTAGTGTATTACCTAGTTTATTTAAATACAGTTATAAAAAAATTACAGCAGATATCTACTTCACTTTATCCTATGCAAGTACTGAGCTGTTAAAATGATTCTGATATTCTGAAAGATATTGTGCAACAGATAGAGAAATAATTTTTTTTTATTAAAATATATATCTGCATCTATGGTTGTATATGTCATGCTTGTAAAACAGTAAGTTTCTATTTAATAACGTGGCATTTAATCACTGTTATTTCTTACTACCTATTTCTGAAAGTATTGTGCTATTAGGGGTTTAATTAACCTATAAGATTCTTATCCACTGTTTTTATGAACAAACATTATTTTGAGTAAGAGTGAAAGTGTCTGAAGCATTAACTTGGGAATATCACCGTTTGGAACAAGGTCATTCTAATGATGAAGTGCTAATGAAAACTGAGCTTCATTAGTGCACAGTAATACTGTTTGCTTTTTCACGAGCATAACTGTAAATAATATTTTTCAATATCTGCAGTGTGTCAATGGATCTTCAGGGAATAGCAATCGTTTTTGTGTTTTTGTGCTTTTCCATGTATTGGATTAAAAAAAAATAATCATGGCATTCTGAATGAAATTCAGTTCATGAATTCCTTTACCATTCTCTATAGGAAATTCAGCATAGGAAGAGATTAGGTACATAAACTTGTGCAGAATCTGATAAAATTAACCAACTAATTGTAAAAATTGCAACTAGCGAAACACTAGGGCTACTTTTTATGTAGTTGATCTTTTGTAATAGTAAATTTTTCACAACTTTGTGATTGCCCCAGATAACATATTCTATACATGAACAGAACAAATTTGATTACTATGTTAACAAATATTGTATGTCTCTGAACTTCCTGACTTCACAAAAGTTCTGGAATGTGTATTCTGAGTGAATTTAGGTAAAAGGAACCTTCCTACTGTAGCTCCAAGACTGCTATAACTGAAAAGCACTGACACATTTTCTGCATGGTATCATTCACACTGAACATGATAAACACACTTCTTTACTGGGAAATTGCTAGCTTATGGGACAGTTAAGAGATATAAAGTAGAAACTTTCTCTATTAGAGCCTACCTCAAAATTGAGAAACCATGTGATAACTATTTTGCTGGTTTATGTGAAGTAACTTGGATAGTTGAGATGTTAATTTTGAACTACTGGGAAAAGAAGAACAAACTATTTCAGATGACACACATACTTGGATTCCTGCCAAAAGTGTGAGATAATAGTTACTGAAAGAAAACAGACTTTTTTTTTTGTTTTCAAAATATTTCTTCTGCAAGTCATAAAAAAGCATGTGAGTTGGTAGGTGCAGAAAATTTGAATATGCTGTGTATCTTCTATTTGTCTTTACCATCTAAGTTTGTAGTGATTACATTATGGGTTTTTTAAATATTATTTTGGTTTACTTGTTTAATTTCTAATGGCCTATTGCTGAGTGCATGTTTAAATTGTACTGAATACTAAGTTGTGAAATTCTGCAGTAGTCCACCATTCTTAAAAATGAAGAAAATACCTTTTACAACTCTTAGGAAAAAAAAAAAACATGTAGACAGCAAATAATTTCAGCATGTAAAAGCATCAAAGTCCATACTCCAGCAAGTATGAGCATTAAAAATTAGCCTTGATAGTTGAAAATGGAAAAATACCTTGTCAGGTAACAGGGAGGAGTGGATTCTGGATTGACTGTAGGGTAAAAGAGACAGTGTGGGGAAATTAGATGAACATATTAAAAAATATTTCATACATTTAGACAAAAAATAAAAATATGCAGCACAAAATATTTCCATTTGTTAAGAACTGATTTTTTTCCAGTTAAAGACAAATTTAAGACTTTTTATAAAGATCATTTTCAAAGAGTAATTTCACTGTTGCCCTGACAGGAGTTGTCGCAATAAAAAAGTTTTGCAAAGAGACATGTAGAATAGATGCATGTACCTGTTTTTTCTTCCATCACTTTTGAGAGGGTGTCTGTTAATCCTGTCAGTAGTCTGTATTATCACTGTAATAACTGTTGAAAAACTCACTCTTTCCCCCCTCCATTAACATAGATATTACTGTAGCTCCCTACTGACTTCCCTCCTTCAAACTTCATCTTTCCTATGTAGTACCACTATAACCAGAATTATTAATTTCTTACCACTTCATTTATTTTAACTTTTTTTATAGTACTGTTGCATCTTTCAAAGGATGACTCCAAATTCTGAACTTCAGACGACTGCGTAATGTTTGTCACTGTCTTGGTACTTGCTCTTTTCATCTCATCACTCCATTGGCTTGCTGGCTTTGTTTGAACAGCTGCACATTTTGTGCAAGTATATTTGGGTAGTGGTGTGACTCAGAGTATCAGTGAAATATTCCCACAACCACTCACTCCAACCCCATAATGGAACAGGGCAGAAAATAAATAGGAAGGACAAGAGTCGGAAAATTCGTTACTCCGCAACTGTTGTCTTCAGTAAACCAATCTTGATATAAAGCAATGAATTACTGCTTTGAGAGTTGGGAAATAGTCAAACAATTAGGGAAAACAGCTTTCCTCTCCACTTTTGCAGGCTTAACTTCATTCCAGACATCTCTTCTTCTTTTTCTATCTGCTCCACCGCAAATTGCTTTTTGTCTTTTCAGTGACTTTGAGATGCCAAGGTGTAGGTCAAGGTGTAGGAGTTTCTTTCTGCTACTCCTCATTTCTCACTCTTCTCTTCTATTTTTCCTTACTTACTCATTTGCTCTGCTCTGATGTGCATTGATCATGGACCACAGCCTCTTAGAGGAAGAACCTGCTCAAGTGTGGGTTATCTATGGGCTCCAGTACCTTTGAGAGTGTTACTGTCTCTGGAATGGATCACTTTTGCTCTGGTCTTGTTCTTTACTCTCAGTATATATTGTCTTATCTTTAATACATTTCCACAGAGATGCCACGGATTCTGCTACTGGGCTCAGTTGCTTCCTGTGGTAGGTCCACTAAAGAGCCAGCTGGCACCAGCTATGACCAGTGTGGGGCAGCCCCTGACCTCCCATCAAAGAGGTCACATGTGTAGTCCCCCACACCCCTCCTATCAACCCCCTGCCATTCACACCAATTACAGTCTGAAAAATATCATTAATCATTGTTTTATTTGAACAAAAGAAATTAAACTAGTTTTATGGCCACTTTTTAGGCAAGATATGAAATAACCAAATCTTACTGTCTTAAATTTATAGAAATGTCTTTTTTAAGATTCTTCTCCTCAAGGCAACTTCACATGGCCTAGCTTCAGTGTAATATCTAAAGTTATTGTGGCCTAGATACATGAAAAGACTAAAAATGATGCAATTAGAAGTCTTAAAATCTCTCTGCATATGAAAAAAACTAGCAAACAGAAAACCAAGGGTATTACATAATCTTTTATAAACGTCCTTCTAATTTCATTAGTTTTCAAATTTTGCCTAATTTTTTGTTTCAGGCCTTGCAAACACCTGTGACTATTTCAATTGTCTTCTACAGAACAAATGAAATTTACTGAGGTACATGAAACAGTGGGAAATTCTCAGTGTTGTTTAAATGCATTGTCATGCAGGTTATGTTTACTAATTTCTTTTAATGGGCATTCTAATTCAAAAAGATTTTGAATTATACAATTTTTAAAAGATGTTGGTAAATGATAATTGAAGTGCTTAATGTCAGTTAGCAGAGAATCAAACTGTTTCCCTACCCAGGTTGTGGATTATAATCAAGATATGATTTTTCTTGCTTGCCTGATCACTAGTGTTTCAGCACTTCTTTCTATTCACTGAGGGTTCATTGTCATGACGTTTTCTGTCCTTGTTGCTTTGTTAAAACTCTAAAAGAGTTAGAAACCGCTGGATGAAGTAGAACCAAAGTTTCATTGGATTTTCCTGAAGCTGCTGCTTCAAGTTTCTTGTCACTGGTAATCATCTTCTGCTGTTTCTAAAATTAGCTGTCTTTTTTCACTCCACCCATCTGCAGTTCTTGTAAAGGTTCCTTTCACTTACTGCTTTCCGTTGGCCAGTCTTTGCACTCCATCACTTATGTGTGAATCCATAATATTATCTAAGTAGACTGAAGGGATTAAGTTATCTTCATGGCTGCTGGTTTTACAGGCTGGCATACATAAACTTCAATATTCTTTATGTTAAGCATACCTAGACTATGTGAGGACTTTTGGAAGAGAATTCTTCATTTTCTGATCAGTAAACATTATTTTAAGAATTTATGACTTTCTTATTTTTTGGGATCCAGAATACTTCCTCTCTCTGTCTCTCTTTCCCTCCTCTTTTTAAGCTCTGGAAGGTTTCAGTAGTAACCCTATACTTGCTATTTATTTCACTTGTGAAATCCATTTTTTAATTAGGTTTGCTTTCTTCCCTCTTTCCTCTACCTCTGGTTAAGCCATGTACAAACTAATGCTTCTACTGTGAACAAAATAGCGTCACATATGTTGACTGAGTGCACAGTGACATCTACCCTCCATAAGAATCTTTGCTTACAGAAAAATACATATGAAGAGATTAAATATATCAGTGAGCTTTTCACAACAGGATAAATTTCAGCTGCCATGCTCATACTGAAATACATGCAAATTGTGACAACGCTTAATACTTCACAGTCAGCTGTGTAGAGCTGAAGGTGGATAAATGCCAGCACTTTCAGTGTGTGATGCAATATAGTAAAAACAGATGTTGAAAAGTTTTCTATTTCTCTGCTTGATCTTCCATTGTCCTTTTCTTTTTCTTCAGTCATTTTGCATATGAATAAAAATGTATCTTAATTCAGAAAGATTTATGGAGTTAAACTTTTCTTAGATTATTTGTTGGTTTTGCTTTGGGAGAGAATGCAAAGCAATTGGCAATCAGGTAAAGAACAAAAGTAAGTAGTACTAAGCTGCCTCAGAACATCATGTCTTAAGTAGCCAAAAAGGGAAAACAGGCTCAAAACAGTACACAGTGCTGTTGCTGGAAGACTAAGAAGTCATAATGAAGTCCTATGTGAGATTAAGCTCCAAGACACCGAAAATGTAGATTTCTCTGTGTGGTAGCCTGTAGGTTTAAACACCTGTTGATATCTAAATGATAATTAAAGTTGAAGAGCTGTAGGGCACAGCTCAGCTGTGTGAGTCTGTGTGTACATCTGAAATCACCTAGTATATCCAAGATACTTTTATGGCAGTGACAGAAGTGCAGAGGCTCTTCCGGCAGACAAATGAAGGTGCTGCAAAATGGTGTGTTATGAGGTAACAAAAATGCATGAACCTAAGCTATGTACAGACAACTGACCGAAGCTAATCCTTTCAGCTGAGGTTGCAGAGTGATTCAATTGACCACGTGGTAGGGGTTTGGTAGAGGTTTTCTAGAGTAAATGAGACATCTGCATGGTGTTGGGAAATTTAAAGGAGATCTCATATTGTGATTCAACCCATCAAGCAGATTAACACCACACACCTGCTCAGTCACACCCACCTCAGTAGAACAGGGGAGAGAATAAGAAAAGAGATAAAAAACTCATGGGTTGAGATGATGACAGCTTAATGGCACAGAAAAGAAAGGTAAAATAATAACAATGATAAAAGAATATGCAAACCAGATGATTCACAATACAAGAGTTCACCATCTGCTGACCAGGCCATTCCTGAGCAGTGGGCTTTCAAGGCCCAGACAACTCCTCCCAGTTTTATTGTTCAGCATGGCGTTCTATGGTATGGAATATCCATTTGGCCAGATTGGGTGAACTGTCCCATCTGTGTCCACTTCCAGCTTCTTGTGCCCCAGCCCCCTCACTGCCTGGGCAGCATGAGAAGCTGTAAAGTCCTTGATTTAGTGTAAACACTGCTCAGGAACAACTGAAAAATTGGTGTGTTATCAACATTATTCTCATCCTAAATCCAAGCCACAGCTCTGTCCCAGCTACTAGGAAAAAAATTAACTCACTTCCAGCTGAAACCAAGGCTGGAACCAGGGCACTGTGCCATTCTGGCACAGAAACTGGAAGATAGGGAAGAACTAATATGACAACAAAGAGCATATAGGCAGCTGTTATGTCCCCTCCGAGACATGTACTTTAAGATTTATTAAAATAATGCATTCCACTGATCACATTGACTAGATTTGCATTTATTATGATAGTATATACCTAGTGAAACTACAGACTCATAGCTGTGGGGTTTTTAATTTAATGTTGAATCTCACATAATATAACTTACTGAAATGGGTTTTTACTAACAGCATGCTCGTGATCATGAGAATCCCTGGGAGAAATTAAGGTGCTGCATCACTTGAGTCACATCTGAGAAGCCTGCTACTTAAATAAAGGCTGTACCTGCTTCTGCTTAGGGCAATGTAAATAAGCTGCTGGTTGCATTAGTATTTTATTTGACAACCGCTTAGTTTTAAGAATTGTAAATCTGTGACTTTTCAGACCCTGAACTCCTGTGGTCAAAACATATCAGGCTACCTGGTTTTGGAATGAATGTAGGTAAAAGGAAAGCTCTTCGTAGAGTGAAAGAAATTTATCAGAATTTCTCAGCAGATTTTTCTTCCCCCCTATAGCATAACAAGGACTTAAATTGCATACATTGTCACACTAGTAAATGCTTTTAGTAGATTTTCATAATCATGGGTCTTTTAGCTCCACTTCATCTTATACTGAGCTATACTTTCTGAACAGATGATTTTTCACCTTTGCACTCTTAAGATGTCTTTTATTCGCAACTATACACCCACACAATGACAGTACGCAGAATGACATTGATTTTGTTGTAGTCAAGTCAGAAAGGAGAAAAATTTATTTTTTGACCCTCACCCATTTCAAAGTATTTATTTTTAGAGATCTCCCAGTTACAGGTTTCAGTAACAGCGCTGTTGGTGGTTAGTTCAGTTAGTTCTGATGCTGTATACAGAACCAGAAAGATTTGTTTCTAAAACTTTAATTCACTTTTCTCTACTTCAAATAAGATCATAAATCATTAAAAAAGACAAGAGAACTAATGTAAAATATGAAGGCATATTAGTTTGTGTTAATGTTTTAATTGGTGAATTGTAAATTATATCTGAAATAAATGTTAAGTGATGCAGTAAAGAGTCCTTCCCATTTTTTAATGATTCAATAGATATATCTTCTTAATTTGATACTTTGCCTAAAGAAAAACCTCTAATATTTTATGTGCATTCAAAAAAATTAATATATTTGTTTCATTTGCTATTCTACACACATCTGTTCATTGTTTAGAGAAAAGAAAATGTTGGTCTTTTATATTTACAATGTTACTGACTGCAAGCAATTCCATCTCATAGAAAAAAAAAATTACTGAATTACTCTTTGTTTCAATTTGTGTACTACTTACAAAAGAAGCATTTGTCTTACTTAATTCAGTTTTATTTTATTAAATAGAAATGAAAACCAAACTTTCAAATAAAAAACCCAGGACAATTGGGTGTTTCAAATATAAAATCCGTCGGTAATATGAATAGTCCCAGTTTATGGAAAGGAAGGTATTTAAAAAATCAGTGTGCTTTAAAAGTTAAATATTTTAAATATATATAACTATATTTAATATCTGTAATTATATAAATAGATGTTACGTGTGCACATGTATCTATAAATAAGTATAAAAAAACTAGCCCTCTAAGGAAACCAACTAAAATTTGAGAAACTAACTATTAAAATAAATATCCTCTGATAGTGGAACTTTTGTAATTATAGTACATAAATGATAAAGTTTATAGGAACTTCAAAATATCCATTTTGATTAGGTCAGAACATTAATACATTAACCTGCATACCTGTGGTGTGTTTCATGGCCATCAAACAGTGTAATATATTGCACTGATGATCAGTTTATGTCAAGATGCTAAAACAACTGAGGTAAAAATCTGGGATAAAATGCTTGCTTACTTTCAGAATATTTAGTTGTATTGAGATAAACTGTTGGAACACTTTGTTTCCCCTTTGGAAAATGTTGACATTCAAATGCTCCTGTAATATGCTTGGATTTTTTCATTAAGTGACTTCTTTTCTTCTGCTGTGAAAATTATTTCACCATAATCAAAAGTGATTAGCTGTTCTACTTAAGGGTTTTGAATAGCTTTGACTATTATGAAGTTTACTGGACACTGAAGGAGACAAACATGAAGTGGTCTACCTTTGAAAAACAGATTTTAAGTGTTAAAATTAATACTTTCAGTCATATCAGATGTGTTAGAATGATTTCTGCTGAATGATTTGCTCCAGTTTTCTTCCTTCCCTCCATCCGACCTCTACCATCCACTCTTTCTGCCCTGCCTCCCCTCCCCTCTCCCCCCTCCCCCACCCCCGAATTTTAAACTTTTTTCATTTCTAGGAGGCAATTTTTGAGTTTTTTTTTGTTTGCATACTGTTAGGGACACCCGCACAATAAAAGAGATCCTTTTGTAAGAAACCAACAAGCTTGTATAGAGAACTAGATGATGAAGTAACTGATTGCGGGATTTGGGGATTTTTTGTGTCTTGTCTAGCATTTGAGTTTCCCATGTTCTGTATAATCAGATTGCATAAATTATTATGCAGAATTATCTCTGTCTCTATTTCTTCCCTTTGCTCTAAAGCTGCAGTTGTTTGTTTGTTGTTTAGTTGCTTGAAAACACAGTTCTGATAGAAATCTTATCCTTTTATTCTTGAGGATAAAAGCAGAGCAGTAATTTAGTTTAAATTTAATTGTATGGACAGGATAGCTACGTGAAATATAGTTGTGTTCTTTTAAAAGTTTCTCTCTCCTTTATTATTTGTGAAGACTCTGATCACACCGTATACATGAAGATTGAGTACTATGCTGAATAGTCTGCCTAAAGATAGGAAAGTTACTCTTTTTCCAATAGAAAAAATAGGTCCAAAATTCTGTTCTGAAATACGGATATGTCACTAGTGTTAAAGAAGATACTACAGTTTTTACTCATTCCCAGCATAGGTAAGGTTGAGAACATCTAACTTTACTCTTCAGAACTAAGTTTATCTAATTCCAGGAGTACATTTTGCAAAGTATCCTGCAAACTTCAATGTAAAGAAGGAGTCAAATCTTTCAATAAAAAGTTAATGTTTTAATGAATTCTACTCCAAGTAATGAATTAAAGCATTTTCTGAACTACCTCTTTCTTTTCCATCTATGCTTCCTTCAGTCAATTGATCATTTTATACCTTAAAATATGGGCTGTTTTATTTGTGTACTGTATCAGTAGCAGTAACAGAAAGCTGTAAGAAATTTAGCTTTTTTTCCCCATTCACAGGCACCTGGAAATTAATTAAGCTTATACCTCCACCTAATGAAGTGTTTTCATTTAAATGCAGCTGAAGCAATAAACCTAGCATACTCATGAACATTATTGTATAGAATATGTTAATCTGTGAAATCACTAATGAGGTCCAAAGATGGTCAGTAAAGTAATTTTTTTGGGTATTCATTATGTCAAATTTCATACCATTTATATTTGAAAGAAAACTTCATAAAAGCCCTAAAGCCCTCTTAGAACCATGTTGGTCATACTTTCTCTGTTCTTATGTCTGAAAATTGCCAGAAAGACAGTGCAATAGCAGTGTGAATACTAAAGTGTTTGTAGCATTTCCTAAGAGCGCTTTTGGGGTTTGGTGGTTTTTCCAGAAAAGTTTGGGTCAACAAGGTGGGTTTCGAACTGTGTAGAGAAGACTGAGGACCCATTAAAATGATGTCTCGCAGAGTTGGCTATAATTCCATTCAGTTATAATTTTGGAGAAGTTGAAAGTGAATAATATATAAATTTAAGTTACCCTAAGAAGTAGCTTAGGTATCATAAGATCATAGGATAATTCAGGTTGGAAGGGTACCTCCTATTCAAAAGAAGCTGGGTGCTGAGATAAAGCCAGGTTGCTCAGGGGTTAGTCCAGTCCTATCTTGAAAAGGCCAATGTTGAAGACTGCGTAAAGTCTCCAGGCAATCTGTTTACAGCTTGACTGTCCCCACTGAGTAAAAGTTTTTCCTTGTATCTGTTCAGGACTTCTCTAATTTCTTATTGTTCCTCTTTTCCTTCCACCTTAAATATATTGAAAAGCCCCTTTTAGACCCCCTTGAAACAATCGTTGCACTGAACGTGTTCAGCTTCATCAGCTTCTTCTCACAGGGCAAGTGATGCAGTACCAGCCACCTTGTGGATCGTCTGCCAAACTCACACCAGTTTACCATAGAATAGAATCATAGAATCATAGAATAGTTAGGGTTGGAAAGGACCTTAGGATCATCCAGTTCCAACACCCCTGCCATGTGCAGCAACACCTCCCACTAAACCAAGTCACCCAAGGCTATGTCCAACCTGGACTTGAACACTGCCAGCGATGGAGCATTCACAACTTCCCTGGGCAGCTCATTCCAGTGCCTCATCACCCACACAGTAAAGAACTTCCTCCTTATATCCAATCTAAACTTCCCCCTTTTAAGTTTTAACCTGTTACCCCTTGTCCTATCATTACAGTCGCTAATGAACAGTCCCTCCCCAGCATCCCTATAGGCCCCCTTCAGAAACTGGAAGGCTACTATGAGGTCTCCATGCAGCCTTCTCTTCTCCTGGCTGAACACACCCAACTTTCTCAGCCTATCTTCATATGGGAGGTGCTCCAGACCCCTGATTATCCTCGTGGGCCTCCTCTGGACTTGTTCCAACAGTTCCATGTCCTTTTTCTGTTGAGGACACCAGAACTGCACACAATACTCCAAGAGGTCTCACAAGAGCAGATAGAGGGGCAGGATCACCTCCCTCCACCTGCTGGTCACGCTCCTTTTGATGCAGCCCAGGATACGGTTGGCTTTCTGGGCTGCAAACACATACTGCTGCTTCATGTTCATTTTTTCATCGACCAACACCCCAAAGTCCTTCTCCACAGGGCTGCTCTGTATCTCTTCTCTGCCCAACCTGTAGCTGTGACTGGGTTTGCTCCCATCCAGCTGTAAGACCTTGCACTTCTCATGGTTAAACTTCATCAGGTTGGCATCAGCCCACTCTACAAGCATGTCCAGGTCCCTCTGAATGGCATTCCTTCCCTCCAACGTATCAACTGAACCACACAGCTTGGTGTCATCGGCAAACTTGCTGAGAACGCTCTCAATCCCACTCTCCATGTCCCTGAGAAAGACATTGAACAAGATTGGTCCCAGCACTGATCCCTGAGGGACACCAGTTTTTACTGGTCTCCAGCTGGACATTGAGCCATTGAGCACAACTCTTTGCATGTGGTCATCCAGCAAGTTCTTTATCCACTGAGTAGTCCACCTATCAAATGGATGTCTCACCAACTTAGAGACAAGTATTTTGTGCGGGACAGTGTCGAGCCCTTTGCACAAGTCCAGGTAGATGACATCAACTGCTCTACTCCTGTCCATCAGTTCCATAGCCTCATCATAGAAGGCCACCAGGTTGGTTCAGGCAGGATTTCCCCTTAGTGAAGCCATGCTGGCTGTCACCAACCACCTTGTTATTTTTCATGTGCCTTAGCAAGCCTTCCAGTAGAATCTGCTCCAAGATTTTGCCAGGCACAGAAGTGAGACTGGCTGGTCTGTAATTCCCCAGCTCATCCATTTTCCCCTTCTTGAAAATGAGGGTTATATTTCTCTTTTTCCAGTCATAGGGAATTTCATCTGACTGCCATGATTTTTCAAAGATGATGGACAGTGGCTTAGCAACTTCATTTGTCAGCTCCTTCAGGTCCCGTGGATGAATTTCATCAGATCTCATGGACTGGGGTACGTTTAGGTTCTTAAGATGGTCTCGAACCAGATTCTCTCCTACAGTGGGCTTAGGGTCTTCATTCTCACAGTCCTTGCATCTGCCTTCCAAACATCAAGTGCTCTACCCCTGTGCGTCAGTTCCATAGCCCCATCATGGAAGGCCACCAAATTGGTCCAGCATGATTTCCCCTTAGTGGAGCCATGCTGGCTCTCACTAAGCACCTTGGGTTTCTTTATGTGCCTTAGCATGCCTTCCAGGAGAATCTGCTCCAAGATTTTGCCACGCACAGAGGTGAGAAGGAGTGTCTGATCCTGCAGTAATATTAGTACGCTGGAAATAAGGGAACATTCCATTTTTGTTCTGAAGTATCTTCATTTGAAAAGTATCATGAATTTCATAGAATGAATTAAAATGAGTTTACACTTTCTATGCAGTATTCTTACATAATCTTTCTCTTAAAGAAAAAAAATTCAGAAACAGGCTAAATTCAATGCAGCTTCAGCCTTTAAGTCATATGTTTGTAGAGTAATGAAAGTAAAAGAAAAATTCTTCACAATATCTTTAGGTTTCTTTTTCTTACTTGCATTCTTTGAAGTACCTGTTACATGGAAATGATCCCACAGTATGCTACAACACATTAAGATCCATATTTGAGGTAGAGAGCTTGCGCTACTTTTGCATTTCAGACCCCTGATTCTTTGGACTCCTAAGTGTGATTTTTTTCCAAGTAACTTCCCCTAATGCTAGTCCTGCTTTCTGGGTTTTGTTCCTTTTGTTGTCTGAAACCTGAATTCTAGCTCTGCTTACTATGACCTCTTCAGGTGGTTTCATAGTCTAAGGATATGAATGTGCCTTCTAATGTAGTTAGCTCTTTTATAGAGGTAAAGAAATTGTTGAAAGCAGGCTCCTGCAAAACAAGAAGCCAGAAAGTCAGGCTTTCTGGCATGACTAAATAATTGGCAAATCCTGCAAAAAATGCCGAGTTTCATTTTTTGAATGGAAGAATAGCTTTCGTGATTGAGTCCAGGAATCTAAATGTCCTTGATTTGGATAATTTCTGGAAAATTGTGCAGACTTGAAAGGGTATTTCACTGTCTCAACAAACTTAAAAAATATTTATAACTTTCTACAAATTTAATTTTTAGTTTTGAATGTATTTTTCAGAATGAAAATGACACATGATCTTAGAGAGATTTTTCCAGTGTCGGCTCTGAGATTTTCTGCAAAATAAAACTTGTATCCAAGAAGATGATTGTCACAGTAGACAATATGATTTGGGAGTATGGAATTTTTATAAGAAAAAGAGAAAAGTGGAAAGAATGTTCAGAATATGTGTTATTCCAAATTTCTGATTCATATATGCACTTCCAAATAAATGTGATTCTAATTTAAAGAATATAATTTTTTAAAGCACTTCCAAGTATCAGTATTTTAAAAAATAAACAGGGATGTTGGTGAATATGTGTATAAATATCTGATGGGAAGGAGTGATAAAGACTGAGCAAGAGGGAGTAATGAAGATGAAGCCAGACTGTTCTCAGTGGTGCCCAATGAATGAATAAATGATAATGGGCACATATTGAAATATGGGCAATTCCATTTAAGTGGAAGTAACCTTTTTGCTGTAAGTGTGATAGAAGAAAGGAACATGTTTCCCAGGAAAGTTGTGGGAATCTATATCGCTATAGGGTTAGAAACCAAACATGGACCAGGCACCATTTTGAGCAACCTGCTATGTTGACCCAGCTTTTAGGAGGTGGAGGTGGACTAGACAATATGCAGAGGTGTCTTTCAACCTCAACCATTCTGCTTAAGTCTGAAGCGCTCAGATGTGCTGAGCAAAAAGTCTTCTCAAAAGTTGATCTTATTTGGTTCTGTCAGCTAAGGAAGTAAGAAATATCCATCTGCCATTTCTAAAAATCAAATTGCTGTACTTTTAGACATGCCAATATATCTTTCTCCTGTAGAAGATGCCGCTTTGTGAGCATTTCTCTGTGCAGCATAATACACTGCTGAAGAAAGACATTTACAGTAACCGAGAAAGCTATTTTGGATGTTAGTAACATTTTGGCTATTAAAAGAGAGCTCTTTCATTACTATCATTGTATTGTGGTACAAAATTGTCTGAAATGCTCATTAAGGCAATGCATATGTAACATTTCTAAGAATACTTTTGAAATTTATTTTAATGTCTGAACATTTAGCTTAAGACATCTTGAAATTGTTGGCTGATGAATCACTGGGGGCATCCTCTGGGGTAGCTTTTCTTGAGGCAAAGCTTTTGTTTTGCACTGGATGTCTACTTCATAGCTTAAAAGTTCAGTTACTGTTCTCTTGATGCTGACAGCACATAATGTTCTTCATGAGTATCTTTATCTCTGTAAAGTTTAAGTGGATTTCGAATCAGGTTCTATAGTGAAGGAACTTTCTTCTTTTGCAAAGATATGTTTTCATCTCACTTAGGACTTGACCTTTCTTTAAAAATGTTTTTTTTAGCCTGTCCTGACCTTTTAGATAAACCCCCTAAATAAAAGATGGTTCAGTGTCTTTTATAAATCATTCAACTTTGCCTTACTTTATAATAAACATTTACTCTGTTTAGAGGTAAACTTCATTTATTTATTCTGAGAATAATAAGAACTGAGAGTCAGAATAAGGGAAGAGTAGCTGTTGTTAAATTTAATGTTTTGCATTATATTTTTCAAGTGATTAAGAGACAGTACTTGTCAGGGTGCAGCAGGAGCCAAGGGCTTCCTGAGGGCTGGTGAACTGGGGACAGCAGGGGATCTGCCTGATGGCCAGCAGTGCCAGGCACCACAGCTAGTGCTGGTCCCACTGCTCCCAGGCAGGGTTCAAGGCAGGCCAGGGGGCAGCTGGCGGGAAACCCAGCGCCAGGCATTGAGCACCCTTATGGGAACAGGGACAGACCAAGGCCAGGCAAGGACAATAGCCCAGTGTCTGGGCAGGGCTGGGGATCAGCATGGCTGGGGCATCACTGGGTCAGGGAAGACGTCTGCAAGCAAGGGGTCCCTGATATATAGGCATGGGTGAGGTGAGGGGTCAGAGGAGGCTGAGCAATGCTGTTTAGGCATATTAGAGCTCAGAGTCCCAACAGCCATTAACAGTACTTACTTCACTGGTTTAAAATACACAGAAACATAATTTACATTTGGTATACAAAACTTCAGAACTATAGTTGTATAGTAATGCACACATACAATGCAACATTTGACACAGAATTTTGTTATGACTGAAGGGAATGCAATTTATATGGAATAAACGATTTATTGTTATTCCAATTGAAGTTTTAACAGTCTGGTAGTCTGGTACAGTCTGGTAATATAGAAAAGCCCCAATAATAATAATATGCTTTTAAAAGTTAAGAACTGCCTTCGTACTCTCCTCTGTTTTTCTCTTGTCTTATTTTCACCCTTTTCACTGTGCTCTTAGGGTGGGGATTATAATGAACTCGTAACATCCCAGGGGCTGTGTTGGTGCAGTTTGATATTCATGGGGATGATGGGATGGGCTTCCTCTTCAGTATTGGAGTTCAGTTGTTTCTTTTATAAGTTTTCTTAACACAGGCTGCTTCTTATTCATTTTTCTTTGCTAAAATCTGAAATTGCACGTTAACCTCCCTCAGCCTCAGTAAGTGTAAAGGGTGCTGTTTGTTATGCAGTGATTATGTAGCTTTATCAGAACTTAAGTGTCTGCAGTATTCTCAGAGTACAACAATACAAACAGGTCAGGAAATATTTACTTGACCACTACAAATTATCAAAACTAGTGAAAACAATCTCAGGCCAAGGCAAACCTGCATGGAGTCAACACTAGTACTGTGGCCTTGTATTATTAATGGCAAAGTTACGCGTATTTGGCTACAGTCTTCAGAAATTCTGTAGCATTCTCTGTTAATTTTTCTAGACACAGGTAAATGATATAAAAGATGTGCTTAAGTATTAGGCTTGCATCCTTTCCTCTGCAGTGATCATATACAGATTGATACTAAGGTAAACTGGCAAGATAAGTTTTCTGCAAGCTTGTCTGCCATTTGCATAGTAAAATGAACAACCTTTCTAGTAACTTCATGCTATTTCTAACAAGTACATAACTGTTTAAAAACAAAGAAAAAATTATTAATTCCTAAAATAATTTTCTCTGTAGTGAAGATTAATACATTGGATAAATCTTATGACTTTTCAATTATGTTAGTAATCTTTAGTAATAGCTTTCTATCAAATAGTTCCATGATGCCTAATATTGGATTTAAATAGAAAATTCAGGCATTTAGTCTGCTTAGCACAATGATTAGATACCTGACCTAGATACTCAAGATCAATGTTAAAAAGATTTTTTTGATACAAAGAGTAAATGAATGGCAATTATTACTTATTTTATTATTCATTATTTTTCCACACATCTAAAGTTCATTGAAAAAAAGAAAAAGTAGAAGATTCAAAGTCATAGCAGTATGTAGTCCCAGATTTAGCAAATGTTGTTCTCTCTGGAATGTATATTTGATATATGCATGCTAGTTTATTTGCTTATAGCACTGAATGTATATTAGACAACTAATATTACTATCCCTCTGGCAGTAAAAGGAAAGTGTGAATGGCATTTTGTTGATCAGAAATGAGAGCACTACAATATAATGGCGTCTAGACAGCTTTTGGAATCCTTGCTATTTGGATAAATTCAAGGATCATTGTTTTTTGAATTGAAGTCTAGAAACTTGTTTTGGGCAACGTTTTTTCCTTCATGCATTTCTTTAAATTCACAGTTTTGCTTCCTGAATATCTGGAAACTGAAAATAAGTTTGGTCAGAAGAACGTTTCCTGTCAGCCATTTATACTGACTTCAGATTCTCAAATGTGCACATGCATTTCAGACTCTTTCTTTTCTGCTATTTTCTTGAAAATCAACACAAGCAAAAGTGTAATTTGAACTTCAGAGCAGGTAAAATTACTTGAAATTTATGAAGAATAAAAAAGAGATTTGTGAAAATATCAAGTCTGGAATGACATCTAGGAAAATATGTTAGATAAGATGCTGTACCTACACTGACTTGAAAATTGTTTTAACAGATCTAGAATACATTGTTCTAATTAGGTTTGCAATTATATTAGAAAGTCTTGCAGGCAGCAGATACTTAATGACAGAGAACATCAAAGTGAAACCTTAATTAAGTCATTTTATTAGAAAAAACCCCAAACAACCCAGAACAACTTCTTAATGGGGTTCACTGGTCACTGCAAAGTTAGTTAACTATGGGAAGGTTTTTAAGTAAGGATAGCAAATAGGTCTTGACTGAAAGTCCTTGAACATCTGAAAGAATGAAGATTGAATACAGGGATTACTCTTTTTTGTAGTTCTATATATAATTGTAACCACCTATTTTATTTTTTAATGAAATATGCATTTAATTTTTACTTGAAACTGTAAACACTTCTTTCTCCATTGCCCATTGCAAAAGGATAGAACAGCTTACTTCATGATACTGAGATATACAGGAAAATTCCCAGACTGACCTCATTAGCACCTGACTGTAGTAAGTTCTGTCTAAGGTCACCTACATTAACCTTTAGCTTTGTTCGGGAAGTCCGGTTGGATCATATGTGCCGCAAGGACTAATGAAGTCCTGCATTTTGAATTCATCCTGAATAAACAAGATAGTGAATATTCCTACTTACTCTCACATTTTTAACTCTGTTCCTTAAGAATTGGTCAGCAAAACTAATTCTAATAAATTAGAGTAGCTGTGAACAGCAGCCTTAAATGCCATATATTTGGTCTTATGAATAATTTGCCAGTATTCATCTGTTCTTCCACTACTGAAGTTAAAATATATAAATTTAGAGGACAGTCATAAATGGGCTACACTCTACCTAGAGTCCAATAGGAAGTGAAGTACTGTACAGTTACATCCTGGTACAATGTACCAGTTCTGTTCAATGTATTTATCAGTGGGCTTGGATCAGTGACAGAGTGCAGTCTCATTGGATTTGCAGATGACACCAAGATGTCAGTTAAAAAATCAAAATATTGTCAAGGACAGGGTTGTCATCCATTGTAACACAGACAAGCTGGAGGAATGGGCTGACAGGTATCTTATGCAACTCAAACTGGGCAAATGTAAAACCCTGTACCTTAGAAGGAAGAAACCCTGGCAACATAACTGGCTGATAGCAAGGAGCTCTGATGAAAAGGCCATGTGGGTTGTGGGAGACAGCCAGCTAAGTGAGGGCTAGCAGTATCCCCTCACAGCAGAGAGCAAAACATGATGAGTTATAATAACAGGAATGTAGCCATAAGATGAAAAAGAAGGATTATTGCCATTTCCTAAACACTCTTGTGACCTATTACATGACTGGAACAGTGTATCACATCTGGGGTCTATGACAGGAAAGGTAAGTTCTTTGCTGCTGCAGGTTCAGTGGAGGGCCACCAGGATGGTTGAAGGGCTGGAGCAGTTTCCCTGTGAGGAAAGGCTGAGGGAGCTGGGCTTTTTTAACCTGCAGAAGAAAGTAAAGCTAATAGCAGCTTCCAAATGCCTACAGGGGGGTCATGAAAAGACAGAGCCAAGCTTTTCATGGTGAAGCGTGGTGTGAGGATGAGAGACAACTGGCAAAATCTGAAACAATCAGATCTGTGAGGGAAGTCTTGCATTTGAGCAAATTGCTCAGGAAGATTGTGCACTCTCCATTCTAGGAGGTTTTCTTCAGACCTGACTGGATAAAGCCCTGAGCAACCGGTCTGAACTCATGGCTGGCTCTGCTTTAGGTTGTTGTAACAGGAGGCCTCCTAAAGTCCATTTTGCCCTGAGGTATTCTATGGATAAAATTGTTTTAATCCCAGTTTACACAAATGAAACTCATGCAACAAATTTTTTGCCTTTTTTTTTGATGAATTTAACTCCCAGTCAGCATGGTATTACTAACCAGCAGAGAAATAAATGGTATTAGAATGGGCTGTGCTTTCAGTTTGTGGAATTACAATATTTGACTTGTTATAACCAAAGTTATAGTAGCGTACTTTATGTCAAAGCTTTATTTAAAAATTACATTGTGCTAGAAATAGTTTAATTCAATCTAGTTGATCTTTAATATCTGAAAGCATGGTAATTTTGTAATTCCACACTCAGTTTAATTTAGTGAATGAATTGTTTTTTCTTAAAAATTTATTTGTTTAATCCTACGAAAACATTATTTTGTCATATCTCATAAGAAAGAATGGCAGATAAATATTAGTAGCTAATTACGTTAACTTTATTAAAAAAACCAATCTTAAATCATGCTTTAATGTATGTTGACCAATCGCTAATACTTTATCTTGTAGAAGCTTGTGGAACTGCAAGAGGAAAGCAATTCCGCTTTAATAGGATACAACTGCCACATCTAAAATCTACACCTTAATCTGTGATTAAACACAATATGTTAACATAGCACAGAGCTCAAGATTCTAAAATGAGAGCATAAAAATCAGGTTGTCTTTTCTGAAATGAATTGATTTTATTAAGAAAAAAACTTATTTCTAAACTGCATAGAAATTCAAATTAAGATATATAACAAGAGTTGAATTTGTCTGATTCTGGTTTCCAACGCATGAATTACCATGACTGCTTTTTTTCAGGACAACAGTTTATAAAAGTTGTTAAATTTTAATTTAATTTTGGCACATTACTTACATGAATATATTTCAAGTATCTGTCCTGATTGGAGAGGGAAAATGCATTGGTTTAGTATTTCCTGTTTTAAAGGGAAGCTTTTCCAAATCATAGGCTTCTAAAAGGGAAGAAAAAATAATTTTTAATAACAGCATTTTCATTGTATTAGATACCATTTTTTTTCCTCAGGTACTTTGCTGATGAATGCTTCTTCAGAGTGAGCAAAGGTATTCATTATCTCCCTACATTATTTTATTCCCTTAGGGAGTACTTGTAAAAAGTTAGGCCATTAGATTAATTTAAGTAAGAACTTCCACTAGGAGTTTATCTGGGGTAAATTTCCTTTGCTATCATGTTTACAACTAGAACCCTGTGTATACTTGTAGCATATTGCATATGCAAAGTGTGTGCATCTAGCACAGATTCATAGTCTATTTTTGAAGTTTTGTCTCAGGCAAATGTCAAAGGCTGTTGCCTCTTTACTGAAAATGATCCTGGAATCAGGAGCAACATCTACTCCTTATATAAATAGAAAGGCTTATGGGTCTTCCATATGTTTGTGTTATCCAAAGTTTTAGCAGTTACAGCACTTTTGAGTAGTAGTTCATTCAGGCTAGTTTTCTGAACTGAATTGCTCTGCAGGTCATTAGCTTCAGCTCCTTCAACTTATACATATTTGTGATTCTTTTTTGTGCAAATACCGCTTCAAACCTTTAATCACCTAAGCAGTATATATGACACATAGAAGTCCTCAATTTTAATGATTTTAATCTCTTCTCCAGCCACAGGGACTCACTTAGAGAAATGATTGTGCAGCCTAGTAGGTCTCAGACTCCTTTAGTCTGGGATCTGGTCAGGATCCGTTCTTGTGAACCCATGCCCAAAGCAACAATTAGTCTTTCTTGATTCCACATCCTTATTGCTTCCTCCCATGGTGCAGCCTGGCAGTTCCTTAAGCTTCAGATTTTCTTAGTTGCTGATTGTGAATTCAAAGTGATGACCTACCCCTGGGTTGACTTCAACTGACTAAAAATTGCTTTTTTAAATTTTATCCAAAAAGCAGGATTCAGTCTTCCTTTCTTCCTTCTTGCACTATTTTTCATGGTGACTTTGTGTTTCTTTTTCCTATTTTATCTTTGAACTGTAATATGCAGGAAAAAATAATATGTGGCGATTGTTTTGTGTCACATAGGAAATTGCAATTTTTAAAATAGTCTCTTTGAAAAATTGAAATATCACATTAGACTGCAGGTATGTTGCATTGGCCATACAACATAGGTGCTTCGATTGATCTAAGCCGGTTTTCATAGAATACTAAGACACCAAAGTTCATGCTTTTACAGATTACAAATGATATTTACGCAAACATGAATGCATGTGTTCTATGCAGTAACTGAAATTTACCAGATTGTTTATCCATAACCTTAATTTTGTCTTAAAATCTTCCATGCAAATCGTACCACACTGTTTACCTTTTACTGACCTGCATGTTCATTTTTCTGCAGTATAAGTGTATATGGAAGCCTAACAAGTTAGATATTTTGCTTGAAAGTTGCCTATGTATCAAAGTTGCACAGTTGTTTTCAATGTATAAGCTATGAAGCTTTAAGCAAGCATCATTTTTCTTGCCTTTCTCCTTTGAGATGAACTTCCTCTTAAATTGTTTTCCATTAAAGTGCTGTACCTCTTTAAAGCAGTAGGGTATAGCATGCCATTTGACAGATTCTGAATTTAATTTTGCTTTGAGCTTGATACTGGGAGCAAGGGACTGCCTGTTCTTGTATACTCGCTTGCATGATAAAAATGACGTCCACATAGATCTTGCGTCAATAGTAGTGGTTATGTAACATGCAATAAATTTTCTTTGTTTTAATCAGCCTTATCTTGCTCCAAAATATCTTTACACCATGCACTTGTATTTTCTGTGTTTTAATCTTGATAACAATCTTTCAAAAGTTATTGTATCCTGAATCACAACTAGCCCTGTCTTTTGATATTATTCACTGTTGTGGCAATTTTCTTCTTTTATTCTGAAGTAAAGACTGAAACGTGTCTAGGTCTATTTTAGTTACTTATAGTACTCTCATCACAGGACAGTAAACAGGTTTTGGTTCTGTCTATGATGCACAGACCTGGAATGTTACTGGTACTTCTATGGTCATTTAATTTTGTAGAGGGTACCACCAGTGTATGACTTAGAAGTGCTGTAGTGCAGAACAGGTATTAAGACTTGAAATGTAAGACAGCAAAAATAATATGTACCCACAACAACCTTATATAGTTGTCTGCATAATGCTTAAGTATTCTGTTATAGTAGTATTTTTTTAGTAGAATTACAAAATGAAACATTTTCAGCCTAAAATTTCTGCAGTAAACAAAATAATCGTTATTAGCAAGAATATTTTTGGTGGTATTAGGATCTGTTTTGTTTATTTATACAGAACACTTGCTAATTCTATCAAGAGATTTGTTATACCTTGTGTATGAAAGGTGCTATATACTACTCAGTTCTTCTGGGAGTCGTACTTCCATTTTCTACTGTAGAAGTTCTAGCAGTGCAAAAACTCTTGTTTCCATCCTGTCATCACTCACTACACTTAAAAGGACAGGTCTCAAAGTCTGTGTGAGAGGACAGTAAAAAGTGTGGAAAATTGTTGTTAGAATGACTGTCCAAGAGCCCCATAATCATTATTATGGAATAACTGTCCCATATTTTTAAAATACTAGTATAACATAGTACAGTTCATGCTATATTAATTTTGTTTATGCTAATTTGTTATGAATTTTATTATGCATTGCCCAGTCATTTATTCATTCCAGTCAAGGTGGAGTTGCTACTGTGTTACGTATTCTAAATGCTCACAGGTGAGAGACTTGGGTTCCAAACATTTGTAGCCAAATCAGGGAAATAGAGAAGGACGAAAAAGTTAATCAAGTCTTAAAAAAATTTGCACATGGGTTATAAGTTCTAGCTACTAGACAAGCTAGGAATATTTACTTAGCATTTTTACAAGCAGTGCATGGACAAATTTTTAACTCTCCAAACATTCTGTGGGTGGGGGTTTTTGAGTAACGTAATCTGGCCTATTACAGAAATCAGAACAAAAAGAGAATTGTAGCCTTCATCCAAGTTTAGAGAATTATGCTTAGATGTTTTGTTTATACATGTACATTTTGCTATCCACCCACCCTTAGCCTTGTATCAATTCTAAAAGAGCTTTTAGAGCCCTATGAAGCTTTGATTAAGAGAATCAAATGTATGAACATATTTGTCAGCCCTATTAGCAGTTGGCTTATGGAAGCTTTGTCTGCTACCTAGGTTACTATATAATGCTGCTGTTTCACTGCTTGATAAGGTGGTTATCACTTTTCTACATGTCCCTTTTGATGATATAGGCGTATATTTTACTCTAGCCATGCTGATTTCAGGACTGAATTTTCAGGGGTGGAAATTATGTGCTGTCATGCTGACTGGTACAAAAGTTTATTCTATCAAGTTATTGAGGACATTTAAAACTGAATGTGCAATGTCACTATAATTGCAAGATGTTCACTAGCATTAAAAAAATTCTGATTACTTCAATTTTTTAAATAAAGCATATTGACTTTCTTCTTTTCATGTCAGTTGTCATTACTGTGTTAAACAGAGGGAAATATGATCTCTTAGGTTGATCAGGAAAACAAAATTCTAAAGAAAAAGTTAGCATCCAGTGCTACTGTGTGTCCCACAGGTTCTTCCACTTTGATCAAAACTGCCTCCACTGGTGAGTTACAGGAGCGTATTGCCGCCACTACTGGTGCTATTACTGTTGCTAGCACATCTGCTGATGTTGCTGTATCCAGTGCAGTGACCATCTATAGACAACCTTCTGAAGAACAGCAAGTGCAAGCTATGAATATAAGAAAATCAGTTCCAGAGTCGGCCACTTCCAAAGAAGCACTCTCCCTTCATCAAGCAAATTTACAAAGCACAAGAAGACGACCAAGAAATGCTGAGCAGATAGAAAGAACTAAAGAACTTGCAGTTGTTACTCATAGAGGTATTGGATATTATTTTACTTGTGCCCATGTAGTTATGGAAAAGTATTTTGTATAAATTAAAAGTGAAAGGTCAGGTATCCATTCAGGAAATGTAATTGAACCAAATGGGAAAGGGATTAAATCTGCTTAAAATTGAATTTTAGTGGGCAGCCAGATGGAAAAATTAAATTAATAATAATATTGTCATAGTAATTTAATTTGATTTATAAAAAGTCAAAAGGGAAAGATAAGGATATTTCTTTTAATGCCACTTTAGATATATTTCACTATCAAGCACAGTGTAAATTAGATCTGATGAAAGTCTGGACAATAGAGATTAAAATATGAATCTATTCTGCATATGTGTTTAGACTTAATCAACTATAGTCTAAAAAATGTGTTTTGTAAATTAATGCTTTTTTTTAAATTAATCAGTGATGCAGTTGTAGTCATTTCCCTTAAATCTTAAGCAAAATTTTGGCTTTTTAAAACATGTGTACATTTTTATTCTATCAATTACATATAGAATCAGTGAATGAAACAAAGTTTGGAAAACTAGGGAATTCAATTGTAAGTATTAAAGTAGTAAAGCCAAAAATTTGATATGTTTCTATATTCAGGTGGTTTTAGTCCACATGCTAAAATACTGAGAGTGACCAACATTTGGAGTATAAACAAAATATTGTTTATTGTGTTAAAATGTAAATGTTAAAAGGTAAGATTCATGAGACTGATAAACAGCAATGCTAGAACGCCTTAATTTAACCAACATAGACATTCATAAACAAATTGCAAGTGGTATTTTTGCACACGCACAAGTTCAGGGAAGGAGCAGCTCAATTTTGCAAGCTAATGTTGAATACTACTTATTATGTACTTTTGACTTATTGTGTGCTAATCCATTGTTTCATGTTAATCTATTGTGCATGAAAAATTTCTAAACACAAATGAAGAGAAACATCTTTTATAGCACAAGCTGCTTGTAGAAGACTCATATGGTTGATATTTTGTAAAGACAGTTGGATTAGATAGTTACCTAGTGAAAGTTACTTTCTTGAAAATTACTGTAGCTTCATTTACTAACACTGAAAAAAAAAAGAGCTGCAGTTCTGCAGAATTTTAAAATATGCAATTTAAGTAGAATAACTGAAAAACAAGCTTTGTATTTGGTTTACATATGAAATACATAATTGAACAACTCGTTATGTTTCATTTGTATTAATTTCAGTCCAGTATTTTTGTGGTTATCAACTGTTAAAAATTAATAATTTAGTTTGCACTGGTTTTGTGGCTCTGCATTCACTTCAGAAGATCTTTGGTTAAGGGAATATCTGAGTGCCTGTATTCTCTTCTAATTCAAATACGTGACGGCGCACTAATTTGGCAATTAAATTGGCAGTAATTTTGATATACATACAGTTTCTTCCATCTCCTGTTTGCAACCATTTTCACTACAATATCCTTTCCTCTATTTTCTCACTGTTCTTTTCTCTGGTGTATCTTTGAATATAAGATATAGGTAAAGGCATATACTTTTGAACTGTGCCACTTAAAGTGCTAAAGCTTCCATTTTTGAAAAAAAAAAAAAAAGGAAAAAGAGACTAAGATACTTCTAAAATAATATTATGGTGCTTATTTGTCACTTATTAAAGTAGTACCACAGATAATAAAAGGTACCACATCCCACATACAGATTAAATCAGTCTTGTACTGGAGAAGAAAACCCATGCCTAGTCTTCTGTGCAAATTATTCTGTCATGCACATTTAAAGTCTTGATTTTGCAAAAATTCTTTATACAAAATCACTGAAACATTTTGTATTACTGTATCATACACGCTGAATAACACACTTAAGCATACTACTAAATGGCTATTCATATACTGAATAAAAAAGTTGCTATTTTTGCTTGGCTAACAACAATACTTAATAATATAATAGCCATGAAAACATAAACAATGACCTTTATAGAATAATCTGTAATGGTCTTCTGTAAAATATTCCCCATTGCAAAGGCACAGATGTATTTTGAAGAAATGTTTGTGAATTTGAGACTGTTGTTAACTGACTCAGAAATTTCCATTATGTGAAGATATTCTGCAGATGTTTCTATGGAGTTTTCTGTAGGGTTTTGTTGAAGTATTTTAACCTCTTTGACAATTAAATATCCACAAAAGTATAAAAAATACTTGTCTTGACCTGCATGTTGAATTACGATGGAACTGCATATAAGAGCTACTGGAGAAGTTTATGTAAATTCCTTTTTTAATTCTTTCTCTGTTTAAAATATATATATATATAAAGATTAGTTTTTACTTTGGAAATATATTTTTCTTGTGCTCTTGATCATAATTTAAGAATTATGCTCCCAAATCTACACAAATGAATCAATACTTGAAAAGACCAAATTTAATATACCAAATATAACTTACGGAAGCTCACTATATCATATATGTGTATAATTAAAATGGTCAAAATGTACTATTTATGTAGTCTTCACTGTAGGTTTTTTTCAGCATGTTGCTAGTGAAATCGGGATTGTGCTGGTTTATGATAAAAAAAAAAAAAGGACATGGAACTGTTTGAACAAGTCCAGAGGAGGGCCACGAGGATGATGAGGGGTCTGGAGCACCTCCCATATGAAGATAGCCTAAAAAAGTTGGGTCTGTTCAGCCTGGAGAAGAGAAGGCTGCGTGGAGACCTCATAGCAGCATTCCAGTATCTGAAGGGGGCCTATAGGGATTCTGGGGAGGGACTCTTCATGAGGAACTGTAGTGAGAGGACAAGGGGCAACAGGTTAAAAAACAGGGGAAGTTAGACTGGATATGAGGAAGGAATTCTTTACTGGTGGTGAGGCACTGGAATGGGTTGCCCAGGGAAGTTGTGAATGCTCCATCGCTGGTGGTGTTCAAGTCCGGGTTGGACAGAGCCTTGGGTGACATGGTTTATTGTGAGGTGTCCCTGCCCATGGCAGGGAGGTTGGAACTAGATGATCTTAAGGTTCTTTCCAACCCTAACTATTCTATGATTCTATGATGCATTTGCACTGATGTAAAACCGTAACTACAGAGTAAGAGTAGTACTGTTGGCTTCCATAGCATTATTCCATGAATAAGATCTTTCAGAATGAGTAAACACTAACAATACTATTTTGTTTCCTGAACTGGTATTTTTTTAAGTATATGTGTGAAAGAGATGTGCAGAGAGAACTAGAGGTTTCAATCTGGCTAAAATTAAACTGCTAGATGAAGTTAGTCTACCACACTTGCTATCTGGACTTCAACAACAATTGTAGGTCGTGTCAAAAGCTAGCTGAACGTGTTCTGACTAGTTATGAGAGGAAAAGGGAACCTAGATACATTTGGTGAAATACTTCCAGTAGAGATAGGGGAGTACAAGCATCATTTTATAAGGCAAGTAAGATCCATGAGGAATACTGTACACGAGTATAGCTCTTTCATCAAAAGAATTCAGAGTGAATCAGATGAATATAAGAACTGTAATGGTTTTATGTGGTTCTGATCATCTCATCTTACAAAAGAAAATGTAAGACGGGATGAAAGAATAAATGTTTCAGGAAGTGAACGCTAGTATCTTGAGAATTTAGGTAAGGACAAATGAGCTTATAGTATATAAATAGATACGTTAGGAGGAGTGAGAAGAGTTTTTGCAATGATGAAGCCTTCTGGTAGAAGAAGAGAGTGGATCAAGGGTTAGAAGCTTACTTTCAAGATGCAACTTCATAAGCTAATGAAAAATATGTTTAGATATGATATCTGGAAAAGAAACAGCATCTTTTAGGTCCTGAGTTCTAATGAAACCAAGCACTCAAAAACTGCATCCTCTGCCTTTATTTGGAAGTAGTGGGGGAAAGAAGGTGGACTGAATCTCAAGTATCTCCTGTCAAATAACTGGACTTTTGTTCTTCATTGTAGTGAACCTGGACTTCTGACCCAGAAATAATAAATGAGGACTAATTCATATCATGTAAGATGAACTCAGTATAAACAACTTACAGAAGGCATTCTTTTTTCTTTTTCAAGTGTGAGCCATAAAGTTTGGCTATATCCTTTTATTCAGCAATCATAATCAGCACAGACAATTGAAGTGGTTCACTTTTTTACATGAAAAATTAAAAAATAAACCACTTATCTTTTTTTCCAATATTTTGAATATTTGCAAAAACTATTTACAGTGTTGGCAGATATATAACTACCTGCACCAGGAAAGTTACAATGAGGAAAAAAAAAGTATATGCTCCAAGTCACAAAAAGGAAAAAAAACCCCTATATATACCAAGAAAATCACAAAGAAGAGAAGATTTAATTTATTTTTTGTGTAATTGATTTTACTATATCATTAAGGAGTTCTGCATTCTAAAACAATATTTACCCCAAATTTCTAAAGTAAGACCTCTATACTATAGACACAAATGAATACAGTGATGTAACACTAACAGTGCAGATCATAGTTCTTAATTGAAATATTGAAATTATCAGTCTGAAACAGAGATATCAAGAATGGAGAAAAAAATTGCTTAGCAAACACAAACTCAAATAGTAAAATGAAATCCTAATGGATGACACTAGTCATCATTTAGCAGTTCCAAAAGTAACTCACTGCTTTCCTTAGGGTCTTATATCCCGCTTATTTTCAAGACAACTCTAGAGTCCAACACATTTCACTACTCTGAACTTCTGTTCTCGCTTGAAAGAGCAAAAACATCCCCAAGCATTTGTGAATTTTTAACCATATCTGCTCAGTTCTAGAATTAATATATAGGTACAGGTTTTTATGATTTTACTTAGCTATTTGTTTTCAAAGTATACTTCATTTTAAGGATAGCTCCATTCTATTTTTCTCTCTGTTTCAGCTCTGGTTTTTTTATTACTTTCTTATGAAACCTTTATAATTTTTCAACCCTTTCTCCTTTATTCTTTAAGAACACATATCTATGACTTACCTGTCACACCTTACAGTATGTATTTTGATCTGACTTTATGTAGTGTCATAGTAATAGCCAGGAAAAAAATGAATTGCAGAAAAAGACCCTTCATTATGTGTAGTTACTGGGTGCTCCCCACTGAACCAACATTTCTTCTTGCTGTATGTTACAGGAGAATTTATGACGGTAGAGGCAAGAAGATTTCTTTAAATATTTTTAAGACCTGTTATGACTAATTAAATCAGATGCTAATAAAACTTTCAAAACCAAATGGATTTAAAAGAAACTCAGTGATTGATCAAGCACTGCCTTGTGATTGTTCAATGTACATGTTTGAAGGATTTATTAGAAAATACATATATTTTTTTTTTTTGAGTTTTACTTAGAAACAGGAAGAGGAAAGGAGGAGCAGGGAAGGAGAGGTTTTCTGAAGAGCTGTTAAAAATATTCGTTATGTGAACTGGGACTGACCTAAGGAAGTAAAATAGTTTTAATAATTTTATTGAAAATAATGAAAAGTAAGACCTTTCCACATACATACAATTTGGTTTTTTTGAAATTACATAGCACAGTAACACTTAAAATTCACTTATGTGTCTCACCAATGTATTTTTAACTGAGCTAAGAACTCAATCAGAAATTTTCAAATGCATATTGAATTATACATAGCTTATAACATACTGTTCTCTGAAAACTGTCATAGGTTTTTATCTGTGGATGAAAAATGAACCTGAAAAGTTTCATAATCAAAATGGAAATGCAACATATTAAAATAAGATCCTTATACATTAAATTTTGATATAAAAATAAAATTCACACATTGGGTTAAAATCATATGCCTATGGCATATTTCATTAAAGTATAAAATTATGTTCATTGAGCTATCAGAGCATTTCATTTTATAGAGAGAATTTTACATTCATTCTCATTTGCATTTTCTTCCATTCTAAATTAACTTTTTGACTGTGGGGTAACACTAAAATAGAGCTTGCCAGCAAAACTATGATATCTGAAAATAAAAACTCTAATTTTATCTCTGCAATAGATCATAAAGAGCAGTAACTTTTTTTAAACATCTCTGCTTTTAACAAGGAGACACTAAGTAATTTTCACTTCTTTAGTTTTTCTATTTATTGTCCACCACATAATTTTTAAAATAGTGTAGGATCAAGAAACAAATATTTACCATGTGTTGTATTAATGCAGTATGTTAGTGGAGTAATTAGTAGTAGAGTCCAGTAATTCAGGGCAGTAATGCAGAAGCTGCAGTAATCTGAAGTATAAGTCTTCTACACAATCTGCTTTGACTAGGGCACTTTAGAGGGAGGGACAAGGGAGAGGTGAATAGTGAAAGGGAAAGTGGGATCAGCTCATGTAAAAAAGTAAAAAAATAGAATAACATGAAAATTGGATGGTTAACTATAGTCTTGATTATTCGTCTTTTTAATGGTTCTTCATATTAAAGAAATTATTAAGCTGCACAGTTGATGCTTTACTACAAAACTGATGAAAATTTGTCTCCTCTTACACGAATTTTCAAGGTGCAGCAAGACTGTAGAAGATAGTGCTACATCTGTCAGTGTTTAGGATCACAGTAAAGATTATTTGGGTAATTACTAGGTTTAGAAGTTTTTAATGTAGATTTCTGTACCCTTAAGTGCCCTAGGTGCTAAATAGGTTGCCATGACTTCCTCACTACCACTACCCCATTTGTGTAATCCCATTAAGTGGTAACCCCTAAGATATCTGGATATCTAGCAATTGTGTTGTCAGAGTTTGGAAATTTTGGATAAATAGTTGCATCACATGCATAATGAACATGAAGTGCGCACAAAGAAGAATGGAATAGACCTGTACATGGATAATAAGTTCAGTGCATTCAGGCTATGGCTGTGCTGTAGATCAACTCCTAGGGGAAATACAACGAATTAGACTTAAGCCCAAAATGAACTGGAAGCATCATTCATGATTTCTTTGGCATATCTGCACATGAGCACCAAATGTCAGAAGTCCAGAGTATATAGGACTCCTGTTTCTGTCATTAGAAATTGCAGTTGCTGCAGGTAAAATTCGTACACATTTAGGTACAGTCAGATAACCAATCTACTGCCTTTTTTCACATGACACTGTATTCCTGAAGATGTCATTTAAGGACAGCTGTATGCGAAATCTTGAAATAATGGCATTAACATTATGATATTTTTCTCCATTTCCATTAGCTGAGTGGCAGGGAATATAATGCAAGAAAGATTCAGGAGATGGAAAGAGCTGTTTCAGGGTTTGAACTACTTTGTGATGCCCAAGGAAAGAAGTTTATAAGGTCAGAAAAGGCCCAAGATTCCATGTTTAATACTCCATATAGTTACCTGTAGAAACGCAACTTGAGTGCCTGTTCTGTATAGAAATGTGGTGGTTTAGTCCTCTGCATTTTAAATACATTCTATACTTAGTTTAGGAGTTTATAAAATGCAGATAAGACAAGCTGGACAATTTCTTTACATAATGCTGTTGCATAACTAAAACAATGACATGAATTTGTGGGTTCCCAGTGTTTAAAAAGATATCCTTTGAGCAGCTATATAGCTCGATGTTGCCATATTTTAGAAGCAGATTTCCCATCTTGAAATTCATCATATCTGAACTATTTGTCTTGAGAGAAAAGGGCATACCAAAGTTTAAACTTCTTTTGTGAGAAAGTAGAAATCTAAGCCAGATGAGTTGAGACCTTAAAGTGTCTATTTTTCTTTGTGGACTATCATAATGTGTACAACTGTGCTGTTTGCTGACATGAATCCATCCTCTGAGACTTCTGAAGAGTGATAGTGCTTACTGTCATATGTATGGTACGACTGTTACTCTTTTCCTCACTGCATTCCACATTGGCATGTGCAAAATTATGCCTAGTTTGCCAAGAATTAAAGAATGTATTTATTGTGTCCTGGATATGCCATTTTTGGGGGTTATTTTTATGTATGTGCATGCATATGAGCCAGACACATAGTTTAGTGATGGCATGTTTGGACCAAATGCATTCCTATTTCTTGTCCTTCACAGTGTATTCAGAAACTACCATTCAATAAATCAACATACAAAAACCCAGTTGAGAGTAAAATTCTTCTCTTGTAGTGTAAAGATTCTCCAGAGATCTTGAGTCGCTTGCTTTCTTAGTGGTATTTAATAGCCTTGACAAAGTGATGCAAATAGTTACAAAAATCTTTGCTTGTTTTACATGTGTTCAACAAGACACTCTTGTAACTATTTTCATTTCAAACTTAGATCTTGTGAGCTCTCTTTCTTGTGTTCATAAACTGTGCTTTTTGAGGATGAAAAGAAACAAAGAACCCAAACCAGCCTTCTTTCTTTAATATGTTGTTATGACGATATCTGAAAATAAAGGACAAACCTCTCCCTAATGTATTTAAATGTATTCCAGCACCTAGGATCATGTATTCAAGCTCATTCCCATTTTACTTTAGTGGTTGGAAGAGTAGCTTGGTCTATCTTGTGATTCAGTAGGAGTTATGTTATAGTGATGCTCAGAGAAGGCCAAAAGAAGCTTATAGCTATACTCCTACATTCATATTTATGTCAAAATAGCATCTTAGAAATGTCACACAACTGACAAGAGAGCATTACTGCTATTCCAGTATAGCCCCATTGTGTGAAGGTACAGTTCTTGAGTCCATGACTTCCACTGAGGATAGAATTGCTATTGCACTTCTGTTAATGGAGGTTGGGGGTGATTTCTGGTATTAAGGGTTGAAAAAAAAAATCCAATAAGAAATAGTATTTCATGGCAACAGATGTGTTGTGCTTCTGCAAATATTTCCCAGAACCATTAGCAACATTTATAGGTTACATTATGATGATACACAAGGAAATTTGCATTTGATAGTTTAACAGTTGAGATAAAAAGCCTGTATGTATTTAGAAGAAACTACGGCTCCTCCACCGGAAGAGTAAGAATATTTATCATTACATCCCGTATTGATCCTATAAATTGTCTT